>JANHGO010000075.1:5298328-5353827 GCA_024606505.1 Aquila spilogaster
TCTTACATTTTCTCCTCAGTTCCCTCTTTTCCCTCTCCTCTCTCTTTTCCCTCTTTTCCCTCTCCTCTCTCTTTTCCATCTTTAAGAATAGATGTGCTCAGGCTCCTCAACCCTCACAGCATGAACCATGTCTTAATTCATAAATCACAGAGGGCAGAAGGAGGTGAAAGCAGCTAAGCCGTTTCTTATCAAGACAACTTCTTAACTCTTGTAAAAGGTTAACACCACCATCATCCTTGTCAACGAGGAAACACGAAAGGGCCTTTGGAAGGTTGGGTACCAGCAACAGAAGAGTGGGGAAATCAACTAGTTCAGGCTGCAGTGTTTTCTTGATGCACAGTACACTGCTTTTTAGCCTGGGATCTAGTCTGTGCATTGGTGCACCTAGTTACAATGTCGTGTTTATGCCAAATCATTCTGATGAAGCTATTTGGGATCTGTGCACTCTTGGAGTGAAAATAGTGCATTAAAGGCAAGAGACAACTCTCCAAATCATTCTATTCTCATGTTGCCCATTTAAGCAATATGCGATTGAAATACTCTAGCTACAGTTGTGTTTTGCAGTGCTACATAGGTCATTCTGAAAGTAATTCCTCCTATCTATTTCCATGAAAACTGCAACAGATGCAAAGAGCACAATAACAGTATTTGATAAAGAAAATTCACAGCTACAAAACGCTATTTTACGGCATAATGATATAGGAGGCATTACTTTCAGGGCAGCCCTCATACCTTTCTACGTCCTCAACACTGGATTTACCTTTCTTTCAGTTCTGCTTCTGTCATCCTGGTTCTCCTGGTGATGAATTCAAATCAGAAATGACATCCTGCAGTATCTATATCTTGCCATTGTGATGATTAACCTTTCAGATGGGTTTAGTTCTATTTTTTTCTACTGGAATAGAGCAAACAAAGCTGAGGCTTTGGCCTGAAGACCTTCTGTTCAGCACCTCTTACATTTTGTCTCTAAATGCAGTTTATAGTTATGCTAGGTGTCACTGACAGGCTGTTGGTACATAAAGCTGATGTGTGTCTTCCTGAAGAGCTCATGTTATCTTCTGTATTTCACCTGCCCAGAGCTTTCAACCGAAGGGCATGGATTTTCCTTATGGAAATCCAGCACGCCACTTCTGTTGTGATGGTTTTGGTTTAGTTTTGAGCTGATGGTGACATTTCTTGGACATAACGGGGCCAAACTCCTCCTTCAGAGACATTACAGCAGACATCTCCTTCAGGCTGTGTTGTCAGAAGACCTAATCTCCTATTTGAGAACCAAAATGGCTTAATTTCCAGGGTTTCTCAGAATAATCAGCACAGTGAGGACATCTGGATGCTGAGCACCTGTCCAAAGAGTGCAAGTTTTGAAAGTGATTCACTTTCAGGGTGCATAAGTAGTTGGGGGGATTTTGCCATAGCAGAAGTGTGGGCTGCTTCACGAGTCTGTGATCGTCCTGAAGAATGAACTCTCAACCTCTATGGAGGCAATAGCTGGTTTTCACGTTAGAATTTTCTGTGCGTTGCATTGATTTCAAGTATCTCATTTAGAAATAGAAATAAGGGATTGCCCTGAAGTGAGGTTTCTTTTCTTTTTCTTTTCCCCTGGGATTTGCAATGGTTTTCATTTCAAATTTCTATTTTACTTTTATTTATATTTCCTATTATATTTTTACTTCTCATGCAAGGGTTTTTTTGGTGGCTTTTTTTTTTTTTTTGGAGGGGGAAACACGACTTGAAATATTACAAGAAGGTTTCTCTTCTTCCTTTGAGCAGAAATCCACCTTTGTTTTTATTTATTTCTTTATGTGTGCTTTGGTTTTGGCTTCATTGAGATGCCAACTGCAGCAGAGTCCCTGGTGTGCTTTGTCTGTGTTTTGTCGGTGCTTGTTTTACAAAAACTACCTCTTGCATGACAACGATTATTTGGGTTAAAGCTATGGAAATGCTGTCCCTGGAGGGGTGGTCATTGGAGAAATTTTCTTTATTCTGAGCATATGTATTTGCTATACATGGCTGCATGTGGATAAACAACATTACTGACTTCAATGCCTCCACTGTCAAAAGAAAGCAGCAAAAAAGCAACACCTCCAAAACTCTTTGCATTCTTGCTGGGGAATTAATTAGTGACAGCAGGGGAACATGGTAGCACCCAGAGTGCTACGTATAGCGATGTCTGAAGGTTGCTGTTTTCTTGTCCTCACTTTATTCTGCCAAAGGCTGATGCATCGCTTTGGTGGAGTAATCCCTGATGTGCCTTGCTGCTGCTCCTGCAGCGATGAGGGGGAGCCCAGGAGCACAGACTCACCGGCTGCCAGCAGTCACCCAGCAGGTGTCTTGGTTGAATTGATCAGTAACATCTCCCTTCTCACTGGTGTGCCCGTGCTACTGTTTGGTGTGGGGGAGCATCGCTTGTATAGTAAGAAATTTCTCATTTTCAAATGGGAATTTGCTTTTGAGCTGAATAAAAATATAGCTGCCTGTTTCTTTCTTCCATGAAGGTGCAGTAAAAGTCACTGGAGAGCAAAGGCTATTTTTGTTTGTTCTTGTGTTCTCCCTTCTCTAGAGTTTGTTGTGCTTCACTTGTGCTATATATGTAATTCTTCATTCTGGAATGGAAAACCAACTTCAGTTGAGAAATTTCCTTCACGTGAATGCAGTGCTCTGTCCTAACGCACCAGTTACAAGTTCAGAATGAACTCACTTAATGGAAAAGGGAGAGAAAGAGAATCAGCTATTAAAGAGAAACTGGTAGTGCTAAGTGCAAAATTGAATGTCTTATATTTTTTCATATTTTTCCTAAATTCTCATGTTCATACTTATCTTCAACTCTCAGATTCTTTCTCTGTAATGTCTTCGAATGCAGCCTTCCCTAACCCTCCATGCAGCTAACACTGTCAGTGGGGCTCTTATTTCAGCTGCAGCAATGTTTCTTTCTCTGCCCTCATCTAATTAATTCTTGCTATGTTTATGCTTGAACCTCCTCTTTTGCAAAGATCTTTTTCCTTATCTGTCACTTGGACTGTGTCATTGCTCTCTTTATATTCCTTCTTTGCCTCTTTCTTCATCACACCACATCAAATCTCTGGAGTTCACTTTTAAGGCCCTTCACAGCCTGTCTGTGCCTTACCCCTTATCTTATGGCTGGTACCAGAAGTCAGCTCCCACATCTGATCAGGCTCAGATGCCAGTCCCTATAGCCCAGCTGTTAAATATTGAGAGGAAACAGCTTTGTGCTTCTCCCTCATCCCTGGGAAAAGATACCCGTGTGCACACGGCAAAGCCATCTCGTGGTTCTTTCAAATTACTCTTATAAAGCAAATTTCTAAACTCTATTTTGTTGTGATGTCTTCAAAGCTCCTGAGAGTGGCTGGCTGCTGAGACAGACTGGTGTTGTCTGATGTGGCCTTAGTCCTGGCTTGCTGTTTGCTTCTGTGCCCTTATCTGCCTAAACTCATCTCTTTTCTCATGTGGCAGATTCTTCACATGGGCCATCCTTTCCTTTTGTGTCTGTATAGCCTCAAACTGGCCTTAAGCTATATGGAAATGCAAATAATATCTGTGTAATACCAACAGAAGTGTTTATCCTCTTCATGCTCTCCGTAAGCTCATGTTCCTTAAATGTCTAAAACATTAGAAGGGTAAAGATGTTTCTTTGCAACATGAATTTTCTCACGCTCCTTATAGTGACGTGCTGAATTTCACAGTGCTTCATGTGCATGATTGCTTTTGGCTCCATTTCAAAATTCCAGTATAAAATAACTCACCTGCACTGTGCTGCAGAGTTAAGGCTGAGCAGCTTTTTGATTTTGCTTGTTTTCAGGGTGCACAGAGGCAGGCAGAAGCTGTGAGACAGGTTAATGGGTGAGAAAAGCCTCCTCCTTCTCTGTGCCAGCACTGGGCATGTAGTTACACACAAATAATGGCAGTGATCTGGCTGAACACTGACACAGGAGAAAAAAAAACCTACAACTAAAAAGAGCAATGGCCATGTAAGCTCCCTACTCTGCCTTGCTATGAGGTGGTGAGACATGTGCAGGCGCAGGGACGTGCAGAAGCAGAGCACCAGCCAGGAGGCAGAGGCTATCTCTTGGCTGCAGCCAGCCCTTGGATTACAGCTATCGTGGGATTGCAGGCACCGGCAGGCGTACGAAAACTCAGGGAAAATGGGAACAGCAGAGATGCAATGAGCAAAAATAGCAGGGTTGTGAACTGGGTAGTGTATCCTCCACCGCAGTGCTCTCGCAATGAAAACTGGCTGGAAATGTCCAACTTAGTATTGATTGTTGCTTATGTCCCTTTGACAGAGCAAGGTTACTTGGAAATTAGTTGTATTTCCAGAGTAGGAGTGTGTGCATGTTCATGGTCTAAGAACATCTTTAATACAGTATGTTTTGATTTAAAAAAAGAAACAAATACAAAAGAGCAGATTTGTTAATTTCAGGTAGGATACCACTTTAACAAATAGCACCAATGCTTTTGGGAGCTTGAGAACATGAAAGGGAAGGATATTTGAGCAGGGGCTGTTGTAGCCTTTAAGGGAGAAAAGATGCCTGCGTATGTATATAAATAGTATCTATACATAATCTTTTATTATCATTTTTTATACTCCGGCTGCTTACCTAGGTCATCCAAAACAAGTAATGATGTTGATTCTGTACAACTGTTTCAGTCTTGATAGGAAAGAGATGAGGAAAGATTCTGAAAAATTGAGTAAAGGTTTATTTTGACATTCTTTAAAATTCTATTCTTTTTGAGTGACAGTTCTTGGAATACATCTTTTAATGCAAGTTTAATGATGGGAAAATGAAATAAATAGGTACTTGTAGCTGAATTGTGTGAATTTAGAATGGATTGGTGGGAGTTTGAAGGCTGAGGGAAGTATAAGAAATGCTGTCTGGTCTTAGGGAAAACTTCTGGAGAATTGGATGCATCTGATAGAAAACTGATGTGTGTCAGACTAGAGACTTCTGCAAAGAAAAGAGGAATTAGAATGCTCCTATGTAACTGTAGACATAGAAGAGATCTCAAAAAGCCTTTCTGTCCATCTTTCTCCATCAGGGTAGACTATACTTTCAAGATCTGTCACTCTGCAGCTTCCAGAGGCAGCCCGTTCCAGTGCATTGCTTAATCTGCTGCTTAATGCGACTCCTCCGTTTTTCAGTTTAAATCCATTGCTATTTGCATTGATTTTCACAGCTGTTGATAGCACATTTCTCTTCCCCACTTTTATTTCTTTAAAAACCACTGTTGGTTTTCCTTCATTTTTATTTTCCTTTATTTTTTTTCCCTTTATTTCCCTTTATTGCATTTAGTTCTATTTTACTTCAAGCTTAGCAGCCACGCTTGTTCTCTGAGGAAGGGTGGAATGTATCTTTGAGACCTCTGAGCCTCACTGTCAGTTGGGGTAGGTGGTTGTGCTGGTTGTAGTTCATCTTCTCAGCTTGTACAAGAGGGTTTGAAGACATAACTGTCCTTAGAATAAAGGACTTTTTCGAGTCCTGAAATCCTAGATGGAAAAGGACGTCACAGAGAGGAAGTTTCTGCAGCAGAAGGATTAATGGGTGATTGAGTATTTTCTTAGGAATTCAATCACTGTATAGATTCCTAGTAGGCCTTAATTATACTCTTCTATGCATGATCCCACATGCCTTATGCAAGCAAATTTGTAGTAGAGTTGGAGAGATTTTTCTTCCCTGAGAATTACAAATGTAGCCTACTGGCATGCATTGATTTGCTTGTTTTTTGTATGTTTTAGATGTATATGTGACGTATCTTTACAAGCTCTATGTTTCTAGCTTCCACATCTTCAAAAAATTGCTTGAAAGTACATGACTTCTCAGTTTTGCCAGAAAGCTTCCACTATAGGCACTGGAAGTAAGGCATGCTCAGAACCTTGCTATTTTTCCGCATGGACATAAAGGCAGTAACGTTATGAGGAAGCTTAATCCAATGGTAGAGCTAGAGCAGCACATTGTATGTCGGAAAGTTCTTGCTGGTCTTCATACAGGAATTGTAAAGTAGTGACAAATTTTGCTGAATATTCAGCCTTGTGGGGACTTTAAGCCAAGCGCACAAGTTCGCTGACATTAATATCTGCAGGAAGCAAGTTCCAAAAGTTCCCTTTGCATTCTTACATAGTGTTGGAAAAAGGTATCTGGAAAGTATTTTTCTTTTTTCCAAAGCTAGAGCGCAAGAAAAACTGGCATCTTCTGTATTTTAGCGTAGTTTCTTTTCCCTGCCCCAGTAGGAATTTGGCCTCATTTCCTGAGAACACGGAGTGAAAAGTGATTACAATCTAGTCTCTACCTTTCATAGTGATGAAGGGGGAGTATTTTTGGATAATCTGTATACATATAGGAAAGTTTTTAGGCTTTTTATTTTCTCAGATCTTTGCTCTTAGTGAATTGTGTAGGATGGCAGGACATGCATTCAGGACTCCAAATGAAGTGCTGGGCTTGAACAACACGCTTCTGTTTTTGTTTATTGTGTTTGACAGTACAGCAGAAGTGTTAACAAGTGATCCCAAAGCTTGTGGTGGTCTGGCACTCTGTGCTGTGAAACAAATTGCACATCTTGTAGCATTCACAATTGAAATCACTTGGAAATTATTTGCAGAAGTAATATCCAAATAGTTTTGTATAATTGAATATATTCAGCGAGATCGTGATTAGAATTGGGTAATTTGCAAATGATAAAGAGCAGGAAGAAAGATGAAGGCCTATCTGAGGGGTGTACAACTACCTTACAGCACTGGATTCAGAGAGGTGAACTTGAGGATGGGGCAAGGAAAGAAGATTACTTATACAGGCGAAGTACTCATCTGCCTGCCCTGGAATAACAAGTGTTGGCCAAATAAACCCATGGCTCTGCAATCTGGATTCTGCATTTCTAGCAAAATACTTCAGCTTTCCTACCAACACTTGGTGCTTGTGAAGAGCACTTCTGGTGTTCACTGGTCTTTTCTGAGGATCATTTAGTAATCCAACTCTTGTTCTGAAACCTCTTGAAACGTTTAACTCCGAAACCTTCCAGTGTATTCACCTGTTTCTTGGGCAAGGTCCTCCTCCACTGACTCTTACAAATCTACTTTATTTATGGTTCTAGTCATTGACAATTACCTTGGTAACTATAACTACAGACTAATTGGGAAGAAGCACTATTAAAACACTAAATAGATAAGCGAGCTAGAATTCTTTTAGCTTGTCAAATTGGTCCATTAAATCTGTGTGTTGTACCTGTAATTGCAAAGCTCCAATTATCATACACTTAGTGAAAGGAGTGATAAGGTTTTCTGGAGTGGAAAGAGATAAGAGATAAAAGTGAAAAGTTTTCTAATAATAACTTTTAGTAAAAGCTATCAACGACAAATGTGTACTTCTGATAAGAACCAGAATATGAGAACTTGTGAAACCTGGTATCTCAAAGCAAACAAAAGAAGGGCGAGCAGAAGTTGAAGGGAAATGTCATCAACTTACACAGCTGTTTTAGACAATGTAAGGCCTTTTAGTCCACAGCCTACTTGCACTGCTGCTAGAAAATGCTGTGCTGATGTCTATACAGCACTGACACCAAGAGACTGTGGCATTTGGAGACACTTAGCACTTAGCATGTTACGGAATGAAGGCTCTGAATGAAGGCGACATTTGTATTTCTATCTGGGGATTGCTTTGACTGTAATCATCCCTGGGAGACAGCCTGCCCATCAGGATGCTGATGGTTTGTTTTGGAAATGCTGCTTCCTTACAGGCTGCCTTGAATGTCCATGAGCTAAGTTGGAGAGGGATGCGCCCCAACCAGTGAGAACTGAAACTCAGGTTTGAATTCAGGCACTGATGCAGACTTGATTTTGTGTGGAGGAGAAAGGAAATAGAAGTGCTTATATGTCCACAGTAATTCACAGCGGTAGAAAGTTGAAGAAAGGTATGTCCTGTCTCAGTACCGTTTAATCTGAATCTTTAAAGAGGGAGCTGGAGAGGCTTTGGAAAGCCTGGCATCAATTTGTGACGGCCTATAAAGGAGTAAATACATACTGTGGGACCAGTAATTTTGGGAAATATGTGAAAGTAAGAGAACGGTGACCTTAAGAGTGAGCGAAGAAAAGAGGAAAGGATTGTTGTTATTAAGCAGAACTTATTTCACAGAGAAACAATACTGAACTGACTTCTATTTGTGAGAAGGGGGGGAAGGAAAATGATAATTCTTTTCTGAGAGCCCAAGAGGCTTTATCCATTTTAAAACCAATTCTGTGCAAAATAAAGGCAAGTGAGCGTATGTATTTTAAATGGCACTTCAACCTCTCTCCAAAAGAGAAAGTCATCAGTGTTCAAATAGGCATCATTACTCTGTGGTGTTGCTTTCTTTCTCTGTTTCCCTTTTGGATAGTGGATTGCAAATGACATGCCTGATTTCTAATTGGTTTTAGAGATGCTGTTTGTGAAACTTTGCATATAAAGGGAAGGAAGCTAACATCTTTTTTTTCTATTTTATATCAAAAGACAGAGGAAGGTGATCATTCCAGCATTCAAAATGGCTTTGGAAATTTGACTTCAAATGAAGGAATGTTTTCTTTTGAGTGATTGAGAGAAAATAATGAGAATTTTGCCTCTGAGAAGTCAAAATGTTTGTTCCAAGCAAGTGAAGTCTGATGGCCACATGGTTAAAATTACACTTCTAATGATGACTTATGCTGAGCTTTATCTACTGAACCAGTGGTAGTCATGTGTAACACTAGAGTTTTATGGACAGTTGGAAGGAGGAAGAGGAGAATGCTGGGAAGAAAGAGAGGGAGAAACATACTGTCAGGTTCTTGTATTTTTCAAGACTTTAAAATGTGTATATACCATTTATCTGCTTTTTGTTTGGCGGGGCCTCATTCTGAAAGGGATTTCTTTTTTTTGGTGAATTTAGATTTTGCATAGATTTTGTAGCATGGTTCATGAGGGGGGGTAGGAAGCAACAGTGCAGTAAGATGAAAGATACATTGATGGTAACAAATCCCTGTGTCAGAGAAGAGAGACTCTATAAGCTAACATTGTCAATTAACTCAGACTTTGGTCTTGAAAACCGTGTTTGTTAAAACATGGAGTCTATTTACCAGCTGTAGCGCTGAGGGCTTTTATGAGAAAAGGTTCCCATCCTGGCATTTCTGTATCCGAGGCTGATGGTCTCCCTGACACAGTTTCCCCTTTCCTGTCAGATGCTGAGAAATACAAAGAGCTTTGCAGCAATTCTTGCAGGAAATGGATAACAGAGGAAGAGTTACTGGTTGGATTCGCTCTGGGGTACGCACATTTGAACTAGCACTGACCATCCCTGCTGTGTTAGCAGATGCAGGCAGTTTGGAAGGACATGTTACAAGGGAATCATCATTTAGTTGCTTAAAATGATTTTGCTGGGCACATTGGAATGCTCATGTAGAAAGTAGCTGGGCTTTGTAATCTTCTTGCTGCAAGGAGATGCTTCAACAGCGATGGTCCCAAAGCTATAATTCATATGTTTGTCTCCCTGTTCTTGTATGTCAGATATATGTCAGTTTTCAAAGTTTATTAGTAAGAGAACAGGTTAAGTGTTATTAAAAAGCGGAAAGTGTGAAACCTTAAATTTCACTGTATTTCCGTAAGTAGCAGGAAGATAGGGTTATGTTGTGATTTATGCGTGACAAACTGTTAACATCCTGTCTGACAGGACAAAGGAAAAGGCAGTTACTCAGATCAAAAAAAATTATGACAGCTTTTCAGTGTCTTCGATCATAGCAAATGATTCTTGGGACAATCTAATATCAAATTAATAAGTGAAGGATTAAGGTACTGACAGAAAGGGCAGAGGATGAGAACTGGCTGAAGTTTTTCTTGGCTGCGTGGACATGATCTCAAACAAGATATTTTCCCAGTGTTTAAAAACTGCATTCAGACCCACGCTCCCTGAGAAGTGAATTGATGCTGGAGAAAGGTACGAGCTGCCGCCGCTCCGGTTCAGTCTTGATGGGAAGCTTTCCACTTGGAGTAGGTTTGGTGAGTTTCAATGTGGGCAGAAACAACCAAGCAACTTCTTTCTGTAACGGTTAGCAGCAGCTTTGCAGTGGTTACAATGGAAATGCACTACAACGTTTTCTGGCACAAGTATATCTGCTAAAACAGCCCAAGCACTTTCTGATAACTATTGTAAAATAAGGGATCTTGCTATTCCCTCTCTCTCGTTCTGGCCCCATTGTGCCAAACGTTTGGGCAGTACATGTTACCTACCTGGGTAGCAGCACAATGAAGGTAGATCGTGGGATTTGCAGATGCTGGCGACTTATCCACCTCACTTTCACCTTATCAGCACTGCAGAAAGCAACTTGTTTATTTACAAAATGTTTGGAGATTCTGAGGGATAAAATATAACTTCATAATGAAGATAATAATACCTGAGAGGTCACAGGTATCACTGGAGACTTGGATTGGGTTTTATTAGCTAATATTCATGAAGTGTGAATTAAAAACTAAGCACTGCATCAGAGAAGATCTGCAGTGACACAAGCAACAGACAATTCTACAGGATAAAATAATCTTCCATGACTAATTTTAAAATTAAAAAAGCTTATGTTTAAATCCAGCCACTTTGTGCTTTTTTTTTTCTGAACAGCACTTTTTTTTTTTGGTTGGGAGATGGAGGTTGGCTTTTGATTGCATAAAGAGGTTTCTTCAGGGAAACCACATGTTCTGGGGTGACGACAGAACCCCTTCTCTGAGCTGCAGCTGCAAATGGAGGGCTTTAGACTTTGTATTATGTTAAATGTTCACAGGAGGAAGAGAGCCAGGTACTCGAACTGACATGATGGATTCCCCTTTCACCTCCTGTCTCTACCTCATTAAACTGCAGTGATTAAAGAATTATCAAAATTTAATACTTCAAAATGACTGCACAAAAGCAGCTTCTTATGGGAAGCAGTCTTTAAAAGCTGTCTCCTGCATGCTCAGAATTTCTCCCACGAACCTCTTCCCCTATGCATCCCTCCCTCCCCTACACATTCTTCCCTTTAATTTATGGGGAAGTGGTGAAACCTCTGGCCAACTAGATCCACTCCTGAGAACAAATATGGGCTCTAAATTATTTGAGCCCATCGGGCGTATTGGTTATTAAACCTCAGCTGGTCTAAGAAGGCAGATGGATGTGCTGTGTCATTGCCAGCTATATTAATTGCATGCTAAAGATTTTCAATTTTTTAGGTAGAAATATGGGATAGAATTATAGCAGGATTATTCAGGTGACTCTGACAAGCTGTAGCTTTAGAGATGTATTAAAATAAATTGGGAGCAGTTCAGTTTGATCAGGCATTGAATGTTGCTACCTTCCTATTTATTTTTTTCTTCCTTCTGTGTAGCCCACATACGTTAGGTTGGGCCTGACTGGAAACAGAATTTGGTACTAAACCACCTACTTCTTAACATTTTTCCATCAGTAGATCTCAATGAAATAGATCTGCTCTCAACTTCATCACTTGAGAGGAAACACAGAGAAACCATGGGACTTGCCCAAAGCCACTTGGAGGAGGAAGCGACAGCACTGTTTACAAAGTCTGTTTATCCTGAGTCTCAACCTATTGCAGTGTTTACAAAGCTGCGCTGTTTCCAAGCGGATAACTCACTCATCAGCATCAAAAAGTGCCCTAAGAGAATGGTGCCTGGCTAAGGCTCAGCGTGGATCTTGCCAGCTGGTGGCATGACCTCTGGACAGCGGTGTTCCCCTGTGCCACTGAGGGTAGCTTGGAGCCCTCTTCTTATTTCCTTGCTTCAGCTGCTTGATGCAAAAAAAACTCTTTGGAAAAAACTCTTTGGAGCCTCCAATTCATCAAGTCTGCCTGCAGCTGACATAATGTGAATTTTTTCCTGGATAGCAATAGATCCTATGAATTATGATATAGAGGCTGGCAAAAGTCAGCTATACCGCGTGGGTACTGATAAAGCTGACTGTCGGTGTAGGATAGGACTCCTGGATGCAGCTTCTCGTGCACTGCGGTTTTACCATTTTGAGGTTAGGTGTCTCATGTGTTTAGGCATGTAATGTCTTTATTAACTAAATTCCTGGTGGCAAATAATAAAAGGAAATACTTTGTGCCGGAAGAAAGAAAAACTTCCTGCAGAACCCCAGGTATAAACAAAGTTTACACAGAACTGCTTTTGTAGGCATCAAAGGCACCAGCCTTCAGCAATTGAAAACATTAATAATGAATCTGAAATATTAAGGGAAATATTTAAAGGCGTAATTTAACAAGATCTAGATTATATGTCAGGGATTACTGTAAAGGAGCCCCTGTTTAAATGAGGTTTTAAAAATCAGTGCTCTCGAAGTTATGAGCACCATTACATGCTTGTATTGTTAGCCTTCCTCATAAAGTGTTTGTGTTATGTATATGCATACACAATGCAAAGATCTCTGGCCTCAAATGCTTTTAGTCTGCGTATAGGAGAAGAAAATCATTGGTAGAGGCAGGTGGGGGAAAGGAGGCAAGGTGGCAGCGTTGGATAATCCGATGGATGACGGTGTCAGCACACAGAGACTTTCAGACCCTGTGTAGAGCATGTTTCAGTCTCTTTTAGAAGCTTATCCTCAGTCTACTCCAGACCCACGCTATGCCTGCATGGATGGTTGAAGAGTTCTGTTTCTTTATGTGCAGATAACTTTAATGCTACTCTTGAAGCCCAGAGTAAAAAGAAGCATTGGTAAAAATGTGATTGCACAACACTATGCCAACGGGCACCCTCTTTTACCCTTGGAGAAATTGAGCCGGTGACTGCTTTGGGAAGGTTGTAAGGGTCTACATTGTCTACTGTAGTGAGAATGAAGGATAAGAAGTCATGATAATGATGGCATGAATATGCAAGTAGTTCTCCATGCCAACATCATCTTCACAGATGTTCCTGTGCATCTGGGGTCCATGCACGATTCATTCATTTTGCACATGTTCCCACTCAACAAGCTTCTCTGAATGTTTTCACCCAATGGGGGATAGATGATCGTTCAGCCTTTTTATCATGTTTTCCTCAAGTTTACTCTAGTAACATCTGTGTACGGTCATTATAGACCTGGTATTTGTTCTGAATTGGTACTGATTTTCTCTCCTGGTGACAGGCAATGCTCTCTTTTTCTACCCCATTGAACAGATATGTAGTATAAAGCAACCTATACTGTCAGATGCCGTCTGCCTAAACGCATTTCTTAGAGACCCTGACAAGATAAATCTTTCAAGAGCTGTTGAGCATTGGCACCAATGCTACCAGGAGCTGTGCTCTGGTTTGTGTTACCGTCAGATTTGCCTCCAGTACTGTAGTGCCATAAAGCATTTTCTTAGCTTGGAGTCTGAGAAATGCCCCATGAATATAACATGCAGATTTTACATTCTTTTCTTGCATGTCCTAAAAAGATGGTCAAAGAGTTGCAGAACTCTTTCTGGTCTGATGGGGTCAATCCCTTTTTGTGTAAGGAAAGCCTAGAACCTTGCTTCACCTTTTTTTCTGTGAATTGATGGCTTGTTTACCTGTTAACTAACTATCCAAAATTATCTGCTGCTTCAACTACGCTATGTATGTGTGGAAATGAGTGTAATAGGTGTCAGTTCAGCATGGCCTTGTCCTGCCCATCTTTAAATTTACAAGCACCTCTAGACACATTACAGGGGCCTGTGAAAACTTGCATGTGAGAAGCCATGTGCCATCCAACTGATATTTGTAAGCTGTGGCAGCCGTGATAAATACAAGATCTACAGCATTCACTCAGATGCTTACTAAGGTACGTGACGTCTGCCTGGGCAACCAAAAAGAGCTGAAATGTTTTGAGAAAGCATCGTTTCTAGGACAGCATAGTTAGGGCAAAGATGTTGAGTACATAGTGCATTTTAGTTGTCAAAATATGCTTATAGTAGTTTAGCTCTTTGGAAAGGAGATTTTTCTTGGCTTGCACATTACTGGTGTGTAATTTCCATGAGCAATAATCAAACATTCTCTAGGGATGTATATAATTTATTTAGTAGTAAACGGATATCTATTGGTATTTTAACATAGTTTGCATTATTTATCTGTAGCTTTGCATCCATGAACTGGAAAAGATAATCATTTATTTCATATGAAAAGTAATATAATGTTAAAAATTCAATAAAATACTAATTTCATATGAAAAAGCTTATGTAACACAGAACACGTACTGCATGTTATTACAAATTGTCCATGCTGAATAAAACATGTTGCAAAGAACACAGGAATGTGTGTTAGTTCAAAATAAAAGCAACAGGAGCTAGCTATTCTTTTTGGTGAATTGACAAGCACAGTTAAGGAAGTTGCACATATGGTTAACCTTGACTTGAAGGCAGAGAATTGAGAGAGAAATTGGTGTAACTCCATCTATCTACCCTTGCTTCTGGAAAGTATCTTCTGCCTAGAAGTTTCTCATCTGCAGTGCACCATATTGATGTTGTATAAAAGTGTTCTATTTCTTTTTTCCATCTACTATTTGAGATCTTGATATTGGGAAACTGTGGGCTTCCATAACACCGCTTTACAGATCATCAGAACTCTAATGACTCAAGCAACGGTGTAATTGGGCAAAGAGTTTGGATTAATGTTGTGACAATTAATTTAAGACTTCAGTTCTTTTTGGGCTAAGGACAGGCTCAGCTGGTGTTGGGGAGAATGCTTTGTTCATTGACAATACCAATATTCTGTTAGCAACAGATTTCATTGCAAGCCATCAGCACATAATTATCCCTGGATCGTACATTAATTTCTATGTTGAGTATCGGTCTTACTTAATGTTTTATGTGCTGAACTGAATGACATCTGAAACAAGAAACTGCATTTTTTAGATGGATAATCTCCTGACAGTAAATGCGAAACCTTTGAAAGTTGTTTGAATAATGTGCATGCTCTCTCAAGCAGGAAAATCCTACCTGAATTTCACATGCATGAGGAAAGTCATGCCTTTTAACTTTGCATTGCTTTTGGTCAAGATGATTTATTCTGAGGAGATACTCTTACCTCATGCACGCTAACCTTTGTGAAGCTTGTTCCATTACACTTTCATAGCCTCTTCTCCAGGTATGGTAGTTCTTCTTCTAATGTGCTATGTGGCTTTATAAATGGCAAGGTCATGTCTTTGTAGGATTTGCAACAAAGATGAAAGTTCTCTCAGAGCCTCTTTCCTGAGAGCTAAATCCACATAAATCCAGGGCTTTCAAGATTTTTCTAAGCTGGGAAATGTTGAGCACACAGATAAAGATCAGTCTTTTTTATTATTATTATTATTTTATTTCAGCAGCTGCAGAAAGGAAAATGTATGCACAGTGTCCATGAATTAAACACGTTTGGGACTGTTTTACAACTCCCATCATTTTTCTACAACCACTGTTAAATCTGAACTAATCTGGGTCGTGGTTCTGTGTGTTTCTGTTGTTTGGCTGATTAATTATTAGTGTGTACATTTCCTCTGAATATCCCAGAGCTGATGTTTTTTGCAGTATCCTACAGCACTTTGGGTTATCAAATGCTCCTTCAAGTTTGTACACACCAGAGCAATTGTAAAACTTAAGGAATGAGGCCTGAATATTTGGCTTATAGCTAACTTCATTTCAATAATAACTTCCCCCAAGTGGCAAGAATATATGCGTATTCAGTATGTGTTGCTGTCATGGTCTGCCTGTTCCTTGAGCTTTCCTTACGTTTCTATGGATCTTTAGATCAAACCCTTTTAGTGCATGCAGTGATGCATACATTTAAAATCACCATGCTGAAATGATTTTCCTGGTATTTCTTTGTATGTCGGATGAAATCTTGGTGTAATACTTAGTTATGCTTCTGAGTGATCCCTTCTTACTCGTCTTTCATAGCTATCAATGTATTTCATCTATATGTCCTCCTTGTTTCTCTGAGAATCCAAGAACAGTGATGAATTTCACTGCTAAAAATATGCTGTCATCCGGCAGCATACACACACACACACGCACGCACGTAAAATCACATTAGCTATAGAGAACACTATGAGTTTGTCTGGGGAGTTGTTACATGTCATTAGCTGCCCACAAAATTTGTTCAGGGACAGCTGTGATGGAAACAGAGTATGTGCTTTTACCAGCTGCATCTCAGCTTTTGTATGGCTACAGCAAACAGTGAGTCTCTTCAGATGGAGACAGGAATTCCTTCATTCTAATGCGTTCTTATGAACATATTAGTATATACCTTTGTATCAAGATGTTCAGATATTTCCTCATAGGGATACCATTGGGATTCTATGTGCCTGTCATAACATTGATCCAGGCAGTCTGCTCCAATGGATTTGTTAAACAGGTTTTTACATCAGCACATAAAATCAGGAATTTATGGCTTGCCATAAGGCATACAAAGTGAGATTTCAAATCCCTGTGGTGCACAGCACATCAAGCATCAGGAATGTCACTATTCCTTGTAGCATCTATTACTCCAACCTGCTGCTAAAATGCAATTCTAGGCTGTGCTTCATGTATTTCAGGAGCTCAGATAAGACAGGAAGATGGATAAATTGCCATGGGGTGATGGCACAGTGGTGGTAAAGCATATCATTCTCCAAAACTCTTTTTTATGATTTCGACTCTGAACATGACCCATTCTAAAACCACTCTTGATAACCCTAGCTGTTGAAATGCACATAAACAGAACAAATTAAGTAGGAGCGAAAAGTCAGAACTTAAGATGTTAGGAAAAACAAAGTGTTGGAGTCTAGAAAGCGTAACAAATTAATGACATAACTGATTATCAGCTTGAAATGGTCTTCTATTTCATGCTGGAGCCAACGAACTTTCCTGAAAGCTCTATTTGTTTATATATTACCTGTTGTTAGTTGCTGCTAGGTGTACTGCTTGGGCTCTTCTCTAGTGCCTCTCTATAAAGGGACCATTTTTGTCCTGAAGAGCAATCTGTGGCCATGTACAGCCAGCAACAGTTACCTAGAAAGTCCCTACAAGGCTTTAAAGTTTTCGCCAAAACTTCACATTTTCCTTTTACCGCCTACTCATGATCCAGTGTTCTCAATGATAATCCCAATTAGCCCCAAACAGGTGCTGAGCATGACTGAACTGTGACTCTTTAATATACTCAAACTCAACCCCTCTAAAACCATTGGTGTATACAGCCACAATCAGTGTCCCATGCAGTTAGCATTGCTTTGCTTTTCAAGAGAACAGCTGAGGTCGTGGTCAAAGTGCAGCTCTTGTTCTCTTCAAAGGTGTTGAGAATCTGGTGATGGTGGTACTTTTGGGAGGATAGTCATAAACTGATTTGTGTAGGTTTTAATTACACGTAATCCGTGTTTCTTTGGAAGTCAAGGCACCAAATCAATCTTCGCACATCTCCAACGAGCCCTTGAATTGACTGCTATTTTGCTGGATGAATTTCAGCCTTGTTTCATTTTCATTTCACGCACCGGTGTACAAATTTCCTATCAGCTTCTTGCCAGAGTAATGCGTGTGCCATGGCAGAGAACTTGGATGTCAGAGTAGTGTAGAAATAAAATTGTTTTTCATTGGATGGGCTTTGGGACTGGGTAATGAACTGGAAAGCCTGTTACACCTTGGCTTCTGTTTTGTATGCTTCTCATGTAAATGGTGACCCCAGTGAAATTGTTGCCTGCTGGCTGCTTGGTTGCTGGTATGAGGAGGAATAGTAGCACCTACTACATTGACAGTTGACAAATCTTGTACCTTTTGGATATGATCGTCACTGTCTTTGTAACCTCTCGTCAATAGGTTCTAGGGATGCCTGTGTGTGTGTGTGTGTATAAATATATGTAATATTACACATACACAGTCAGAATTCTTCAAGAAACTTCTACTCATTCTTTCTCCAACTGTATCCTATCTGCAGATTTCAATCTTTAGTTTTTCCTTGTAACTTTGTAATTGGAAGCTGTGGATATTAATAGGGGAACTAACTGTGTCCTATCTGAATCTCACCTAGATTTCAGTTTCTCAGCCTTTTAGCTCTTGCAATAACAGAAATTCACTGTCTTTCAAGATGTCCATGCATCTCCTTTTATGCTGACAACCCATCTTTCAACTGGATGAGGGCAAACCTTGCAGGATGTGAGGGCTGGATTTTGTGCCATCTCTTAAGCGAGCAGAGCTCAGCAGTTGAACGGTTGGCTTCCTTTAGCTGATCAGGGCTTCCATCCAAGACTTTTCAGGCATGCCACTGAGTGGGACCTGCCAATGCTCCAGCCTGAGAATAAATTTGTCCTGCTGTATTTTATTTACTCTTCCAACCATGTTCACTAGAGGCACAGGGAATTGTAGCTTTGCTTTGTGAACATGGGCTACATTCTCTCACGTTAATGGAAATCATGAAGGGGATGAGAAAGTTTCCATTTTAATTCACCATTATGCAACTTTCCTCTCTCACTTATTTTGATTAGTGTTGGATGCCATCATCTGTGTACTGCTATCTTTTGCAGCGGAATATCCTTTTGGTGTTGAACTGCTTTTGTATAATTTTTTCAGTAATTATAACTTGAGATGGAGCAAGAGTATGTAGACCTAGGACAGAACTGGCATAGCAAAAGATCCATTGGAACTTTACTGGGCAGCATCTAAGTGTCTAGGAGAGCTAATGAGGGACTAATCATTTGTATGTGTCTAGTGAAATCAAAGCCTTGTCCAAGTTAGCATATCTTTACTGTAAAGCTTCCCATGTTAGCATTTCAGATTCTTCCACTTCTCGATGTGTTTTAGCAGTCACGTCAATGTTATTTTCAGCAAGTAGACAATAAGAAAGAACAACTTCTGGAAGCCACGTCTTGACAGAGGCTGAGAGCTATCGTTACACACTTTGTTGCTCAAATTTCTGTTTGCTGAAGTTTGGTCCAAATTACTTTAAAAAAGTAGCCCTATGGGAAGATGAGCTAATGAAGCCTACTTTCTCAACCGTTTGGGGCAAGGGTTGATTGATCTAGAATAATAATTGTTAATGCTGTATCATGGCCACACCCCTGATCAGACATGCACACTGAGCAAATCCTTGGGAGTACATTAAGTGGTGTGCTTAGGATTTGCCACTTAGCAAAGATGAGGAAAACTTGAGTAGACAATGTAGTATCCAGTAAAGATCAGGCTAACACTGCAGCCTTTTTCTTAAGAGATAACCTATATAACCCCTTTTTTCTCTGTACATTGCTTTTTTTCTTGAAGGTTGCAAGAATTTTATATATTTGAGGCCTTTTCCCCATCAAATTCAATTGAATCTTAGTGAACAGGCTAAAAGCTGTTAGGTGAAAGACAAAGATGCACATGTGCTCATATATCTTACTAATAAGATAAGATACTAAGCTAAAATCTATAAATCAAGAAAGACATGCCCTAAATATAGCAAGTTAGGCTTTGTCACTGGGAGGAAGAAGGGATAAATATATTTGTTTATTCTCTGGAAAATGTTTCAGACATCATTATTCTTGGAACCCTGTAGTTTGCCACATCAAGCGAAGCATCAGTTTCTAGACACCCTGCTGACCACACAAGGAGGAATGCCAAGTCCTTCCCAAACCCAGGACCTTCACACAGCAAACAGATGCGCTGCCTGCAGTGCTGAGCCACCGAGTATAAAGGTTGGATCAGTTTCTAGGAAATTAACATTACTTAGCCTTTAGCAGAGAAATCTCATCCTTGCTACTCTTTTAATAATTTTTTCAGTAGCCTCTGTTTTGTTTGAATATATTCCCCCGTGTCACATATAATTTTTGTATCTGTGTAGAATCCATTGCAGAGGATCAAACAGCAGAGACTGAAAAAGCAAACATATGAGCATGGTTGATATGGCACAGAAGTGCAGTCTTCTTACTCCGTTGGCTACTGCTCCGAGCACAACAAAGTAAATCACTTTCGAAATACAATACAATGACTGTCTGAAGCCTATTCAAACCAGTGCAGGTCAAACCCCAGAAGGGCCTGAGGTTCTGGTTGGCTCAGATAAGCTTCAGAGAACATCCAAATGTTTTGATGATTGTCAGAAACTCTTGGATTTGCTAGGCTGTGCGGGAGAACTTGAGAGAAACTCAGTTTTCCTCTGAGATTTTTGCTGCTACCTGCTTTGGGCCAGATGTGCCTCTGGAAGGGCTTCAGTAGTGAAGATGAGCAGCATATTGCAAAGAACTGAAATGTACAGAAGCATCTGATCTCCAAGGAATTTGGCCCTTTTGTTTCGGATTCCAGCTGGGTGTAGGGGATAGAAAAGTATGTAGAAGGGACAAACAGCTGTTGCCTTTTAGATCTCAGTAATGAGAAAAAGGTCTGCTCTTTGTTCTCTTTGCAAGACTTGTAATCTCTCTGAGCTGGCTGTATATCTCAAGCAGAGCAGAGTGTGATCTCTTTTATAACTCTTGGTTGAACGAAACACAGATCCTGGCTGGCGTTCTTACAAAGTTACTGTAATATAAATGGATGGATTGCACTTTATTTCCTCCCTTGACTGTGGCCATCTTCAGGAGATTGCCTGTCCCAAGCTGCTGACCATTCTAGTGTTGATCCTGCCTTTTGGTTATTTGCTACTTTTTGGTTATTTCTACTATTTTCTTTTCATTGCTAGCATTCAGAGAAACTGATAAGGTAGTAGAAGACTGTTGGAAAGGAACGTCCTTTAGGAAAGAACACAAATATCATTATCTCATCAGGAAGGTTATGTATGTCATGCTGTGTCTATGGGAGTTGGCCATACCCATGTTCTCAAAATAACAAAAAGAAGGAATTATTATCCAAAGAAACTGTAAATCTTTGTAAGTAGCTTTTGTCATTCAAGGCTGTTCACTGACCTTCAAAATAATCCATTCATTAGCTACTTTTGTTACGAGGTTTCACAGCTAAGTGAAGTTTAGATACTTAAGAAAAAAGGAAATGGTGATTTGTCCCTCCTGTCTCTCACATGCTATCCCTGTGCTTTATGAAATGGTTCTGATGACTGAATTATCTTGAACCCGTGTGTAGCACATCAGCTGTGTGGCGGGGTGTTTTGCAGTTGTAAGGCTACCATGCTAAGTGCTGCCCTTATGCCATCCAGGGTGAGGCCTATCCAAGTGCCTTCTGCGGTTCTTCCTGAAGCTGATCACCAGCATTCCCGGGGGAGTTTGGTTTCACAATGTGAAACAGCGATCTGCCTGGATGTGGCCCTCACTAAATTGTAACAGGCCTTTGTTCGTTGCTCTGGAGGGCTCCGCGAGATCTGAGTTGCATTTCCGCAGGTGGAGACAGCATTTCTTAAAACAAATGCATATAAGCAGGAAGTTCAGCATATTGACATAATGTAAAAATAAACACCTGAAACATTTAGAACAGCTTGCTTTCCTAAATCATTTGAAAATGATTGCTGGAATCCATTAGCATTTAAAATTTGATTCTCCAGCGTAAACATTAATAAGCAGTTAACAGATCCAATTACACGTGGTGGAACCCCAAACAAGATTTCATCAGAAATCACACCAAGTGATTGCTTTTGTGATGCTATTGCATTGTATCATACTCCAGAAAGCAGCTGCTTGTTTATGCGTGTGTATGTTTGATGTCAGTGAAGTCAACACTCTCCTTTCCTCGGGCTCTGGAGGTTGGGGTCCAGTTCAGTATACGCTGATGTTGTCCTGATGCCAGATGAACTGCAGCAAGGGGTGTTAGTCTGCATTCTCTCGTTGGTTTTCACCAATTTATAGTTTTCAGGGTTGTTTTTTTTATTTCTATTTTAATTTTGGGGGGATAAAGACAAAGCTATCAAGCATATTTAGCTTTGAAATAATAATAAATTCCATTTCTTCTGGCCTTTGGCTTAATCTCCTGTTTCCACGAGATGGAGATCAAGTTGATGGGAGTAGTTGGGGTTCAGAGACAAACTGGCTGATAAAGAATGAGTGAGTTAAGTAGGAGTTTTCTATGCTGATATTTTTCTGTCAGTATCTGTATTTTGGGTACATGAATATCAACATCTCATTCTCTCTAGTGATCTGCAATAATCTGTTGTATTTTTTTTAAGTCAGGTTTTATGGAAAATGAGACATTCCTGCTTCAGATCTTTGGTTGAGTTCTTAAAATTATCGGGGTTAGAACATCTTCGCTCACATGGCGAGGGAGAAACTCCACATTTTCTCTTTATTTATAGAAAATATCTCCAGTGATAACATTCATCAGCTGTTTCCATGTTATCTTTGTTGCTTTCTGTAGCCTTGTACAGAGATCTTGCCTATATCTCTGATTGTGCACTGCAGTCACTCTTGGTGGAATTTTATTCTTTATTACTTCCATTGTCTGCATAGTATTACATGAAGACGGCAAACAGATCCACTGTTCACTTTCTAACACTCTAGACAAACACATGATAAGTGATTTAGAGACTTTGCTGTGTGAAAGTAGTAAGAAGCAGGTAAATTAATAACTAGAAAGACAAAAGTGAAGAATGGTAAACGTGAACAGATGTATTTGTGAGCGTTGTGAGTAGTGCTGATGCTATATCTGACTTTTCTTCTGCTTTAAATTTATACATATATAAGCAATTCTAACAGAGGTATCTGTGGAATTATTAATATCATCCTCAAAAAAAACCCTGCTTGCTTTCTCGCAAAGAATTTTTTTTTAAGCTCTGCAACAAATCCTCTATCAACTTGGACAGAAATTAACTGCCAGAAATAAAAATTCCCATTTAGATTCTTAATTACGTGCCTTCAGGTGGGCTCATGGATCATCAGAGGCTAAGGAAAATCTGTAACGATTGTCTAATAATTTTGGACTGGCAGTACATTAAACAAATGTATTCAGCCACACAGGTTTAGTGAAGCAGTTACCTTGGGGACAGCTCTCCAGGCTGCCACATACATCTGTAACCCCAAAGGCACTTGAATTGTTACAGATCTCCTATGGACAAGGACAGATACCGGCCTGCATAAGAATGTAATCAACAGGAGTCTCTACTCGTGATGCCTGAATGAAGAAGTACTCTGTAGGTTTTGTTCTATTTGTGCAGAAGAGAGGCTTCTTGCTAACTGCTGCATCGCCATGTTCCATCAGTTTTACCCATTCATTGATCTGACAGATAGATAAAATATTACACTTCTTGTCCTGCAAGGAAAAGCTATTTAATTGGGTCATAATTTGGGAGACAAATCCTGCTAATTTTGTCCATGCTGATAGCCTCCATTGTGTTTAATGGGACAACTTCTACTGATTAAAAACCTTCCCAGATCATTGTCTTTCACCAAGAGAAAGATGGCAACAGTCACTCATACCTTAACATATTTGGTTAACTACCACAGCATGTTACAGTTTCTTTTTCATTTTCCCTAGCAAATTTCTGATTCTTTAGGTTTAATTGACATGGTAATTCTAGTAATTAATATCTAGCAATCCAACAGAACTTATAGAGTCAAGAGGTTCTTGCAAGTTAACCGGTGATGCTGGTCACCTGGCAATGGGGACAAATAGTGTCAGAAGAAGCACTGCTCCAAGTAGTTCTTACTGCAGACTACTACTCTTCTTGGGTTTCCTAAGAACTGGGCAGACTCAATGTGTGATGCTGGATGAAGAGCTTGTGCATTTTGCTTTTTCAGATTTGGCAAAATGTTCAGTTGAAATAGTGATTTATTTATTTTTTGTTCTCCTCATTAGCCATTATATCTCTTCTTCTTTATTGCTATGACTTGTGCTGAGTTGCATAGAAGTATCTAGAAAGGAAAAGGCTGCGGTACAGGTTGGCTTTGTTGAGAAATGAAATGGATCTACACGGAGGTGGGTTACTGTATTTTGTCTCTTACATCTCCTGGAAGTGATAAGTTATACGATCTATGAAGATTTGCCTATCTTGTAATTGGTGTATGGCACTTTGTGAAACTAACAGGCTACGCAGGGTTTTTGCTCTCATTTAGTGAAGGACCTTTTAAAATAAAACAGCTGATTAAACCATGTCAGCTTAAGTGAGAGTGCATAATGAGGGTCTATCTTTTAGGATGTGCTGTTAGATAGTGATTAAACATAATCCTGTCTTGTAGCCCAACCAGGAGCAGAGAAGCACTAAAGCAGCAGTGCTTGCAGGGACAGATTTCCTCCCACAGCAGTTGGGCATTGGTGTGCTGGGTCTGCTCCCCATCGTGCTGAACAGCACTGTCTGCTTCTGCCCTGACTGAGCTGCAGGATAACTATTAGATGTCTGACTGACTTGTCATCAGGTGGGCGAGCTTAGGTTGACATCAAAGAGCGGCAGTGTGAGGTTGTGTTGTGCAATGATACATACCTTACATGCCTTTGATCTATTGAGCTATTATCTATTTTTTTTTAACTGTCTAGGACTAGAATTAGCATGATAGGGTGCTGTTTATAATGATGCTTCCTGACCTGCTGCAATACAGTAATTGTATAGAAAAGTGGTCCATTTACAAACGTTGCCCGATTGAATCACTTTATGTTCAAATTAAACCACTGTTCAGTGTAAATGAGGATGACAGAATGTAACCATCAGGGAATAAAAATCTAACGCTACCAGTTCCCTACTTCTCTGCAGGAAAATGAGCTTCCCTTGTTGCCCTGAGATATTCCCAATGAAGCACGTGATGTCTGAGTCATCCTGAGTTAGCCTTTCAACAAGAAGGTTCATTAAAGCCTACAAAGCGGTGCTGTGTTTCAGATAAAAATCTAAGGGATGAAACAGCAAAACTCTTCGGTTTTGATAAGTTCTACTTTGAATTTTGTTTGCAGCTATAGGGCTTTGAATATAGGAAACCAGTCAAAGACAAAGGTTATTAGATTAATGTGAATCCATTCTTTAATTAGCTTCCCTTAGTGAAGTGATCTTAAGGAAACGTCATCTAATCTAGAAGTTTATCCAAAGATCATTGGAGTTGATCAGAGTTTTCCCATTGATTTTTAGCAGGCTGAAATATCTGAGATTCAGCTTAATCTGAAAATATGTTCCTATGAAGCAATCCATGTTTTCTAATACACGCCAAGTAGCTTTTTACCTTCTTAATAAAATGAAATATTCCATTTGAACAATAGTTTAATATAATTGAGCAGTTATCTGATAATGTGCACACGCTTAATGGGGTAAATGTGTAAGGCAGGTGCAAAAAAGTCCTTCAGTAAATTGAACTAATACAACATTCAATGAACTAATGAGGTGTTATGAGAGTTGCATTTCAATTAAAAATCTATGAAGACAGAAGCACCTTATGAAAGTTGTTTGTCAGTTTTGCCTGCTCTCAATGGAAGGAAGAACCAGTTAAAAGCTCCTACAACACATGACTGAGTCTGAAATGAAAGCTGAAAGTGTGTTTTAATGAAGAAATAACAGTTTCTCTTCCAACTGCATTTGGCACTCCTACTTCAACAACCTGCCTGCCCCCACTTACATTCCACATAGAGCAACTTGGATTTTTCTCATAACGCTTTATGAAAGGGCCAACTGTAGAGAATGACCAACATACGTCTCAATTCCTACAGGCACAGTAGAGTAGCTGTGTCTGAAGAAAACCATTAGGTTTATAGACTTTAAGAATGAATAACTCCTGATACGCTTGCAATAAGCTAAGGGTACTGATCTCTAGTGGTGGATAGTTTGCGAGTTTTTCAGCTATTCAGAACTCTAGAGGCTGCAGCTGAAGCAGCTAAGAGCGGATTTGATTGTCAGCCTTGCAGTCATCCGATGAGGATATAGATCATTCGGCAGAGTAGTGCTTTACAAATGAGCTATTTGAAGAGAAGCAAAGCGAGAGGAAGTAGATGTACCAAAGGGAGTGTCATTGGCAGGACTTCCATCAGCCTGAACTAAAGTTTTTTGAAGTTCCAGAGACACTTTCATGTGAATTTAGTGAGCGTTAAACCAGATGTCATCTCTCTTTTATGATAGCGTAGTAATCTTTAATAAATTGTAATTGCACTTCTCGAATAGTTATATCAATAGAAAATAATGTTAATTTATCACCGATGGACAGCTCTTTTTGCATTTCTCATAGGAACAGCCAAGGTGAGGCAAACTTTCTCTTGTGCTTCTTGTTCCCCTTATCTTGTTAAATGGGGAAGAATGCTTCTGTTTTGTTAAAATTTGTGACATGTTCTGTGCTAGAAAACAGAGAGCAAAGGGATTCATCCCAGACATCTGACAAACAGTAAATAGACTGAACAAAGGTGTTAATAACATACCTACTTCAAATACACAAAGTCTTACTGAGGTAGTGTAACAGTAATATTCTAGAACTCAGATTACAAATTCTTATTTCTCTGGTGTTTTGCTGGAGAGCAGATTCCCAAACAGTAGTAAAATGATGTTTGTCTGATGCTATCTTTGTATGTCTCCCCCAAAAAAGTATTAGATCCCCTTTAGAGGTCTTATTATGAGGGAATTTTCCAGGAAAGCTTACAAATGGTCTTCCAAACCATTGTTCTTCATAGTTCTCTACTAGAGTACTAAAACGACCAGTTATGGGATTCATGAGCTTGGAATTTGCTATTAGTTTATTAACCTGAATGCTTATACATGTCTATTGACATAGAATTATTCTTGACAGGTGAACCTGTAATTATATCACGTTCTTTTTCTTGCTATTCAAATGTTTTATACCAAGTGAAAACTATTTGTCATACTGAGTGTGTCCAAATATTTGGAAAGTTGCCCAGAACACGAGTTAACCAAACACCATACGACATTAGGTGTAAAGTAAATGTCATTAGCTGTTCTATGAATTACACAGTGATTGTGTTTCCCGTATCTCTGTTGCTTTATCTCAATGAGCGTGTCAGCCTGAAGACTGTGTTTTGATAACACAGCAGACAAGCTCTACAGATATTCAAAAGCTTTACTTTTGAAAAGAATTAGACTTCAGGCTGGAAGTGATTCCCATTCCACGTTCTGCACGAGCCTATCTCCAAACCCACCAATATGAGCTGAAAAGCTTCAGATCACTTTAGTGGCCATTGAATGATTTTCTCAAAATAGCTCTAAAACTTAGCTTGTCTGACATCACTGGCAGAACTCCAATCCCAATGTCTTCATCATAGCTACAGCTTTAGTCTTTGATTTTGAGTTTTCTTCATCTTGTATGTAGATGCAAATTCAGGAAGGAATGAGAAGTTCCTACAGCCATCAACATTTCATAGCGTGTGCTGTTCTTTTTAAGTGCTTTGCACTGTAGATTTTTGTCACTTTTACAAGTGTAACTATTTCTATCAGTGATTTTTTTTTAACGTCACTTGGTGGAGGGTTGCATTGTTATGCTTAGAATCAATATTTAGTCTTCCTTAACATGTTACATGACAAAAATAGAGTTTAAAATATTATTCAGCTTTAATGTTGTCATTGCAGAAAATATTTTAGTGATACCTGCAAGTAGTCCATGGAAATAGGTATTACAGAGGAAACATAATTCCTCTTTCATGAAGTGCTTATTTTAAAGCAAAGACATTATCTGTATTGCAGCCTTGTATGCTTTGGAGTTTTGCATAATTTCTAGCAATCCCAGTGTCTGAATTCTTCTCCATTATGCATTCCACTGGTTAATTTATGAAGTGCAAGGAATAAAGCTGGTTAAAACTAAATTTACTTTGGTGATACTTAATCTTTTTTTCCACAATGTGCTATAATTAACATATTAATCTGTAACAAATACTAGAAGTTTCTTCCTAATCACTTTGCCATACATTTAATTTGACATTTGAGTTACATTTCACTGGCTTGCCCTGTGTGCATAAGAGTGATGAAATCATTCAATGAAGTTGGGCATATTCATACTCAGAATCTGGTTATTTTTTTTTTTGAAGATTAATTTGATTGTTGTGGAAAGATTCCGGAGTTGGGAAGAATGTGATTTACATGCACAAAACGGCCATTTGCTAAGTGCCATATATAGGGAACAGAGTAAGAACTTGGAAATGGTTATGTAACATTTTAGATACACTCTGAGCTGTCTCAGTGTACGTTAAGTGAAAAGCATTACAGAGGCACATTAGGTTGCATCTTTGCAGGGAATGAAAAGCTTACAAATCACAAAACCTGCCACACTTTGGCAGTGAATGAGTAAAAATGCTGGCATCGTACCATGCTGGGGGTCAGATTTCTCTCTCAGCACAGCAGCCCCACTCAGTATCGCTTCAGGAACGGTTTGAAGAACTTTAATAGGATTGATGGAGTGATTTGTTTTGTTGCAATGACAGCAATATTTGGGATTTTAGTTTTTCCCTTCAGAGTTGGGAATTAAATATGGCAACACCGAGCTTAATCTCTAAGATTTATAGGAACAAGTTGATTACAAAAGTGGCTCAGTCTCATCAGTGTTGCTCTATCAGCTTTTCTCTCTATAATACCCGAGAGCATTTTGTTAGACAAATCATTACAGTTTATTGCTTGCAGCGGGTGAGCAGCTTAATGTGCTGGCCCTGGCAGTGCTCCACCTAGCCAGGTCAGCCTGGTGAAGTAGGCACCTGGATGTCAAAAAGTGGAATGCTGAGGCCCACAACAGAGATCATCTGCAGCATAAGCTCCTCAGAACAGCTCCAATAATCTATTCTGCTGTATAGGTATTATTGATGAGGAGCTGTACTAAATCTAAGACTTATGGCATCCACTGCTCTATCCATTAGGCTGGTTGCCTTGTCAGAGATAGAAATCAGGCACGTTACATGTGATAGATTCTTCAAAAATCTGTCAGACGTTTCTTGTCACTTATTTATCCCTCAGGCACTTACAAATTAATTCTCTTTTATAGTATTTTTCTGGTCAGTGGAGCTAAACCAACTGATCTCCAGTTGCCTGTACCATCCTTTTCACCAATTTGTGAGGTTAGGTGTGGCATTTGCCCTCATTAGACTTCTGGGGCCTCCTCTCTTCTTTGAAAACAAACTTGCCTATGGGAACCAAGTCAGTCATCCCATTTTGGCTTACAGTTGCTGCTGTGGCACAGCTGATGTTTGATTCAGCACTTCTCTGATATTAGCATTTGAGAGCATGCAAAGGAAACACTTCCTCTCTTTTCTTAGTTAGCATTCAAGTTGTGACTGGAGCAGGTAAGATGGAGGTGTCCAGGCTTAGCAGGATTATAATTAGAAGAGAACAAAGAAATTGAGAACAAAGGTGAGAAATAAAAGGGAGGGATGAGAAAGAAGACCTAGAGCATCAAGGAGTAAAAAGAAGTGGATCTCGATTTAAATCATCCACATGATTTTAGGTCATTTTTAGCTGCAGGTCTCATTCTCTTCCACCATTTTTATCTTAAACAGGAGAAGGCAGTTTTACTGTGTACTCCTGCAAAATACAAGCATTGTGATTTCCTTCTTCTAGGGCATTGGGGTGTGTTATGATAGCACTGGGCTTCCAATTTATGTAGGAGTAGATTTTGCTTGGGATGCTGGCTGTAGCTCATGGCAGTAACTTCAGATGAGATCCCAGTGTTCCTGAATTGTGGTTTAGTTGCTGAAAGGAAAATTCATTACAGCTTAGTACTGGACATTTGGTAGAACCTCTCGTTGGCAGCATGTTGTTACAAATCTCCTCTAATACTCTGGTTGGAAGATAGCAGTCAGTGTACTCAGCATCAGACCAAAGACCAGAAAAATGTAGGTTTTTAAGTCCTCATCTCTTATTTAATGCAACACTGTAGTAAGTGATTTGGTGCTCTGTGCTGCGGAGGATGAATAATATTCTCTAAAGGGTGCATTTGTTACCCAAATACGTTGCAGTGAATTCACCACTGAATTACTACTATCAAGCTGCTGATTTGAATGGGTTTTGTTTTGATTTTTTGTTTTTGTTTTATTTAATGACCCATTTTTCTAAACAACTGAAGTAAGTAACTGCTTTCTATTTTCCAACCTGTTTTATGGATATCCAGTATATGGAGTCATTCTTCTGAAACACGGTTGTTTCTTTAATAGTTGTGAAGATTTCTAAGACCTTTGCTATTATCCTCCCTTGTTTTGACTTACAGTACGCCGCATTCATCAGATGAATGCTATTTGTTCGCTATGGCTTAGAGTGAATATGCTGTGTATATATCATCAAAAATTGCTATAAAAATGGATAACCTTCAAAACGATTTTGAGTAATATATAAAAATTACCCACTTTCTCTTCTACAGTATCCTATTGATTTTTGTTTGAATGAAGAAGAGGTTAACCTGGTTATGCCAAGTGATTCTGTTCTATTTTATGACATCACGTATGGTTTTGCTGTGAGCAGGTAGAAAGCCATCTGAGACCACTGTTCCATGTTTGATTTTGTGATGCACATCACATATCTTCCACCAGGAGTTAGCTAAGCAGAATGGGAGACCCGTATTGCCTGAACTCTGCTCGTACATGTGTGTGAAGCTTCTGGCCTACTTGAAGCAACACTTTTATTGTGATTAAATGGACAAAATTATTTTGGGTGGGAGGGAACATTCATGTGTGGTCTTTGAGGAATATTTCTTAGCACTGAGTAGGGTAAATGTACTTCTGTGCTGCATCTTATGCATCTGGAAAACCATGTGGAACTCAACTATTTGACATGTATATTTATACTGAGGTAGGTAAGAAATTTGTAGGTTACTTAATAGCAGAAAGTGAAAATGTAGCAACTGCTGGATTTTATAACAGAGAATTACATCAACAAAGAACATAGTTGGTGGTTGAAAATAAGAATTGTGGCATTTGTAGCTGAAGATAGGTAAGCATCCAAAGTAATTTGAAAAAAAAATACTGCGGTGAGAGTTGTAATATCTAATATATTTCTCTGAGAGAAAGCTTAGCTGTGAAAAAAACTGTGTCCTTGGGGCAGATTCATATCCAGTGTAAGTTGCTATACCTCTAATGTTTCAGAAGAGCTATGGCATACTCTGTCAGCCAAAAAAATCCTGTCTAAAGTCAAAAGCATCGAGAAGGACAAGTGAGGCGTCCTGGTATTCAAACACTCCCTACTCAAAGGGTTGTTATTATCAAATATTTAGAAATGTAGCCTTGCTGCCAAAGTATATAATATTGAGACATTGATTATAAAGCTGTTTCACAGACACGGCTCTAGGACACGGGCACAATTTTTCATGATCATTTATCATTATCATTTATCAGCTTTGCTTTAAGCAAAATCTTTTATTAAATCCCATTAAAAATATCAGTCCTCCTTAATTACCCAAATAATATATTTCTAGTAAAATAAAACTATAACCAATGTTACCAGTGAGTAAAAAAAAAAAGCACGCATAAGCTCATGGATAAGCCCGAATATCATTGTAATACCTTATGCAAGAAGTTCTTGGCTGCACTGCAAAACTATCAGAGACGTTGTTGCTATCCACTAAACATTCAGTATTCAAGAAAAAGCCCTTTGTCATAGAAAACACATTGTATAACAAAGTTGCAGTCTCCAGTTAATACAGGAGATTTTCACTGTGCATTGAATCCCAAATTTGGAATTATCTCCAGCAGCCTTATCCTTAATTACCTCCCTCTCTGATAAGTAACTCTTCAGCCATCTTCTGGGTGACACATGAAAATGTCTAAACAGTACTGTGAGCAATTAGTCTGCTATAACTCGCCCAATATGCAGATTAGAACACATCTAATACTGAGATAAACAACACGTGAATGGGTTTTGAATCTACCCATGCAGTCAGCATCGCATTTTAAGTTTTGCTTTAGTCCGTCTTCCGTTTAAAGTTGTGGAGAGCAGAAAAATAATATATGCTGTTAAATTGTTTATTAGCACAAGAACTTCGCACAGTGGAAGAAATGATTGTTTATTGAAACAAGACCTTCAAGGGACTCTTTAATTATAAAACAGCTTGATATTTTAAAGGAAATGACACAGACAGAAAGAACAATTTACAATGGGTGGCAGGTTGAGTATAGCTTGAGGCCTATTAATCAGTCATGCATAACAAGTATCCTATAAAGAAGCTGGAATAAACATACCATAATACTGCTTCTGCAAGAGGATTCTAAGAAACATTCAAATGTATTTAACTATTGCGTCATAGTATGTTAAGAGCAGCAAAAGCAGTATCCATCTCACAACAGCAGATAAATAAAAGGAAGGCATTAGTTCTTCAGCTTTGCAGCTTCCTAAGAGCAAAACAATTGCCAGCCCTGAGAACAGGGGAGCATGTTAGCTACATCCCAGCGCCAGCTACAGGCTCCAAACAGAATGCATTGGGCTCCACTTTGACAAAAGGCAGTAATTCTTAGTGCTGTGGGGTTTTTATTTATTATCTATGAAGCAGGAAGTATAATGAAGCACTTGGTATTGGACACATGAGATTAGGTGAGATGACTATTGTGAGGCTTCTCACGGGATTCAAGAGCTACAAGTATTTCAGATACTTTTTGACCTGATTTCACAGCATTGATATTGATTTGCTGCATCCCTTGCGTTTCAGCTTAGCTATGATTACATTGGTACCTGGTATATAATTGTCTCTAGTTTGGGTGCGATAACAGATTTTCTTGCCCTTCTGTCTTCCCTCTAGCTGAGTGGCAGGGAAACATTTACAGCAGCAGAGGCGAGGTCTGGTTCACTTGTGATTCCCAAGTGGAAATTTGTGGGCAGATAACTTTCTTATTAGTGCCGTTAAGGGAATAGTGGTTGGCAGCCAACGTTAACACAGAGGGTTAGATGGTGTGTTGAAGTTACTCCACGAAGTGTATAGACAATGCAAAAGAGAGTTTCCAACGAATGGCAGAGAATTGCAGAGAGGAATGGCCTAATATTTTGCAATGGTAGGATGCATTTCTTCTGGAAATAAGTTGGCTATAGCCATCTGCATGCATGAGAAGCTAGTCTGATATGTCCAATAGGAAGGAACCGGCCCCTCCGAAGGGCAGCATGTCCTATCCGAAAAACAAATTAGATGAAGCAACTCACACTGAGTACAGAGGAAGGCTGGATAATTAGCTTAGATTCATTTCTTGGTCTTCAGTTGTCTGAAGTTAAGCTGAGCTGAATCCCTCTCAGATACTTTTCTGAAAGGAACAGAGGCACAGAAGAGCTTCTAACTACAGCTCTCCTTTGATTATCCACTTTCACTGGAAACCAGTGCTAACCCATTGAGCAAGTTGTGACATTCTGTGGCTTAAGTGTTTAAGTGCTGGCAGGTAAATGCTGAGAATACCATTTCTGCCTGCAATGACACATCCTTCAGTAAATCAAAGCAGACTAATGCACACATCAACCTGTGTAAACAATGTAACTGCAGGGGATAATAGCGTGCATAGATAGTGAGTTACATAACTAAATGTAAAAATAAGTAAATATTCCTCTTCACCCTTTCAGACAGAGTGGTTTTGGTTCCTTTTCAAGGCTTTAGAATACTGTGGGGGTAGAGACCAGGCTGCTGGTGGTCTTTGCCCTCTGTAAAGCTAAAATTTTAGCCACTCTTATTTGCAGCATCTCCAAATTAGATGCATTTTTACCTCATTAATCACTGCTAGGAAATATCATATTTTATTCACCCTGAGCCCAGAGTCTGATCCCCATCATTAACTGCCATCTGCTACTTTGTGATAAAGTTATCCTCAGGCTTCCTCTATCTGAGTCAGGTAAGAATGTCAAAATGGCATTATTAAAATTGGAAAGGCTGCTTTGTCATTAGCATCTCTGGAATCACAGAGACGGGATGGAAAATTAGATGGGTTAGGCTGTTTACAATATGCAGCTTGGTTTTGTTTGTTAGATGCTGCAGTGACAGGCACCCCCTGATTTCCAGGCTTTTGCAGGGCTCTGGTTGAGGGCAAATCCAGTATGAGACTACCAGGGAGTAGTCGCTGAATTGCGTGACCTAATGCCTATCTGCAGCTCATCTGGTAGCACTGAATGATACGTACATGGCAAATCTCCAGCAAAGAGTCCCCAGAGAAAAAAAGAAAAGTAGTATAACATGGAATTGCTGATCACTGGGAAAGAAAAACATTGGTAAAATAACCGTACGCCAACCTCAGTGCAGCACCATCAGCACCGACCTCCTGGCAGCAGTGTGACCAGCAGCACTAGGAAGCCATGGGGTCCCCTCGGGGGACAGAGACCTCAGGTAACAGAGAAAAGGATTCAGTAGCATACTCTACATGTTAGTTTTAATTACATTATTAATTCCTCCTTTAGTCGAGCAACTTGTATTGTTGTGCAGGTGACACTTTAACTGGGCTAGTCATGTCTTTAACTTGATTTTAATTGAAGAAGCAATAAATTCTTGCAGCCATGTCTGAAGCGTTTCTCCCTTTTGCCCGTAGCGAGTTTTTGAACGTAACAACTAAAAAGGCCTTCCTGAGTCCTTTGTTATTGTCTCCTACTACCGTGAACACATAATCTCTTTTTAATAAACTTTCACATTGCCAGTTAATAGTAGTTAGGGTTTATGAGGCTTTTCTGAACACCTCAATAAAGAGAGGTTTGGTTTTATTTTGTTTCTTAACGTGCATTTGTAACTGTGAGCTGCCTTTGGATAGGATGGGGATAGAACTCGTCCCCGAAAGGGACATTGGATGTCTCTCCTCAATTGTCTGAGGTTAGATGCCAGCGTATGCATAGGATCAAACCCTGGGCAAAGTGAGCGAGTACACTCAGTGCTTTGAGGGTTCAGCGCTGCTGCCCTCCTGCAGCAATACCTCCTGCGAGTTAATGAAGATTGGATCTCATCTAGATATATAGCTTGAACACACCGAAACTTCCTTAATAAATTTTAGGGTAGATTTCAGTATGGAATTACAGTGCAGGTCTCTAGCCATTAAAAAATGAATTATTGTTACTGATGTAACTCAGCAGCAGAGCACCCTGACAGCAATGGCTTGAGCTAATTCCCCCAAAGATTAGTCTCTGTTCCTGGAAGATAAGTGCTCTTGCCTTGTTTCCTTGTGTTGGATTTTTATATAGTACCTTTTGTAGCACTGCACCATTTTCATATGCATGTACCACACAGTACTGCGTTGGCAATGTCAGAGAAGGTATTATATCTCACCTAATTTGGAAAGGCTTGGTGAAGGTTATCTCTGCCCCAAGCAAAGGTACTACTGGACTGAATATGAAGCTGATAGAATAATTTCTACTGAATACTGTATTAAACGCTTTTACTTTCCCTCTTCCTCTGTGCATGAATTTCTAGATGTTTTTAAAAGAAAAAAAACCACCAATGATTTAATAGTGAAATCAGAAAAATATTGAATAAGGAAGTTAGTTACAGATAGCATATCCAGAGACAGGCTTCGGTTTAGTTAGATGCTTCAAATACTCATATTATTAGCTACTGTTCTTTGCTGGTAGGGTTTGGCTTGTAGGTCATGTTAAGTGATCTGTGCTGGGCATCTTGACGGTCCAGTTCCAAATTTTTTTGATTGGATGCTCAGTCTCCTGTTGTTGTTTTTCCTCCCTGAATGGTTGAATGGCGATTCACAGAATCTCATATTTTTTTTTACCCTTTTTACTTTGAAGATGAAATCTATTTTACACCAACGACACAAAGCACGGATTGATCTGATAACTATTTCCTTCTAACATATATATTTAAAGCTGTCAGAGAGAAGACACGAGGAGCAAGAGGTGACTTTTTTTAGAAGGTGATCCTTCACTGTTGATGTTTTCCCTGTTGGAGTCTCTCATATTTATCTTCCTGCAAACGTCTGTGGAGAACACTTGTGCAGATCCTTACTAATACACTGCATTTGCAGAATGGTGGTATGTAGGAGTCTCTAAAGTTCCTATTTGTATGGTAGGTCTTTCCTTCTTCTATAGGTTTTTGTAATGCTGTTTTGCCATCAGCGACGATGTGGTTGCCCGAGTGTTGGGTGTCCTGGACACATGTGATCAGATTCAGCCAAACCTCTCTCTTGTTTAGGAGCAGATCGATTTGGGTGGCTTTGAACCTGCAGGATAACATTCCCTTTCCAGGGTTCAGTTCTCTGTACTGTTTTAAGATGTATGAAATTCAATTTATGAAAAATAAATAAATAAATAACGATGAGAGAGAAAGAGAGAGAGAAGTTGTTCTTCTGTAGGAAGGGAGAAGCAGCTTATCTCTGCTGGTGGTTTTGTAAAGCTTGTTCAGGCATAACGACTTTCCAGATAGCAAGTTGCTGTCATTTTCTTGAGGAAAAACACTTAAGGTAACTGCCTTCGAAGAAGTAAATATACTTTTGTGGTGACTCCCCATTCTAGTAGCCTCGCCTTTGTTTCATTACTGGCAGTTTCACAGCAGTCTTCCCACCTTTGTGTTGTTTCCCCCCAGCTTTTTTTTTTTTTTTAAAGCAGATTTAAAATTGCTAATTGCGCCTATTGGATTAACGTAATATGCAGACGAAGCTCACAGAGTTCGAGCCCAGTGCATAAAAGGGGATGCACGCAACGACTTCTGGCTTTTTTTCATCAACAGAAAGGCAACTCATTTGTGCAGGGCAAATCACTGGAGCAGGACCTAACGCACGGTTTTACTGAATGTTTTTTGTCAGCTGTACTCGGGGGCACGCGACATGAAAATTGGTACTGCATTTGGCAGGCAGGCAGTCCCGCTGATATCACGGATGAAACCAGTTGCACGTATCCAGAGCAGGCTGGTTCTGGGGGTGGTGGTAGGTGACTGTATATTGTACAACCTCCCAGGCTCTCTGGGGCAATTAGAAATGCAAACCTGTTACCTTGGCAACTGCAAAATTGGATCTTTTTGGATAAGACAGCAGCATTTAAAATTTTTTCTCATTCACCCTCCTGTAGCTGTGCTGTTGAATTGCATCAGATATCTTCTTCTCTGCTGAAAAGACCTCAGATGAGTACAGAACTAATAAATAACAGCAATTGTACAGAGTTGTGCTTCCAAAATTTCACTCTATGGGCCATTCCTGATCTGTCGAGTGCCAGCTGACTGCGGGGTGGTGGTTCACCCCTTGTATTTCCTGCTGTTAATATTTCACCAAAAGGCAGCTAGAACATTAAGTGTACTCCTAATAACTCCGGGGAACAATAAAATCAACATCAAACATCCAAACTGCTAATACCAAACTTGTTCTCTCATGGGTTCTTTCTTTCCCATCTCTCTTTTGCTGTAGTCACGTGCTCTCAATTTTGTTCGATTTAGGGGCCTGGCTGCACTTGATTACCATAAAGTCATATTTGTATAGCTTTATAGTTTTGCTCTGTTGTTGGAAGTGGGGAATTCTGCTTTGGATGGAAGACAATCCTCTCTGGAATTCAGTCGCAGTAAAATTAATACCAAAGGACTTTGGTGTCTCATTGTTTCTTTAGTTTTGTCCTGGTTTGGGCTGGTATAGAGTTAATGGTACGGTGCTGTATGGCGGATTTAGGATGAGAATAATGTTGCCAACACACCAGTGTTTTAGTTGTTGCTGAGCAGTGCATATGCTGAGTCAAGGACTTTTCTGCATAAGGAGCTGGGAGGGGACAGAATGAGGACAGCGAAGTGGCCAAAGGGATATCACATCCCAAATGTCCTCGTGTTCCCAATAAGACCAGGGGTGTTGGCCAGGGAGCTGTCACTGTTTAGAAACGGGGAGGAGATCCTAAGGTGATGGAAAGAACTAAAAGCGAAAAGTGCTACCACATAGAAATAACTTAGTGGGGGGAAAAGCATGACAGGTTCATAAAGGTGTTGTTACAAACAGAAGATATAACAGGACCTGCCTGGTAGTTAAACACAGAAAAATTTGTAATAAGATAAAAATCTTTAACCATAAGGTGAACATAGTACGTAGGGAAACTCTAGATTCACCGTCTTTTTGAATGGTTCAAAGAAAGACTGAATTTCCTTTCTTGTGGACGGTTGGCAGTAGTTATTTGATTCAGTGTAGAAGTGATGCTGTAGGGGCTTTGTATATGGAAAGATCTGGCAAGATGAACTTATGTTCAAAACCTTAGCACTAATATGTACTTCACTCTTCCTCTCATTCTGTGGGTTTTTTTTTGTTGTGTTTTATTCTCAGTGTTCTCAGATAATGCTCAACATCACCATGCTATTTTCATATAGCTGATTGATCTACTTTGTGGGGTTTTGTGTAATTTCATGAGGATGGTTTTGAAGAGTTCACTGGAAAAATGAAAAATACAGAAAAGCTGAACTTCTTGCTTGAAAAGCACCTCCTGTGTTCTCTTGGTTTCCTCGAAGTGATTCCTGTTTGGGGAACCAGTTACTTAAGCTTCAGCTAACCTTGGAGTATCCTGGGTAAGATTTGAGAAATGTCAGATCCATTCTACAGCCCCTAACTAGAATCTGTGTCAGTATGTTAGTGTCGGTTCATGCTCCAATAACTATTAAAAGCTCAGAGAGCCATAAAACTCTGCTTCTCCTAATTAATGTTCTGGATTCTACTCATCCTCTTTTCCTCTCAACTTTAAGCAAATTTGGCATTTGTGCCCAGCACTAGTTCATAGCCTTAGGAACGAATCCTTTTATGCAGAAAACTTCCCTGTTGCCTAATTTTCTTCCCCTAATGGGGAAAGAATCGCCTGCAAACTAAGGTGCTAATTACATCATTGGCTCCGTGACACAACTGCTGACTTACTTCGCTTACTGCTCTTAATAACTAGCACTAACTAATGACTTGGCTGCTATTAAGCTATGGCTGACATTAAGTTGCAAACTCTGAAATAGCTCTACATGCCTGTAGCTATCTAAACCCCTGTAATCTTAAGACCAGATTATACTTTTATCTGCAGAAAGAGAAGTTTCATGTAATGATGTTTACTTTACTTGCAGATATCAGTGAAAGGGCTAAAAGATTTCATCTCGGCTGCATCATGGTTTCATTTACTTCTTATAGAAACCAACATAACAACTCATGAGGATTTAATCTATTTTTTTTCCCAGAAGCATTAGACTTGTTTGTGTACAAATGCATGAATTTTTAGGTGGGTTCTTGGTTCTTTTATTTTTTATTTTTTATTTTTAATTTCATTGTGGGTTCTCTGCTTGTAGAAAGTCACTAATTAGTTTTTAGGCAAATTAATTTTCAAGTGACACTAGGAGGTGAGAAGTTAATTCTCACTCATTCCTTGCTTCTTTATGACTGCCTAATTATTCATGAATGTAGTAGGGTCTGTGCTCTAGAAAGACAACTCAGCATGGGGTTAAGCAGTGCCCCAGCAGAGGAAAAGGGTAAAAAATTTACATATTTGACAGGCCTACAGCTGCTTTGAGATTGTCATTGTCCAATTTTCATTTCTGTCCTGTTGGTATTGTAAATTATTAATCAAACAATGATTACCTATACAATCCTCTTAATTTCCAAAGAGCCTTGTTAATAGGAACTAAGACATCTGCCATGTGCTTGAGAGAAGGTACTGGTCCCAGAGCCAAATTTTCACTTGCATTATGCTTATGTGTACTTGATTATGAACCAAGGAGCTTGGCACACAGAAACATGATTTTGCTGTGCATTAAATAGGACAAAGAAAGACTTGATTTCCAGTTTGGGATAAGGCCTTCTAAGAACTCAGGGAGAGCTGCTGGTCTGGGTGGTCATAATTAGAATGTACAATGCAGAAAAAAAAAAAGGAAAGAAAAATTCTGCAGTTACTGTGGTCTGGAAGACAAAAATGAAAGAAAATAAAGGTAATGAAGAAAGAATTTTAATAAAATGCTGGGTTAGAGTGAGGCATACGGAGATAGTTGTGGATGAAATAGGCAATGAGACACACACACAAAAAGTGTAATCTCTTATAAGAGCACAATTGTATTTCAGGGATATCTAATCCAAGAAGCAAATGTTCCTGAAGGATCCACAAAAAAGAAGATGGGCTCAGTTGCAATATCAGCAGTATCGGAAGGAAAGAGGGAAGATGAAGCCAGAGAGGTAGGACTGGGGAAGTTCTGCGTTTTTTCATTTGCCGTTGCTGGAGCTGCATTTGATCTACAGGGATCGGAGTTGTCCAGATGTATCCAGTGGCAAGCAGAAATAAGGCCTGCAATAACTCGTGTAGAATATTTGGAGTCCGAATGGGGAGAGGGGAAATGTGGACTGTAACGGCAACATTTGAAACAGAAAACTTCAAAGCATATTTGGTCAAAAAGCCACTGTTTGTTATGTGGTTTATATTGTGATTCTTTTGAAGCTGATTTTAACTGTAAAGGTGGCTACATGGTGATCACTGTAAAGAGGCAAGTGAGTTTGCTCATTGCAGTTCTGGTCAGGCTTTAATTGCAGTTGACTGTTGGTTTAGAAAACAGAGAAGAACTGGATTTTCAGCGATAGCAGAAGAAAAGCTGAGGATCTATATATAGGATTAAATATTTACTAAAATAGTTGAGGAGGCAATCAGTCTTCAGACTTGTCAGTGTCACTGAGAACTAAATACGGACTACGGAAACAAAGCAGTAAGTAAGAACTAACTTTGTATGCCCTTTTATTATGATACATCCCAGGCAGAATTTATTTTTCCAACGGTGTGCATCCAGCCAATTTCACTACCTCCTTCTCTTGTTAAAATCAAAGAAAAAATAACTTTATCTAAAAAAAAAGGGAAAAAAGAAACAACCATTAAGATAAGATATTATGCTTTTCTCTTTCTTAAGAGATCTCTTCTCACAGTGATAGGTATCTTAGAAAGGAAATTGATGTATCTTCCTTTTTTCTTTGCGTGTTCTTGGTATCACAAGCTGTGCACAGCATGCTTTCAATTAATTTAAACTAACTTTCCATCTGCTCCATCAAATGTAGGATTTGAGTGAAAGACAGTATGATGGAGTGCCATGAAATGCGCTAATAGCAAACACTAATGTGAAAGCCAGTCTTCTGTGGAAAATGTAATATCCATGGTGCACTCCTTCTAGTCCATATTAAAGGCTCACTTTTGAGAAAAATGTTTATTGTTTTCAATATTTGCCTAATCGAGATGGGAAACTAAAGCTTTCACAAAGGAGATGGAGTTTTACATTTTACAGAGCATAGTAATTTGAAGAACAGGATGTATCAGATCGATTCCTTTTTAATTGCCGCTTTCATCAGGCTTTGTTATGGGATTATTTCATTATGTTTCTACACTTAAAGCAAAAGAACACAAATGCTGAATATGATTAGAACTTGGAAAGCTTTGTTATCGACTCAATCAGAATACTGTGTATTTTGTGAATATTCTAATTTTCCCCAACAAATTAAAGTTCCAGCAAAGGTATTTAAATTAGAAAAGCCAAGGCTGCAGCGAAACAGCCACAGTGTCTACATTCAAGTAATGACACAAGCTAAATTATAGTAACTACATGCAACAAAAGCCTTTTGCTGTTTAAGGTACGCACTTCACAGCCATTACTATAGTCCTTTTTGTTTTGCTTTGTTTTGTTTTCCTTTTTGTATAAGCTTGGAACTTCAATTCTGTCACCTGCCTTTCAAGCAATAACCATTTAAAGTTGTGTGGTAATTAAATTTTCCCTGCAGCCCAGCTTCATTCCCTATGGAACCCTTGAGGATAAGGGTATGGCCCTTTTCCCAATTTAAACTGGTGTGTGAATTTGCAGAGTAGAATTTATGTTGGATCCTGGTTCCTCCTCCCAGTATTTCTCACGTAAAGTGCTGTACTTCTCAACTCTGGTTTGACAACTTTGACTGATCAAATAAGTGCAAATCAAAACTCTGGACTTGGTGAGACACGCAGGGAAGCGTGGTGGCTGCAGTGTGATGAAAAACAGCAAGGAGAAGATGATAAGCCTGTTCCTGGTAGTTATTACCTCAAACTGAGTATCATTTGCACTTAAAAGTAGAGTTCCATAGAGGATAATTCTGTGTAGTTTTGTGCAGATCCACGGAAACCAATGTCACATTTTCACAGCAATTAAGTGCCTGAGTCCAAACTTATGTTGAAGACCAAGATGCCTCTCAGTGGCCTCAGTCTGTAGCTACCACCTCTTTCTAGGTTTAAATTCTTCAAGCACAGATGGTTTTCTTTAGGACCTGTATGGAAGTCCTTCATCCTTCGGCTGCAGGTGTCCTCAGAGCCTATGCATGGATTAAGCAGTACACAGGACACCCAGTAGCTGAAGGAAAGGGTCCCTTCAGAGTAAGAAATTAAGCACTTTATTTCTTGTCCTGGGAGACTACCACCTCCAGCACCTATTGTTTGTCATCTCACAGCAGTGTGCCCTCATTGGCCATTTCTGGGAATTCTGGGAGAGACGTAACTTGCCAGAGCTGTTCAATTCTGCAGGAAAGAGGAAGATTTCATAGGGAGAGGTGATGCACGAGTAGGAGCTGTTTGGTTTCCGTTAGTTCCTTTCCAGTTTGCCACAAGCAGGCCCAAAGAGAAGTTTGTTTCTCAGATAGCTACCATTGTACATTGCTACACGTTAGACATAGGAGTTGCTGTGAAGATGGAAGGGTATGAGACATGGAAGGTTCATAAGGGTTTTATATGACCAGCTGAGGCAGGTGAGAAGTTACAGATATACTTTTGGACAGGCAATAAAATCATTCTTCACTGATATTTAGCAGAGGTCTTGGTGTCCAAAAGCGTGTCTCTATACCCAGTTACATCATACAGGCTAACAAAAAGTATTACTTTTCCCTACAGACCTTTCCTCCCTTCCATTTTGCAGGACACGTATGTACCTACAGCAGATAATGTCCTGGAGAACTTATACGCACAACCTGAAACCTCTGTCTGAGCAGTGGTTGTGACACTATCAGGTGAGACAAAATATGTCAGTAAAGCTGCACAGTTCTGCCCAGACAGGCATTTTCAAAGGGCTCTGACTGCTCTGTTAGTCATGCTCCTTCTTCAGGTAGTATATACAACCGTGTATAATATTTAACCACCATTAAATGTTTTTTTTTTCCATTCGGGACTGTTTCGTGCACAGGTCAACCATTTAATCAGTCTCCTTCGTTGTTAGATTAAAAGTGGAGTGACTGCAAGGAAATGAGGGGAAAAGAGAAAATGAGATGTACTGTTAGAAAACACAGTCTAGAAATAACAGATTAAGCTATTTGAAATGAAAGCAATAGTAAATGAATTTGGGGTATTTTACTTTATGCCTAAATTGGATCATTGGCTGAAGGGGAATAACTTGGTCCTACAAAGTCATAACCTGGAAATGGGATGGAGACAAAAGGTAAAAGATGAGTAGTAGATGAAAGAGATCAAGCATACAGGGATGATAATGGTTATTTAAGGCAGGAGAAAATGACAACGAATGGTAATTAGCAGTAATGCAAACACATTTTCCCTTCATAAATTGGGTGTTGGTGTCAGTATGACTTGTCTGAATGCACATTCAGGGGAGAACATGGCTTTAAAGTGGTAACAAGAGAGCAGGAAAGAAATAGCTGAGCATCACTTACATATATATATATGTATATGGTGTGTGTATCTTCTTCCCAGCTGTTATCTGAGCAACTTCTTTAAATGTAAAAATATTTTCATAAGATTATTCTGTGCAGCATATGAGAGACAATAATGCAGTTATCAGGCATTTATTATTCAGTTAGTCATGTGCTGGCAAATTCTCTCTCCCGCCTCCCCGTCCTTAGCAATGCTCGTTACATGAAATAATGTTGTGTCCCAGTCCTGAGGGATGTGAAGGGTGGGATTCAAGACTGAGTAGAGCTGTCTGTGATCAGAAACACGCGTACATCTTAAAGCTTCTGGATTCGATTCAGAAGCTATATTTGTGTAGTGTAATCATAAAATGAAAATGCATCAGCCTGCCGTCAAAGTGGTTAAATATTCCGGAGTGAGTCCACGGTTAATGTATATCAATCATTAACCGTTAATCAGAGACCATTTAGATCAGGCTGGAGGAATTCAAAGTATAAATGAGCTCTGAAAACACCAGATAAGTTTGGGTGACAAAGCTATCAAGTGGGCAGGAAGAAAAAACAGAGCTGTAGCTAGATAAGGCTTGCACTAGTGACAGACCCATGGACTATAATGAATGAACAAGTCTAGCTGATTGATTTACTCAGATGTTAATAAACAGTTTGCTATCCAGACAGGTCCACCATCTGAGAGCACCGTTGTTCTCCTGGGAGTCATTCATTGATGAGCTGCAGGCTGGGGAGAGCGCTGGGTTTCCTTCTTCTCCTCAGGAGCACCTTTCTTTTTTAAAGGCTGCACATCATTCCTGGGCTGCTGACTGAATATAGATGTGGTTTAATTTTATAGTAGGCTATTGGTAATACATATTTCTTTATAATGTAGGAATTGATTTAAAACATGTAACGCTTTCTGAATTACTTCCAGACATAAAGTTTTAGCTTCCCAGTCTGAAAATATTGACTGTAATTATTAAATGTTTAAAGTGCTCCACTGTTAGAAATGTATTTTGAGTGCTATTTACCATTTCCTTTGCTGAGCTGAATTTTTTTTACAGTTTCTCATTTTTTTTTTTAATTAAAAAAATAATAATCTTTCCTACATGATTAAAATATCTTAGAGGTCATTATTAAAATTAAGCACCTGGCTGATATAGAGTACATCATCTGAATTCACAGTCATCTAAGCCATAGTTGCAACAAAGATCTTGTTTTTTAGAATCCTTTTTAAACACCTTTTTTTTTTATATATATATATTTCTATTCTCATTTTGTTCTGGTTTGTAAAGACTGATTTTAAATTAGTAAACAGGCTTTCCGTGCTCATGGTAGGTCTTAGATAAGGTGCAAAAACAATGCTAAAATATGCGGTGATAATTGAGTGTCAATTTAAGAACATGTTCCCCATTGAACAGGTGCCTGTAGTTTTCTGTGAACTTGAGGTTATTGTTAATACACCGTTAACAGGATCCCAGGAGTTTCCATGCAGTTAATTTCACACTTGGACGTTGCAATATTTGCAACAATTCACAGAGTTCAGAAATGTCCAGGAGACTTTGGCAGGGACAGCCAAGCAAAATGCTAATAAGGAAAACAGAAGAGAAGTCTGAGCCAGCTCTCGACTGTTGCCAGACTCCATCAGCACTACACAATGTTGACATGAAAAAAAGAGTTCTTTCATCTCCTGCAGCCATAAACCAACGGGGATTTTATTTATTTATTAACAGAGAAATAACAGAATGAAATAGAAGGGAGGGCTTGAAAGGAGCCTATTGTGTTAGGCCAGTGACATCTCTCTCAAATGAATGAGGATCTGTGAACGAGTCTTGTTTCATAACACAGCTATATAACGCAGTGATCCGGCAGTCAGATCGGTGTTTGTCATCCTGCAGGGTAATTTACAGTACTGCAGACTGGGAGGAAAATACAAGCAAATTAAAACTGATCTGATTAATAGTCGTATGCTTTGGTGTAAATACAGCAGTTGTATCGATGACATAGAATGTGTAGAGCAACAGTCAGACAACTGGGCTTCCAAGGTCTTAGGTCAGTCAAATGACGAATCCTGAGAAAGCGTTAGACATATGTTTTACTTCAGCTTGGAGCAGTAAAGTTGTGTTATGTAATGAATGACCGACCTCCAAAGGGCAGAAATTGGAGTAGGATGGCTTATAAAGTTCCCATCGACAGGACCCAGATCTCTAGGCACGTGGTTTGTGGTTAACAAACAGCATCATCAAACTTTATTTTGGCTTTCAATCCAAAGATCATCCTCGATTTTGGTATGAACAACCATTTTTAGTGCATCTCTTGAACAGGACCCTCTGCTCCTTAATCGTCTCTTATGATGCTGTTTTATCAAAAGCGAGCATCAAGTCTTGACTCAAGTAACTTCCTTCTTCTAAAAAGGGCAACTTTTGAGTTAAAAAGATGTAAAACTTAAAACCAGAAGTATTATCATGCTTCTTGAATGGTGTTTCTGTAGAGATTTGGCATCTTTTCGTCTCTATTATGAGAAAGGTAACAGCACATTTCATACAAGTCTGGAGTATAGCCAAATGTCTTCTGACTTGCAAGAAATTGGACAGCTCATAAAAACAAGTTTTGAATCAACAGCCTTTGGTAGGAACCAACTAAGCGGGATCTCCTGTAGGAAAATATACTGCGTGTCTGGGGAGCTGAACATTCTGAGAATCCTCTATTATGCTTTCTGGTCTTTAGGGCGTTTCAAACTTGTTTGCTTAAAAGAAAGATGCAGAGAGCCAGGAGTGGGGTCTCCAGAAACCAAGTGACGACTAAATTTGTCATGGGGATAAATAATGTCTAAATCTAGTCCTCTTATCATTTCCTTTTAGAGAGCATTTCTCCAGATTTTGTGAAGACCCATATTAGAAAATGGTTTCTCCAAATTTCCTTTCAAAACAAATGAATAAACAAAATAGTGCCCTCAGCAAAAACTGAATGTAGCAGAAAATCCATCTGTTGGGCTGATGAAGGTGACACGTATAGGTTCGTGCTGCCTACTGTCCCCACTTTCATCCCTTTAATTGATATTTGAACCACCCCAATTCCCATATTAATTAGTCTGTAGTAGGTTTAATTGCATTGTAGTACATTTTTTTCCCAATGAACTGAACTTTTTAATGAGTATTCACTTCTTAATAACAGATTTAAAAAAAAGACTATTCTTCTGTGGGAGAGGGTAATGAAACTCCTCCCCTTAGCTTCTATATTTGTATATATGTATATATAATATATATGTGTGTGTTTTGTCCCTACCACCAGAACAGAGTGAGAAGAGATTGCTCTGTGGTCTAATGGAGGTAAAAATGCAAGAGAATGCAGCGTGATGGATACGCATAGGTCCAAATCCTGCAGTCAGCTCTGCCAGCACAGTGGTGAGCAGCTGCACTGAGCCTTTGGCAGCACTGAGCATGTAGGACTTTTGTTCAGCTCAAAGAAAAGATTACTCTCTAGAGCCATTATTGTTTCAGCTTCTTTATGCAGGATCCAAAAGCAAGCCATCTTCAAATTCAAATTAATGTTTTTTTTACCATTAGTAGCAGTGGCAAAACTTGTTAGGCACCATGGCTAGACTTTGCAGCACTCGTCTAGTTCTTACACAGTGGAGCTAATAGCTGAAGCTTGAGTACATGGATTTTATTGCACCAGAAAGTTTAAATCTTTCCTTTAGACTTACAGTCTAGTAACAAGGGTTATTCTAATTACTATGATACATTGTTTCTACTTTGCTTTATTGGTGGACTCTGTCATGCTCACTATCATCCTTTTATGAATTAAGTATCTCTGATCTCGTTCTTTTTCTTTCTGGCAATCCAATATACAAAAGACTGAATATCTGTTAATTGGGGCACCTGTTCTCTCCAGAGGTTTTACTGGTTTTGCTCAATATGAAAAATGATGACAATTAACTTGGAGATGCAGGAAGCATTTCAGTGGATGTTAGCGCACGATGACTTTTAAAAAAGGAAAGAGCCTATAGTTATATAATTATTTTATGTGTTAGCGGAGGGAAAAGTTTCAGCTTCTAATCTTCTAGATGCCAGGGATGGCAGCAGAGGAGGTGGTTCAAATCCCACCAAAAGCTATCTCCCTCTGTTCCAGCCAAGTCAGTAACACATGCTATAACCCCAAGGCAGGTTATAATCCTTGTTTTATGGCTACTTGGAAGGTATCTTAAAGCACTGTTGTTTTACTGCAACTGATGAAATAGCACAAAAAATGAGACACAGCTGATGTTATTTTTCATTTATTTATTTGTGTACAAAGAGGAACCGTGATTTGTTGCCATTTCCAAGTGCCTCATTACCTTGCCGCTGTCCCTAGCAGATCAATTACAGCAAGGGTGGAGCTGACGAGAAAAAACTAGAGTGGAAAAATTACCCCCATATAAAACTGGTTCCCAGGTGTTTGCTGGCGTGAAGCGAGATAACGTGTAAAGGACAATGGCCGTATTTATAAAAGGTAAAACTTCAAAAACCTGTTAGTGACACGAAGATGTAGTCCACTTCATAAGCATTGTCTGCTTATGGTTCAATGTCCTTCTATTGAAAATCCGTCTTCAGTTTGGAAAGACAATGACAAATTTTAGAAACAAATAAATACACGCTCCCAGAAAAGCTGTTATGAACATCCCTTACCCCAAGTCAATTACTTCAGCATTGTAACTTATTGCGGAACACTTTGAAAACAGCTCTTTAAATGTAAGGCTCCAGGGTGTAGTATTTCATTCTGAATTTTCAGTGTGCCTGCAGTAAACAAGCACTGTAAATACTTTTGCTTTTCTTGTTTTGGACAGTTAGTCATAAAAAGTGCATCCAGCCACAGCAGTGATGGTGGAGTATCCTGCAATCGCGTATGAAAACATTAAGTTAGACAGAATAAGGGGTAACATGATGTTGAAGTGTACAGGACTGCGGTAACTTACATGCTGCTGTAACTGCAGGGGCAGTGAAGGTCATCAGGCACTGGGAGGTGGATGAGTGGAGTCCGGCCAGAGGCGTGGCAGCAGAGGACGAGCATCCCGGTAGTTTTACAGCAGGAGCAATGACCCTTGCTTTGTTTCTGCAGGTAAGAAGGTTGTGCTGAAGCCAGAAGGGACTGTTCTGATTTACTATTGCAGGAGAAAAATGTAACTGTATTGAACTGTGCAAAGTTACTGAGTTAACAGTAAGAGTGCAATCCAGAATGTGCGGTGTTAGATGAGGCATAAGGTTGAAAGGGCAATGGAAAACTTCTACTCGGCTCAAAAACCTTCAGCGTTTTCTCTCTCTGTTAACAATTCCTTGCTTATGATTTAACTTTGTTCTGTTTCAAATGCCACTTTTAAGGTACAAGGCACAGCATCAGTTTAGGACAACGATCTCAACTGACACCGAAGGAGGTGACGCTCTTTTGCGGTGGCTTTCAGGTAATGACCTTTTGCTCAGTCAAACCACAAGTGTCAAATATGCTCTTTCATCTTCTACTTATTACGGACCACATTAAAAACCACCTCTGGATTCAATGTCTGATAAACCATAGGCCATTGGCAAAAGATACAAAGCAGGAATCCATGGAGGTGGGGCTCAGGGAAAGCAAACTGCAGTGGCTTGTACTCAAATATTGCCTTCTCATGCTGCCCTCGCTCCTACAGCTTCCTCTATTGTCAGATGCAGTAAAAAGCCTTTTCAGGGATATTCTATCTTTATGTCTCTTTGTCCCTTTAGATAACTTCCTAGAAGATCTAAGGGAAAAAACCCAAACCACCGACTCAAGGACTTCCAGAAATTCAGCACTGGTTTTGTGCTGGAAGAAGAATTTCCAGGCAAAGATGCAATGATGTCATAGTGCTATGGTGAACGTTCTCTGCAAGATTTTAATTCTACGCAGCCTTCTGTCAGTTATTCTGGTCTGGGTTCTGGGTTGTTGTTTATTATTTCACCTGCCGGGCCCTTCGGCAATGTCTGGGATCAACTGACAGCACAGGAAAGCACACAGAGCACCCCACTTCCTTCCTTATAGATTACGAGAGCGCAGACAAAAATGAAAATAGTTTCCTACAAACCTCAAGTCCTGCTACTAGGAATGCAGCACACTGAAGGTATAAACCGCACCAATAAAGCCTGCAGTCACAGGCTAATGTATAGAAAGGCAGTGCAAACCGTTGGGGCCACTTGGTCTACAGGAGAGCATGTTTGAAGGACGTGAGGGCACTAAATAGCAGACTGAGGTTTTATGAGTCAGGGCAACAAGTAGACTACGTATCTGTGTAGCTATACTTCCACAGCATTTAAGCACAGCAATTGAGCACATCAGATGTGCCCACGGACTGTGGCAGTACTCACTGTTAAAAGCCATCCTGTAATCAGCCATGCCAGCAGTGAGTGCTGTGCAATGACAGCAGTGCAGCCGTGTAGCTTCCCGAGGTGGGTGACGCTGATGGACGTTTGTTCAGCCTGTTTCAGTGACAATGTGCGCTGTTTTGTGGATGTCTCTTCTACGTAAGCTGAAATGATGGTGGTAGGTGGGGAAGGTGACCAGGTGAAGCAGAAAGGAAGCGCAACAAAAATCCATTAAAGCTTCTGTGTACAGTCCAGCCTGGGAACCTGTGACCCAGGTTGGCTCAGCGCAATTCCTATTACAAAGTGTGGCAAAGCATAGCGTTACTGTTAGCTGAATAGATGCTGAATAATCTACTGCTACTTTCCTGTGTGGTCAAATATTATTTACCTCTCTGACCTCCAGTTTGTCACTCTATAAACATGGCATGATGATGAAGGCCGCGATTCATCTCTGTTGCTTAGAGCAGTGTGGGAGTTTTTTGTATTTAGCTCTGGCTATTCCAGCCTTTGACGGTCTCAGGGTCTTTTTGTAGTCCTCTGTTCTTGCTGTATTGCAGCAGGAAGGTCTATGCCCAGACAAAAGGTAAAAGCCCATACATCCTTTATTTGAGCATTTCACAAATAAATTACAAGTTTCTTTGCAACCACGTCATAAATCAAAACGTTTATTTACACCTCAGAGACAGCAAGCAATTCAGCAACTAGGGCCCAAAGAAACAATTAACTGGAAAAGTAGCTGAAATAAGCGTCTTTGAAAATCAAACAAAAATATTGTTCTCCTTGCTTTGAGCTTTAAAAAGAAAAAAAAAATCATAAAAGATTTCTTGGTGATAAGTTAGAGATCGTTATGGGGCAGATCGTTATGATTTCTGTCTGAAATGGCAGTAACAACACAGCTTGTTTGTTCTGAGTTCACCATCACAGTTCACCAGACATGCTCTCGTTCTACAATCCCGTACAGGATGTGCGTGCATGTACATACACACAGTCTGTCTTTACATTCATTTTAGCCCCAAATCATCAAATACAGTCACTTATTGATGCCGAGAAGGAGTACAATGTTCAAATGCGTAATGAAACTTTCCTAAATAGCTGTCCCGTAGAAAACAGAGTGATGCAGTTATTCTGGCTACAAACCCTCCCCTTTTCACTACTGATGACCGGCTTGTACACAGACAACTGAAAATGAGTCAGTAAACAATTATAAATATCTTCAAATGATATAAACTTTATTAAGCGAGGACAACTAAAGGTTAGCGTAAATACAACATGAGAGTTGGAATAAGCCTGGATTTCAGGGTGGGGTTTTTTTTGGTTGTGGGTTATTTTTTTTTCTTCTTTTTTTTTCCCTCTTAAAAATCGAACTGGTTTTGACATACAACACCCAAACAGTTCCTTAACTCACGTGTTCATCCACGATTCATGGGATTAAACTGCTTATTTCAAGTCCCCATGTTGTATTACTCTCCAACTGCATATATTATATATATATATTTATATATGTATGTGTATATCTCTATATATCTACATATATACACACACATAGCAATTGTGCAACTAATAACTTTCCACCAAGAGTGGATGAGTATATCCATTTCGTTTGGACAAATACAAACCAACTAGCATTTCCTGATGTGAAAACAGTGTAGTCAATGGTTGTATGGTTGACAAAGTAAAACAGTCAGCTATATCTGCTTTAAATAGAACAGCTGTTACAACTACTGCTGAAATACTTTGCATGTTAACTCTAAATATTGTAGGTCACAGAATTGATAGAGAAATGTTATTATTTTAGTTATTTATCTTTTTGGCATTATTGGACAGTGTATCTCTCAGACAATTGAGTCTCTAGAGGTGTATTAAAGGAAAGGTAGGATCGGAGTTTTACCCCAGATTTGGTGTTCTCAAGCTGACGTGGCTGTTTAGTATCATTTATCTTGTGGTTTTTACTTTACTTAAATGAGTCATCATTAAATCCATTCAAAAAGAGACTTGGCCTTTAGAAAACCAGTGACGTAAAATTACTTGTGTACAAAATTCTGTTGTGTCTGCAGTGGCTGAGTGTACAGGAAGTAACTGAGAATAAGACTGGCACTTTTCTCAGTGTCTCAACAAGGAGTCTCGCAAAGGAAAGACCAATGATGTAAAAGTTGTTGCTATAACATGTCTTCCCTGTTGCAGTGAGCATTTAGGCTAGGTCCCTGTGATCTGATTTGAAGTCCATAATTTAATAAATGAGGTTTGTATTACAGCGATCCCTGACTTAAATGACTGCATGAGAGACTGAGACAAATTATTTGACTGCAGGCCACAGCCATTTCAAATAAAGGTTAAACCGAATTGGACTGGGTTCCTCAGTGTTAAAGTCATCAGTGAAGGAAGTGAGTGCTCTGTGGGAAGCATCTGGGCTGTAGGCTTCTTCCTACGTCACAAAAGACAAGCATTCAATTATATATAAGCAGTCAATGATACTGTGACAAATATTGCTGCTTTACTGTTCACAGCACATCAGTAAAACCATTATGTGGGGAGGTCTAAATGAAAATTTTTGTTTAAGTATGTCTAACTCATGCTCAAACAAGTCTAGTAATGGAGTTGCTCTTTGATTTACAGCAGTGTTAAGTGGGATGAGAACAGGGCTCGGAAAATGTAATAGTCAGTGTTCCACTCGGAGCTGATTTTCCTTGCTAACCAATAGGAAATTCAGCTGGTTTCCCTTTGATTTAATCTTCAGACCTGCAGTTACTGAACAAAATGCACATTAATAAATGCACGTAGGCATATTGCAAGCACACGCATGAGGTGTACAGAGTTCAATTAGCAAGTGCACCACCGATGAGACCTTTACCTTGCTAATAAACTCTTACTGATTAACGTTATACCCAATTTGTGTTTTAACAGCAGATACTTTTTCAGTGAAATGATTTTTGCACAGGACATTTTATGTCTGTTTCAAAAGGAAATCAGAAGCTCCCTGCCTTTCCGACTCCAGACAGCACCGTATGTCTGCAAACATACAAAAACTGAAATGAACGTTGTAGTGACCAAACGGGCAAGGTAGAAATAAGTGCTGTATTACAAAACCAGCAAGCTTGGCTGAACAAGTGTTAAACAACAGCAAAAAAAACCCCTAACTTTGCAACTTCTATGGTTTTTTTTCATAATGTTGTGAGAAAGTAGTACGTTATTTTTCCTCTTTTGTTACAGGAGATGAGGATCATTTTTTAAGCCTGAACCCTCGCTCTTATTCAGGTAAGAAAACTCAGATTCTAATGTGGTTCCTCGTTTGTATATTGCCACAGAAAGTGACACAATTGCTTGTTAAAAAGGGTTGGTTCTCAGGTGCAGGTTTCAGGTTTCCCAGGAGAAACATTAACATGGCAGCATCATCTTCTCTTTGTAAGCTTGGGTAGTCCAGTGATTAGCTCAGTCGGAAGTCTAGGGATGCACTGTAAAGGCTGGAAGGCTTTTGTTTGGCTGGAAAAATACCGGTACTGGTGAATGAAGACTTTGATGCATCACGATTCAGAACTTCAGCCATTGTACTGACTTTTCTACATGTCAAAAGGTTGCAGTAATATCCGAGAAGAAAGATCTCTTGCTCTCGGGCACAAATTGGTAGTGTCTTCCCATTGTTAGTGCAGTTCCAGGCAGAAGAAATCTTTCTTTGTTCCTGGTTTTGGATGCCCTTGGAATGATTCACCAAATGCTATGTGAACCTTGGTTTAAATTAGAAAATGGTATCTTTATCTGGTACTTGATAGGAATGACACTAATGTCAATGGGTGTCTTTCCAGAGGTGGGTTTTGCTGGAAAGGGAGAGGAAGAAAGGAAGTAGAAAAAGAGCATTTGCAGGGGGTGAATATTATTTCTTTTATTCAAGATAGAGGTTTTGTAGATTAAAGCAGAGGGTGCAGTTCATCTTTGGGTTCATTTGGATTCATTCATGAAATCCTGAAAATCCAGTGGTGTTATGCATTTGTTGGTTTTTCCTTCTGAAAACTGTGCACAGAGATTTTGTTTTTTAAAACGCTGTGATTGCTGACGACAAAGCAGCAGCCCGTGGTTACTACGAGGTGTGGGCAACGAAAGCGAACCAGAAAGCACGCCCATGTTAATGTTTGAGATCAGGCACCTCTCGCTGGAGTGCCTGATGCTGCCTGACAGCCCGCTCCTGGAGCCCTCGTTCAATAGAAGCTCCCACTCACCTTACAGCACCGCTTTGGTCGGTGAAACACCTAGAGCGTGCTGCTAGAGAAGCGAGGTCAGTGGGAGATTTCCCTTGGGCAGGACTGCAGGAGTCGCTGGAAGAGAGAGTGGGTTCCCGTGTGAAGGCAGCTTGTATCTTACCAGGAAATTTACAGCGCTAGGGAAGTTCACAACACAAACTGGTTTTCTCCTCTGTTGCCACTGTTATTACTTTTGATTAAAAGAAACAAAACAAAACAAACTGCTGTCATATTTGGTACAATACAGGAAGTCAGAGAAAAGCTATTGTACAGCAATTTTTAACCACCAACACACATTTAATATCTAGTGTAGCGTTATGGAAAACTCAATGCCTGTTTGGACTCTTTAATGCTTCCAAAAAACTTTACTATTGAGACATATATGTGGGGTGGAAGATAATGCTCATAATCTCACTGTAGTAAAGACAACGTACAGTCTGACTCATAGGAACTGTAAAAACGCTAACTAAAGAATGCAGCTGCAAAGTACTATTGCATAAGGAAGCTTTCTTGTTTAAACTTTAAATAAGCAAGTTTATTAAAATATTCTAAGACACTTACCTTACCCTAGTTACTGGCAAGCTCTAATAAAAGCCACAGTCTGTCACTAGTATACTTTTTTGTGTTAATTTTATAAAAATTTGGTGTGAGCTTTGATGGATCATTTACAGTTTATTAACAAGATGATCGTCCCGATACAGTTAAGTTTGTTCTTTTTCTTTTTTTAACCTTACATGCTCACAGAATATAAAAGGATTCATAGTCATATGTAACGAACACCCTTTTTTTTTCCCCATGTCTGCAAACAGGTGTGGTAAGTTTACACACACAAAGAAATGCTCTTGTTACTCTTAACTGGAAACTGTGTGTACACGTGTATGTATGTATATATATATTCAAAACTATAGATATGTGTGAATACACTTAGATAATAGGGCATCTGTTCTCCTCCTTGCACTGATACATGTAATGGCAGCTGCACAGAGGCCAAGAGAGGGGCCAGTGCTTCTGAGAAACACCTCGATTTTGCTGTTCTAATCAGCTTCTCATACACATACATTACCTACTTCGTCTGCAGAACTGACGAGACTTAAGTTTTGTAAACTGCCCCAGCAAACAATTATCTGCAAGAGCATAGAGGAAGCTGACTTTAGCCCCTTTCAAATCAGCCCAGCATGTCCCATTGCTGTAGGTAGTGACCATACGGTGCTGGTTGCAGCTGAGTGCTTCCCCTTGCCTCACAAATCAGAGCGCACGTACCCTCCCGGCACTGAGATGAAGAGCTGTGCTCCCGCTGAGTCTTAAATTCAATTTTGGGGCATAAGGTGAGAGAAGTCTGGATCAGAAGCAAGCCAGGGGGACTTGCATTTCCTGTCTGCTGAACCTGAGGTACAAGAAGTGATGCTGCAGAGCCCTGGGCCTGCCTTATTTGGTGTCAACAGAGTGGCTTTGTTCAGTGGTATGACTGCAATAGGCTCTCCTTCTGGCCACACTATAAACAGCAAGTACAGTAGGTTTAGCCATGTCGAATAGTTACGATTCATCTGTGGCTGTATTACTCTGCTCTGTCAGTTGCGCGTTCCAGATGAATATTTTATAAAAGCTAAACCAGTCCTATAACTCTTCTCTCCATATAAATATATATATATATACATACACTCATACATATACAAATACTAACCCACAGACAAAATATTTTCTGAACAGTTGAATAGC
>JANHGO010000075.1:5354012-5372718 GCA_024606505.1 Aquila spilogaster
ATTAAGTGAGGTTGCAAATTAAACTGAATCTGGAGCAACTGAGGCCTAGTAGTGAAGAACAGTAACTGTAAACTGCAATCTTCAGATCTGACGTTTTCTTTTTTCTCGTTGCCATGGCAACTCGGTAGTACAGCTTCAAATGTCAGGAGCTCTTACAGACCTAAATGATGGGAAATGTGTGTCATTATTACTATGCAGATCACAGTATCTTTTAACTTTTTGGTTTTTTTCCTAATCAAATTACTGATTGAGTGCATGCACATTTGTCAGTAATTAAATATAAATTATCCAGGTTCAGAAGCAATTATTTGTGGAGACAGAAATCTCCAAGAGGAAACCCCAAAATGTCACCTAGGGTATTCAGAGACCTTTGTAGTGCAATTCAGGAGGATGTAGTGCGGAGGTCTGAGCATAAATCTCGAGCCAGGACCTGACTGTCTCCATTTGACACCTTGATCATTTGTGTTAGTGCAAGAGTGCAAGTAAAATTCCAATGAGTCACTCCCTCGCGTGCACACACACTGACAAGCTAAGAGCAAACAAACAGTATATTTTTAAAAATAACACATTTACAGTGCCTTATAGTTTGCGACTATACCAGGGAATAAAAGAGCTGGCATATCATATTAATGTTGTTACAGAAACATAAATCTTATGCAGACTAACATCTAACATTGTTTTTTTTTTTTTTTTTTTTTTATAAAATAAAAGTGAAGGTGGCACAACTTGACTGATTTTACCTATTTTAACCCTGCCTTCCTGGAGATGGCTGAACACCTGCCTGCCGATGGGAAGTAAGTGGTGAATGAATTCTTTATTTTGCTTTGCTTGTGCGTGCAGCTTTTGCTTTACCTATTAAACTGCCTTTATCTCAACCCACGAGTTTTTTCCCTTTTCCCCTTCCGATTCTCCTCCCCATCCCACTGGGGGAGGGAGTGAGTGAGCAGTGGTGTGGTGCTCACCGGCCTACCGGGGTTAAGCTTCAACGACGCATTGAAGGAGTCAAGCTCTCTGCCCTGGGAGGAGACAACTGCTGTATCAAAACCCAAAAATGCAAGTTGAACGTACGCATCAAAACTCACAAACACTCAGGAAATGTTTGTTTAATATATATTGCATTTGTGCAGCTATATGATACAATATATCAATAGTTTTGTCACAACCACAGACACGTGCAGCGTAAACAGTAACGTAGTGGTCGTTATTAGATGCTGGCTTGTGTTCTTTACTCATTTGTAATTATCTGCTTTTCTTTTGGGGCAAATCAAGTTTAATATAACTATTGATAAGGCTCTTTCCTTTACTTTATCTGTTTCTTTCTTGTTATTATCTTGGTATTATTTGAATTGACTTCAATATTAAACTCTTCCAGCTAGAGGCCTGTCCAGATGGGCTATGCAGCAAGGCAGGCACCCGGATAGCACGCAACAGCCCGTCCTTCCCCCTGCAGCACGACCTCAGTTCTGTTAAACAAAGGTAAGTAAAGCCAATTAAGGAAGTGTAAGAATCCATAGAGGGACCAATGGATGGGCCTTACAGAAGTGAGAAGTATCACTGAGATTTCCACATAAGATAAAATCGGGAATTGCTTGCATGTGGATTCTTAGCATGCTGTTTAAAGAAAAGGTCTGGCCACAAAATTAGGATCCAGACTTACATATAGGAACGCTGTGATCATGACTGCCAAAGTCTGGCTATAGTTGGATTAGGGATTCCAGCTAGGACTACATTCTCTTAAGCAACTTGATCTCCCGGGGTAGTGAAAAGCAAGAGTTCAGGACTCTGATCTCAGACCATCTGAAGAATAGCATTTCCAGATCACAATGAAGCTTAGTATCATTAAAGCACATTTGTTCAATCCTGACTCAAAGGAAACAAGCTTTTGAATTGGCAAAGCTACTCTGAATCTTGAGGAGATCCCTGGAGATCTTCCTGCTAAGGACAGGCACTTGTACATGATGAATGAACAGCAGCTGTAGCACTGAATTTCTGTACAATCCATAGGCTGAAACTTCACCAGAGGAATCTGTCAGCACAAAATTTATAAATATCACACAAATTCAAGCAGCTAGTGACTGCTTCACGAACAGCTTGTAAATAAAGGGCAATATATGTTGATTTGTGTGCAGACCTAGCGAAAAGCTTGTATATTTTACGTTGTATTGACAGATATAATGAATGTTACTACCTTATCATACACCTTGCCTTTTCTGAGCAAACTATATAACTAGTTAGCTCAGCTTTAATTATGAATATGCTTTTTCCTATGCTAGTTTTTATCTATCAAAGGCTAGCTTCTCTCTCTCACAATATAAGCGTGCTTTCTGATTCTCCCTGTTACCCCATCTGCTTCTTCAAGTACCACCGCAGCTCTTCTCCCTTTCATCTTAAAGCTCTACAGTACCTGCCTAGACTTTCTTTCTACTGAAATTGCTTCTCAACTTCAACCTATCAGCTGCCTTCGACCCATTTAATCACATGGCTGGAAATCTGGTGCTTTCCTTGGCTCCCGTGACTCCTCCTGTCATTTTACTATGATTTCTCTAATCACTTATCCAGCATGCCCTTCTGTCTCATTCCCTCCATCCCAGGTTTCTGGGGAAACATTTTTTTCCCCACTTTAATTTCTTCCCCTCCTCCGTGACACCATTCATACATGTTCAGCAATCACTTCAGTGCTGACAGTTCAGAGATCTTATTCCCTTTACCTGCTTTTCCATTTAGACTGAAATGTCGACCTCTAGCTCTGATACCTTCTTCGATGTTTAGCTGACAGCTCTGCCCGGCTAAAACTGAGTTCTTAAATCTTTCCCGTAAAGCACTCCCTTCTAGTTCTTCCTTTGATTGCTCAGGACGGCACTATCATCCTGCCTCTTATTCAAGCCTAAAACCAGAAACAAACTGGAGAAGGTTTTTGTCATAGAATCTTCTTTCTAGGTCTGTATATTTAGGTTATATCTTTAGAAGATTCTTTTTCACACATCATCCCAAAGGGCTTTTTCTAGCCATTCAAACAGCTAAATCTCCTGCCCAGGCTCTCCTCAGTTAACAGTTTTGCAACATCTTTTCACAGCCCTTGACAAATTCAAGCTACTGTGCTCATATCCTGCCAGTCTTTTGCTGTACGGAGAGTTTTCCTAGTCTGCCAGTTTGACAAAACCTCTGTTACTCTGACTCCTTCATGGCCCCTTCCCTACTGCACATATTTTTCTGCATTATCTCTACATGATCTGTTTTTCCTGTCATTCATAGCCCATGATGGCAGCTTTCATTGACATGTTTTCAAAGAAACCTGTTTGGGCTTTTTCCCAGGCTTTCCCATGTAATAGGAGGAGCTCCCTGCAAGGATCCGTAAAATGCTGTCTCCTTAACATCTGCTTTTGCTGACACATCTACAAAACTCTTGGCATTGGCAAAGGGTGCCAAGACTACTATGAATTCAGCTCAGCCCTTTCACCAGCCTTCACCGAAGTTGTGTTAAAAGAATGATCTTATTCCAAACATTGTTTGGAAGGATAGTATATACCCCTCTGCTCATTAATGATGACTTGACCCTTTTGTAAAGGTGGATTTCCAAAGGAGTAGTTTTTGGCTTTTAAAATCAGATTCAACATTCAAAATTATGTGCCGTAAAATTTCAGTAGATGATAATAATCTTTGGTATTTCTAGCAAGAATACTCGCGTTTGTATCTGTCTTTGTTCTTTCTATTGCACACAAAGCTGATACAAAATCACTTATGTCCAGTAGAGAAGTTAGTCTAACTTTTAGTTTCTATGGTTAATATCAAAGTTTATTAGTTACAAATTTACTTTCTAAAAATACTCTGATATAGTCATATAAGGTGTTATTGGACAAGCATTCTGGCCAGTAACTCCCTTAATACAAAATCTACAGAAATCAAGAACAACCAAAGTATTGTGCAGAAAACTCAATGATGAATGTAAGCGGATCTGCTGCAATCAACAGAACTGCTCTATTATAAATTCTCCGGGGATCTGATAAGCATCTGGCCCATATTTAAAATCTCTCTGTTCTCCCAGCTGGATTTCCAATGTTCATTGTTGTTTTCTGTATAGGATTTGTAGTTTTCTTGTTTGCATTTTTTTTTCTTCTTTATTCTCCCCATAAAGAAGGACCAAATGAAAGTTCCAGAAACACACACACACTGCTAAATTATTAGGGTCTACTTGAGTCCCACCTCTAAACAGCTAACCTAAAGACTACTGACTCCTAGTGTTTACCCACTGACTTCAACGGGGTTGTGTTGATATATTGGGGTTTTTTTGGACCAATTCTTATGTATTTTATATCATGCATGATTTAGAGTTTGCAGCTGGCAACAGCACATAAAAGATGTTAGTATTTAAGGAATAATGTGAGCATAAAATGTGCAAATAATGTGTGTAGGGAGCACATTTGCTGATCCATGCTAACTATCTCTTTTAGGAACTTAACCCCCTGGTAAGCCTGTGCCTGGCAGGTTTAGATCTGTACACTAATGATCATTATGCCTAGTAATTATTTTATTTTCTTTGTATTGGCTGTTAAGAACAACACTGTCTCTATAGCTGGTCTCAGCACTCAAGAATTATTGCACACCATGTGTTGTTCTAAACGTGATTCCTGTCTACCTACAATAAGTAATTTGCTGCATACGGCTCCAGGCACGAAAGCCACGAAGGCGGTGTGTGCATCCTTGTTCTTACGTGGTCACTCCCTACCTTTCCCTTAAGGTATCTGGGGAATGCAGAAGCAGCGTAAAGCTAGCATAGCTATATATAACTTCTTTCTCCAGAAATCACTCTTACTGAAGTCTCTAATGTGATCTTCACCATTTTTATCTCGCAGTTCTTCTCTGCTCTACCTCTTCGCCACTCGAGAGATACATTCAGCCACATTCCTTTTAAGATAACAGTCAAATAGTGAGATAACAGTGAAATAGGCAGGGCTATTTTTATGTGCTTGCGGTCTGAATTATTACTATTAAGGTTAATGGGTCTCAGATAAGAAAGCACAGCCCGTTATCATAAACAGATGGTGTCTGTTGGCATTAGTACTTTGGAGTTGGAAGATGATGTTTGCTTTTGCTGGTCAAGAAAACTGACAACCACTGTACATGTTTATCTGGATCTAATGTACTAATAGTATGGAGTGTAATAACTCTATAGGAATATAGGTCTAATATGCAGTTTAGGGTAGGGAGATTTATGATGTAGAAACTTAAATGGAGCAAAACCCCCGTTCTACTCCCACCAAAGTCTATTGATGTTGACTGTATTTGGAAGGTCAAAAGAGTTGATGTTGGTGGCAAACTCCACAGGACAGATCTGAATTGTCATCTAGTCATGGGGGTTTGGATGCTGAATTGGTTCAGAAAAGGAGCAAGCCACCTAATGCACACTAAATGTTTATAATATTGACTTCTTCAATTACTATGTCTACCTGTCTATTTCACAGTGGAGTAATTTAAGGCTTATTCCTTATGCTGATTCATGTGATATTAGAAAATGGAGAAAAAAATGCACATAACTCTTTAAGACAAAGATTTCATAATGCCCTATCCTAGGAAAAAGACAACTGATAGCACGTAGCCTCATTCACTACGGTTCAGGTTGCCAAAAGCTTATATTCCAGCAGAACCCTTGTAATCAGCCAATAAACAGTCTTGTTTGCAAAATGACTTCTGATCTCAGAAAATGTTTTGGCATTTCCCAGGCACTTTAGCTTTCCCTGTTGCAGCCTTAGCTTTCTCTGAACATATTTACATATTGGTGACTCAATTCCCTGCTTATTTTAAAGAAACAAGTCTAAGCTGAGTAATTCAAAGCCTTTGAATGATGTGTTCCTTATGAGACCAAACTCAGCCCCCATTACACAGACTCTGCTTCCTCTAGTGCAGTTAAAATCTCATAAAAATTAAAGGCATTTAAGTTTCATGCTGACCCTCTGTACAGGAATGAACTTTACCCAAGATGCATTCATCCTCTAATTCCCATTTAACAGAGAAGAGAGTTAACACAGCTGGAGTTTGGAGTTCAACTCATGCATGCTCCATTTCTTTCAGATTTCTTTCAATTACCCTCTCATCAGAAATATTACATTAATCTTTGCATAATTAAAAGTCTACATGACATCATGGACTTTTTCAAAACCTCAGTAACGTTAAAGAGGTAACATGAAAATGGTAGAAGAGATCAGAACGATGTTTCTGATTAGGCAGCTAATCAACATCCAGGTACTTCTTTCCTGGATTTACCATCTATAAAAGGACATTAATTAGATACACAGTTATTAGTTTAACCTTCACGCAGAACTTAGAAAAACATAAATGGTTTTCGTGTACATCACTGGCTGATTTGTCATGGGTAAGTTTTCAACACCAAAAGTGTCACAGTGTTTGCACTATATGCCTATATTATAATATTTTGCACTTTTGTATAAAATAATCATTTAATAGCTATGCTCTTCTGTGACCTCTTCAGTGGTCCAAAGCACTGGCTAGGCTTTGCTGCAAGTGCCAAAATCTAGCGGTCAATGTTTTTTGACTACCCTGGTATTGTTTTCTCAAAAAAAGAAGGGAATCTTTTCACCCCAAATCTCACTGAATTTGAAAGACTGAAACAGCTATTCCCAGACAGATATGTGTCCTTATTCCTGCAATTAAGAAATTCAGTTTTAGCATCAGGAATAGCAGTAGGTATGCTTGTGACTAGAGCAAATTAGTGATCTCACTGAACTTATAAACTTTTCCACAATGTTCTAAAGGAAGAGAGAAGTAAATGACTTTATCCTGAAAATTTTCAGCTTACAACATCATGTATAATTTGCTTCCCATTTATGTGAGGAAATGATTTCAAAGTTCTTAATGATAGGAAAAACACAGCATGCATTAGTAGTCTGTTTGTGAAATGAGTATCTCATAACTCTACTTGAAGCTCCAGTAGGGTCTCATATACCAATATCAATATTTAACTTCAGGAGCTAAAATGCCAGCATGTACTATGTAATTGGCCAAAATTGGCAAGACAGTGGAGAAAGATGCCAGTCCAAACTAATCAGCTTGCACAGGGGAATAAGTTACTCAGGCTGAAGTCATTTTCAAAGGGTCTCTGTTTGACACCAGCAGATGATATTTCCAAGAGTGTCTCTCACACTGCTAACTTATTTATTATAAGACTTTACTGGCAGATCTGAAACAGTGCTGATTTATGTCAAAGTGCTCTTACTCTTCTGACTCCTGGCAGGGGCTTTGCTCATCGTTGAATCCTTGTTTCTGCTTCACCTCTTCCTTGTCATGTACCCACATATACTCACTATGTAATGGGCTGGTTTTACAAAGTGCAAAACATACGTGCATATACGCAGCACCATCTGAGAGAAAAGTTCCTCGGAACAACTGAAAGACTAGCTGTGTCTGCCTAGAAATTCAGAAACATGTACTACCCATTCCAGTGTGCTGCTACATTTATCAAATAAAGCATCTTCTAATAAAATTCCTGTTTACTAGGGACATGAAGTGTCTTACTGGGGGGTGGTGGTGGTGGTAGTTTCTAGGGTAAAGCAGCTAAGATGTCCTAGATTTTTATTTTTGTTTAAGTGATATGAATTTTAGCTGGATACTTTGCCAAAGCAATGTCACCTTCATTCGACCAATAGGAAATAAATGCTTCCTTTCTATTCCAGTTCTTTCAAAACAATTGCAGAGGTGACTGCCTGCAATCTTGAGGTATATTTTCTCATGCTCTAATCTGATAAATTTAGCTGAATAGTTGAAAATATTCAGCAAGTGAAATGAATAAGTACAGTTTTGAAATAGTAGCATTGAACAAGTCTCCTAATTTTTCATATTTATGCTGAAAATGAAATGCATCAACTGTAGCAGCTAGCCAACCTTTTAAAGCAATGTATAACTGCTTAAGCAGTCAGATCTCATCTTCCACAGCAGTACAGTACAGTTTACTATCAGTTTACAGTAAGTAAAACATGAATATAAGTAGTCCAGACACATTCAGATCTGTAGGTATACACTAATCCCAGCTTGAAATACTGAAAGAATCATCTGAAAAAACTCTTTATTAAGTAAGAATAAAAATGAGAAGCAAGTATTATGCTTAGAAGCCACGGAAAAGGAAAAACTCAAATTAGAAAATTGCCAGGTTTGGCTATGTTGATATCAACCTGACTATTTCAATATTTTTCAAGAACTCCTCAACAAGCATGGCAGCTTACATAAATAATGACCGACGATGTATACAAATTAAGTGTATGGGTAAAGTAAGGCTTTAAGATGTAGTCTGAAATACTCCAAACGTCAACGGCATTTTAAAGGACTTCATAACTATCAGCTGTCTAGTAGAGCAGCTAAAGCAACATCACCTAACCTTTAGGCACAACAAATCTCCCCCATTCATCTTTAATGTCACATATCACATCTGAAGCCGAATAGCAAGCTGTCTGCATGGAGAGCACATTTTGAGGGGTTTCAATGTTACAGAGTGGGGAAATACCCAAGGACAGAGACAGTTAAAAGAAACAAAAATCCCATGGTGTATAGTGGCCACTAATGACAGAAAAAATATTTGAACTGGTCATCTATTCGGTTCTAGTTTTTAGTTATAGTCCACTCCAGAACAATTCAGATGATAACTATCTGAAGTAATACATTTATGTGATTTTAAGAGGTTGTTCAGAAAAGAAATACAAAATATTATATATCAACAGTTACTGTTGAGAACTGTTGAGAAAATGAAAATATAAAATGTTCATTTGAATTCACAACACCGAATGGTCTATCAAACCAATCTCTTTAAATGTTCATTTCATGTCTACAGAATGACCATCAGGAACAATATTACAGCTCTTAGGGAAGGAGCTGTATTTGCTAGTAACGTTTTTCTCTTTTGCATTCCAAACACGCATCTTCTAAACTGTCGTATTTTTTCATGTCTATACTTCTGGAACATGTTTGGATGGTTTAAAATGTGCGTAAAATGCCATTTCCCACCTAATTGACTCAATAAAATGTAATGTCATTAAGTACATTTTAAATATGCTGATGTACAATTTGAGGGTATTTCTATTTGTCATGTCTATATGACTAGGTATATAAACATCCTGTCTCTAATTATGTACATACATATGGACTTCTGTGCCATTTCAAGCCCCATTAACTTTAGGTGGGCTCCCAAAGCCAACTGCACAACAAATTGCAGACTGAATACACCTGCAGAGAAATTAGAAGACTGGACACAGAGGTCTGTGTTAAAAGCGAGATTCAAATCAAGACTGTCTCAATTTGAATGCAATCGCTTAACCCCCAAACCATTCTTTCCTTACTAGAGTCTAATCAACCAAAATCTTTGAGGAGACAAATAACAATGGTATTTTTCTCATACACACATTTGAGAAAGCATCTATATTCACTGATGATTTAGCAGTAACAACAATAATGTTAATATGGACAAAAGCATCTGTAACAAAGGTAAGTATTAGAAGTAATAGTGGATATTGCTGCTGTTATTATTGGTTTTAGGAAGTGAGATGATTTATATCACCAGAACTCACTAAATGTCAGTAATTTCCATTTACTTGGGTAGCATCATTTAGCTGCCACTTTAAGAACCCACATGGTATGTGCTCTAATGCAAGAATGTAACTTAAATTAGAATAGTGCAAAAAAAAACCCCAACAGACCACCTTTCACTGCGAAACTCTCCCCATCTTAGTAGTTTTTGAAATTCTAGCCAATATTGATTTAATTAGCCACTGCTCTGAAAAGTAGAAAATTGCTATAGAAGATTAAAATATGCTAAGACAACCTAAAAGGTAAAAAAAAAAAAAAAAAAAAAAGGTATTGTTTTTAGCAAATTCACCTATTGGGAATGGTTCCTCTGAAGCTTCCTCTTTGGAACTATATGGAACAGGGATGAATTTTTTCTTTTTTTCTTGGCAAAACCAAAAATCCTACTGTAAAAACTAAAGAGTAGTTGAACCCTGAAAAAAATATACTATCTGATTGTCTAAAACTAAGCCAAGTAACTCACATAAAGGCTGAAAACTGTGAATCTGCAGGTAACAAATCTGTACTTGTAATGGAAAGAGCAATGACCTTAAAGGTCTTTTCCATTTGAAACCTGCTATGATTTGTTTTAGTCTTACGCCATTCAAGAATGCATTGCTTCAGTCTTCAGACATTTGATGTTCCTGCACAAATAACATGGGATATACAAGAGACACAGATGCTTCTGTTGCTTTGAAGAATGAACTAGGCAAAAGATAACACTGCAGCTTTAACTCTGGCTGTCTATATTCAGGCACATTCAAATCCACCAATTTATTATAATTTGAATTTTTGTAGTAGTTTAATACCAAACACATAATTTTCAAGGGAAAAAGAAAAGGCATTTTGTCTATTGACCCTGTAGCTTCATTCCTCAAATCAGAAAAACATCATGGTGAGGGACAGCAGGCATTAAACCAGGAAAAGTTAGTGGAAATTAACAGGAAGTTAAATTCAAGGGTATCTCTAAGGCTTCTTTGCAATAGCAGTACAGACATCTGTGTGCGTCTCTGTTTTTCAACACACCTGAGGCCTTTCACCCTCAGTTTAACAAATTAATTTCAATGTAGAGACCTCCAGCTTATTTAATTTCTTCAGAGCAGTATTTCCCCTCAGTCTTTCACCTTACTTTCTGTTCATAATAATGGAATAGTTTACTTATTGAAGCTCAAGTCAACTTACAACTTTGTAGTCCACTGGCCAGGTTAATAAAAAAAAGTTTATCAATGTTTTACAGTCAAGTAAGATATCATTATTTTTTTTCCCAACATGAAATGTTTAAAGTCCAGTCTTTTTCTGACAAGGAAATTTAACTAAAATATTACTGCTAGTGTGACTGAGCTACTAATGGAATTGTTCTGAATTCTGCTTGTTCAGGATATGACTACTGTGCCTTTGGTTCTTCTTTTAGTCCCTTGATTCAACACATTTGAATCTAACTAACTTGTTTTTTATGTTGGTAGAATATAAAAGGAAATATGAAATGCAATTATCATTGTATGATTATGCAATTAAGTGAAATAATTATTGTCAAAAGTCCAGAATTCAAATACTCCTTTAAATAATAATAATATAAATAATTTGTAATTGATATAAAGCCTAGTTCTGCCAGCTAAAGTAGTTCTTTCTTAGTCTCCCATAGGGCCTGGGGCAGGTTTTATTGCCAACTTCATTATGACAATATACACAAATTTGTTTTTATCTTGATCTTTTACTTTTTTAGCTTGTTTTGTTTTTTCAGTCACCTGTATGTAACTTAGGAATTAAAAGTTCTTTGATGTATGCCTTTGATTTAGCTTGTTCTGACCAAGTTCCTTATGGAAACTTACTCTGCCATGTCATTGCCAGTGGGCAAAAAGAACGGCTTTACCGACCTCAGTATATCTTAAGAAGAGATCACTGTTAAATGTTTGTTAAACATATATGTACAATAATTTGTTGTGAAATTGATGATACTTAAGCAAAATTTTCAAGGACAGCTATTCTCCCTTTTAGGTATTGGTTCTCCCTTTTAGGTATTGTTCAACCGATACCTAAATGAAATACCAGCTACCAATTTGTGGGTTGCAAGACGGGGTGCATTTTTTCCCTCTCTCTCCGTCCCTCATCGTTATGCAATGTTGTAGATACTCTCTTACGAAAAATGTTCAGAAGCCTTCCAGAGAGAACTTGTTTAAAATTCTAGTGTTGTTGAGCATATCACTTTGGTTATATTCATTCTGAACAGAGCTATTATAGCTGTGTCAGTCGAAAACATGAGATGACTGAGACAATACAGCAGTAAGGGACAACATGGACAATCAACCCAGCACCAGACATGCTGCATGACACGCCTTCTCTTTCTCCCACTTTCTCTCTTCCTCAAGTAACTGATTTCTGTAGTCCTTCTCCCTGACGAGGAACACAGATCTATTTTATGTTCTGTTCTTTTTCCTCAATCTGAATTCCTAAATTCTAAATTATATCTGAACATTTTGGTCCTATCTTGTCTCCAGGAGTGGCTAGGAAAAGCTGACAGAGGAGAAGATGCCACTACACTAGGTCTCATCTTGAACATGGTGGTGTCTGCCTTAATGACAGATAAGAATATTCTTTCCAATATTTGTTAGCATTAACTATTACAACTTTGGAAAGTCCTCTACCTGTCTGCTATGCATCTTTCCGGCTTGACTTCAGCCGTTCCCGGTGGTAATGAGTTAGGTTAAGTACAAAATATGCAGAGACGCTCCTTTTTTCAATCAACTCTATATTTACCGTCTTTCAATTCCACCGAACACCTTACTGTTTTGTTGTGGAAAACCAGCAATCTGCCCATATACATTGGCATGTTACATTTTCTATTTCTGGCTGACAAGAACTCCTAAATTTTTCTTGTTCCAAGTATATCTACCTTTCCAAAGGCTTCTGGGCAACTCTGTAGTCTGTATCTCATTATCCCTCAATATACTGAACACAGTAGGGCAGCTACAAAATAGGCGAAACTGCTGCTTTTTGCATGCATTACAGTTTTAATCAGGCTCTTCAGTTCTTTGCTCAGATACTTCAGAAATCTACCACATATGACTTCTTCCATGATTTGCAAAGGAGGCACATATTCTAAGTATAGATAATAATTGCACCATTTAAATGATAATACCAAGATGTTTTGTATGGGGAGGAGGTTCATGCAGGGCATTTTTACCACGAACAGCTCTTTCATAGGGCTATCTATCCTCACGCCAGATGTCAAATACAAAAAGAAATACTTTGGCATGAATAACAAAGTTCATTTGACTGAAGGATTTACCTCCTAGGAACAAGAGCCTCATAAAACATAAACATTGGGAGCAAAGTGAGCCACGTAAGGGCTTTTGCAAAAATTAAACCCATAACTTGCCACTAGAAATGGGATATTTCATCTGTTCAATAAGCACTAAAGTTCTCTTTGTTTTTATGGCATCGTAATCTTTGATTACTCTGATAAATATTTGGACTATACAAAACATTGCAATGAAACTAATCGCAGTTATAAAAAAACTGTGTGAAAATGAATTGGGAATGCAATGATACCAGCACATTTTAGAGAAGTTCAAATACAGAACCACATTATTTTAACTGGCTGCCAGCCTCATTCTTTTATGTCTCCATGTAGTCATTTATACCTGAGGAAAACGATTATGAAAGTTGTTATGCTTGCTGGCTTTGCAGAAGCACGATTAGGTATCTGTACCAGACATGGAATACCAGCCTCACTCTGTGTGACTGGGTGAACCCAAACCACAGAACTAAAGAGTAGCAAATGTTAGCAAAAACCGCGGTCCTGTGTTGAGGATTAGGTCTCTCTCTGCTGAAGTCTATTTGTGGAAATCGTGCTCTCACTCACAACAACTGTATATAAACCAGCCTCTATCCCAAGAGGGAGATCTTTCCTTCCCCTTCCTTTCAACTCACCCACTACTTCCCTTTGCTTTGGTTTTATTGCTCAGACAACAGACAAGAACATCATACTGCTGGTGGATTATGTGCGTAGTAATCTTACTCCACTCTTTGTTTAAAATTACAACTCTCTCCATACTTATTACAGTACTCTGAATGAATGTAAGGTTGCAGGAAGGCTCTAGGCATGTCTCTATTGTTTCACAGTGTAAAAGACTATTCAGTGCTATTTATTCTTTTACAGTAGGAGAGGGAATCCCTCTGTCATTCAGAGCACCATGCACCATTCAGATGCCAGGGGCCTATATTCTGCCCACAGCTGAGCTGGGGAAGATCTGTAGTCAAGAAGAGCAACTCAAGAAGAGCTTTCCAATACCTAGAACTGCTTTTTATAATTCAGTGCAAGGAAAATGATTGGACTCCTTTGGGGGCTAGAAAAAAGCAACATGATTACTTTCAAAAGCAAAAAAGCTTTTCTCTACCTCATTGTATTCTGAGCAGGTGCATTAATGTAAATAAAGTTCAAGTGCAAATCATGTCAGATAAGAAAGTAATTCCAGTGGTGAAAGTCATGCTTAGTATAGCACTAGCAACATTTATGAAGTGGTAACAAGAATATATTTGAATCAGTGGGCTGCATATTTATATCACTGATGCGATAGTGTCACGTACTGTCAAATATTTTTAACATATTACTTCTAACAGATGAAGTCTGCGTTTGGTTCCAGCAGACTAAACCCAGAATAACTGAACCAAAGCCAATGGACATACTTCAGATGTCACTGATTGGAACAAAGAACGTGAATTTCCACTTAGCATTTATATAGTCCTTTTCATCTTCAAAGAGCATCACAAACATTAGCTAGTTCTAATTCTCTCACAATGACCTTCATGCTAACCTTTCGGGATGAAAGTAATATACTATAAGAAAAAACTTGACAAGATGTGTAATCAAGCATACACCAAGCCTCAGATGTGTAAACTAGTCTCTGCCTTGACCTCTATCTCTGCCTCATGGTAGATTTTATCTCATCAAGAATATAAGGCCTTTCACCATGGCTCAAGTATTAATTCACCATACAGTGTATTTTACTAACAGAAGATGACGGTAATAATCCTTGAATAACAGATTTACTATCAAAGTTATAGGATACAGCTATTCCTCTCTAACAGATAAGGAACAATAATAATACTGCATCAAAAAATTTGCTGGAAGCTGTCCCAGGACAAGCCAGGGACACATCTAGGTTAGATGGTGGGATTCCATGGCTTTGAATTCCTACTCTTCAGTCATACTCGGACGTTTTTTTACTCATTCAAATTAGGAATTTTGTAAGTCTCTCTTAGAAAGCTTTCTCAGAAGCAGCAGAACCTTCCTTTATATATCAGGTCTCTCTTCCCTCCTACCCAGACTTGCAATTTCATTATCAATTCTGGGTGGCTCTAAGCCCAGAATCTTGAATAAGTTCCTCACGTTCCAGTTGCTTGTGCACTTTATACAGAGGAATAGATTGAAGCAGACAGTACTCATTTTCATGGTGACCCAGAACAGCTATTGTTACAAGAACACCTTTAATCTCCTGTTTCTGTTTTTGAATTGAATTCAAGTGGGGAGAGATGAAAGAAAGCGTCTCACAAATCTGCTGCTACAGCTGGTACTTCTTAGTTTATCATATGCTAGCTCTAATTCTCTTTGATCCTTCTTAAAATTATTGCTTCTATTTCTTAATTTGACAACCAGGCATTTGTTGCTATTTTTTGACTATGGAAAAAAACCTCCCCTCCCTCTTTCTTCTAGCTACTTCCTCAGGAAAAAAGAACCCCAAACTTACTGCATTATGATATCAGTGTATGAATTTAACTTCTCCCTTGGTAGGTTTTCTTATGCAGCGTACAAACGAGCAGCTAAATAATACTTCATTACTTAGAGTTCAGGAAAAGACTTACAAAATAAACTGAAGAGTGAAAGAAGGATAAGGGTCATGCTGATATGAAGGGCATCAGTTGCACTGCAGTCCATTTTGGATTTCTTGCAGGAACACACTTGTAATTTCAGTTCTGTGTTGTTAGTCAGAGGCGGTTTTCCAGAATCTGTCACTGAGATTGGGATGTTGTAATTGGCCTTTTTCAGGTTTTGAAGCAGGACAACCTGGGCATGAGTATCTGCAAAAGATAAGGTGAGAATTAGCCAAATAGCGGTGGTTTGGAAGGAAAGAGGAATCTGCAAACAATATTAGACATGCCACAGTTACTCATGGCAATAAGAAGAAAATGAGAACACTCTAAGGAAAAGATTAAAGAATTGAACTGGAGGTAAGAAGAGACATTACAGAAATTCTTTCATGGGCTGAAAGCTAATTGCAAACTTATTCCAAACCCCACCAAAAGAAAGACTTTTAAGAGCCCCTTTTATTTAAATACATGACTTGTTCTGCAAATTATTGGCAGAATTTGCTTGTGTAAACTAATGTACTAATGAAATGCTAAGACATCATCCGCAAAGCAACACAAGAAGGAAGAATATAGCTATTTACCAAAGGCAAAAAACCCTTCTTGCAAGGAATACAGAAAAAGCTGCTTAACTGCTTCCCCAGTTTGACTGAGAAGGCAGGGAGGGGAAGTAATGCCCCTTCAAATCCACAGATCTCCTCCACCTGAGCAACAGTGGGTCATAACACCTATTGGTACCCAGGTGAGTGTGCTAACTCTTTTAGGGGGTTTAACAGAGTGGTGGTTTGATGTTTGGAGAACAGCAAAGAGAATGATGACTCCATTTTGTCCTGCAGGCGGCTACAGACACCACATCCATCTTTAGTTTTTCTAAGGGGAATATGAAATGAACTGCTAAAAGATTTGATAGTGACAGAGATAAATAATACGTGCTAGAAAACAAATAGAAATAATCTACATTAAAAGGAAATTGAGTACTTTGTGCCCACAGTTTGCCATACAAACCTTCTGCAATTGCATAGCATGTGCTTTGATCCTCTTACCAATAGTGTTTGGTCCCAGTGCATTTGGGTATTTTATTTGTGAAGAGTTCAAATACTTAAAATCAGGAAGTTTTTCAAGTACGTTGCTAAAGCCCATGCAAAAGTTTCATGCTGTCCTATAGCAAAGCCTTGTGCATCTCATGCAAACAAATTCCACGTCATGAAATGTGGTAATCTTTACAGAACTATAAGTCATTAGTAGCTTTTCTTTAATGCAAAGCTAAAAGAGAAAAGTTTGGTCAATGTAATAAGAAGAGGAAAAAAGTTCAGGTTTCAGAGAAAATGAAAACAGAATATTAGTATGTCCCACCAGGCAGCTGGTCCGAGCAAAACCAGCACAGTGTAAAGCAGCAGCAATGGGTCCATCCTGCAAGAATTTAATGCACAACTGCTCCTGAATTCACGTAATGGACAGCCTCAGGGTGAGCGTACTGGGATCTAGAGGCGGGAGGACTCAATGCATAAGAAAAAAAAGTAATAGACTTACTGTTAAGTTTGGTGATTCTCCACAATTTTTCTGGGCCAGATTGCTTACTCAGTTCAAACTTGAATGGGTCTGTGTTGGGGTGAAGGTCTTTGTCTGACGCTCCTAGTACCACTACCCTGAGATCTTTTGCATCGTCACAAACTTTGGCCAGTGTTGGATAAAGGGATGGGACGTTGTCATTGACATCCTCCAAGGTGATGTGTAAAGTTCCTGTACCTGTAGCGGGAGGGTTACCTATATGAAAAAAACCAAACACATGTTTATTAAATCATACTTCCACAAACACTCGCTCTTATCTGTACCTGCATGCTTGCAAAGGGAAATAATTTTTATAGTTCTTACCTCTGTTACATGAAAATTATTCCTTTAAAAAAACTGATGAGTCACTATTATAAATTCATTGCTGTATTTTCAGAATGCGGCCTGTCTGATTCTATACAGAATGCATAATTATTCTAAGGAAACCTCTGGGAGAGGAATATTTTGAAGTTAAAATGAGATTAGGACATGAATAGATATCTGGAGAAGAATCTGTTCATAAACACATACTGAGAGAAACATAGTAGGAAACATCCCCTAGATAGACAGCATGGTATTAAAAGAATCAAGAGCAAGACAAGTAAGAGGAAAAATGACAGCAGAGAGGAATCAATTTGTATAGCGGGTGCCCATAAACAGAACAGGACCAGATCATTCCTTAACAACCCTTAGGGCCACATTTAGTTATGTCAGCAGGAGTGAAACCTGTCAACGGGCAACTCTGGAAAATGAGATCTTTTATTTACCCAGAGCCACCCTGTGTTAGCGGTGGAGTTTCAAGCTTTCTCCAATTATTTGCCAGCCTGCCTGAGCCCTGACCCGAAAGAACCAGCTTCAGAGGTGAGGATGTTGTTTATTCACCGTGGTACCGCTACAAGCCTTTGCGCCAAGGCTGTGACTGACAAACCAGCCGTGGCGCGGGAAGTCTTTGTAATGGAGACGTCTGCCCACTGGGAGCCGGACTGAGACTAGCACCTCATTTCACAGAGGTCAGAGAGGAGCTGACAAATGGTAATAATTTTCAGTCACTACAGATGTGCGCCATGGATGAGCCAGTACCTACTGCTTTCAGTCCGAAGCTCAATATCTTAGTACAGATCCTTTTGCCATCCCATTTTAACTGATCTCAAAGTTTTCTAAATGCTCGTTACTTCCTTTGTTGCATCGTGTACTTAATAATTTCTCATTTGAAATGCTGCACTTCTGGGTTGTTTGGGTTACTCGTTTTTCTGGTTTAGTACACAAGATCTACGATCTCTGCACTTCCCTTAGCTATAAACCCTTAGCGGGTAGAAAGGATTCAAGAGGTTGCACTTAACCTGTAAAGCACTAGCGCAATGTGTCATGGTAGTTTTAAGTTTAGCACTGAAAGAGGTACACTTTAGCATAATCACCCTGCCTATAGCAGCCCAATAAACTATGGAATTATTGCTACACTGTGAGTGCATCCTAAGGGAGAAGTAAATACCCTGTGGTCTGGATCTGATAAACTACTAACTGTAGCAGAATGCAATTAGTCCTTTCAATAACAAATGTTACTAATGGTGACACTTCATCTGTTTCATGCACACATAAATGCGTAACAAAGGCAGAATTTTATTGGTTCTTTAGCATCCCCTCCCCTCCTCATCTTGCACTTTGTCATCAGAAGGGTTAGGGTTGAGTTCTTTTTAATGAAAAAGAAATTATTTTTCACTTTTTATTGGACTAA
>JANHGO010000075.1:5372936-5410754 GCA_024606505.1 Aquila spilogaster
GAAGTCAGTAATATTAAAATCTGCCTTTTGAAATTAAGAAGCCAACAGCATTATGAATGTACTGTTATTTTGTCAAACGCAGATACGGTTGCATTTTCTCTGCCATGCAAATGTTTCACTCTCTTTGTATGGCTTATGGGCCAGTCAACTATTATGCACAAACAGAGAGAAAGGAAATTGCTTCTGTCCATTTCAATGACTTACTTATTCTCTGGTTGGTTTATTTATAATGATTTAAACAAAATCTTTTGGTGATTTATGAAGACCTCCAAAAGAAAAGAAAGGAAATGTCAAGGTCATAAAATGAAGCTTGTTAACTAACACACATGTCATTAAAAAATACATCAAAAAATGAATCAAGGGAAAATGGCCACAACATATCCATTGGAAATATATGACTTTCATAAAGTTGACAATATGATGCCTTTGAAATAATTCAGAATTCTCATGATCTCCAGGCAGCTTTGGTTTTGAAATGAAAGATTTCCATAGCATATTTTAATTCTGAAATAAAACTTCTCTTAATTTGTATTGTAAAACCTTGCAGCTGAAAACAGAATTAATGCATAAACCAAGACATAAAGGGCTCTGTCCAACAACCCTTGGGAGCAGCTTTTCAAAAGAGCTCCACTCCCATTTTTGTCACTGAACTGAACTGGCCATTCCTCTGGAGGCTGAATAATTTAAACCTTTAGGTGCATTTAGAGCCATTTGGGATAGAGATAATTTCAAATTCCTGCTAAGGCTCCCACAAGCAGCATAGCTGTGAATATACTAGGACAAACTTATGAACAAAACAGCAGTACTCACGTGTGTAAAAGCTACTAAAACAGAGACTGAAGGATGGCTAATTTTATATGGAAAGAAAGTGAAAGCTTGGTATTGAATCCTGATTTTAATAGGGCAAGACTGAGAACCTTAACAAGTAATCTTCAATGAGACAGATCTTTCAAGTTAGTTAAGGTCTGTGGGACTGGAACTTTGATCAGCAACACTAAAAAAAGTACAGGTTCATTTTAGAACATGCTGCAATTGGAAATGTGTGATACACTTATCTGAATTGGATCAGGACTGGTAATGTCTTCGTATCCTGGCATTAGACTGCATACAAAGCTTCTAATAGCAGTCATCAGTTAGGCAATAGCTACTGCTGTTGTAAGATGCAACAAGTGAAAAATAGACTAACAAAAGTAGTTCTTTGTTCTGAGTTAGAGTGCCATAGAAAGAATAGGATGAGGTCTATTGTCTGGGAACAAGAACCTGTAATGCGAGGGACTGTTACCGCAAGATGTAGAAGTTAAATTGGATTTTAGTGCTATCAGCATAAATGACAATGTTGCTACCTTTAGTTAAAAAAAAAACTTCCAAAAGAAATATTATAGAAATAGATATTTTGTATACTTCTGTATACTTGAATTTTAATGAAAAGCCATGCAGAATCACCTTAGAATTATTAGCATAAAGTCTTAAATTATAAGCCCTCTGTAGAAACACACAGCCAAGAAACTTGAAAACTGGCATTCGGTTTTGGCCCAAAAAGTTCCTGTAGGAACAATGATGGGATTTAGACATCTAACTACTCAAATAAGACTGCCAATCAGGTAGTTAGTTTCTTAAAAGATACCAATTATGCACGATGATGGCCATGGACTAAGATGACATTTCTCTTAAGTATCAAGACTTGCATAAAATGGCATATCTAACAAGCAATCATACGGTTGAATGGCTGATGATGCATTTAATCTGAGCATAATACTTTTATGGACATGAAGAGCCATTTCATGTTCCACTTTCTAGTTTTTCTACAGAAATGTGATGCTGTTGTGTACAGATTTCTAATATGGCTGAGCTGTGCTCCGTGAAATTAAAGACAGTATCTGAACTGCTTTGAAACTGAATTAAGACCTTCCTAATCAGTTCACATTGAAATACCAACAGCTTTCATTTATTTGACACGAGAGCAAAAATACAGGGTTAGGAATCCCCACACAGCAGGTGAGATTTTCTGATATGTCTCACACAATAGGCTGCCAAACACCCCTAAAAAGTCAGTGAAAGTCGAGAACTTAAGTTTTAGGGGTATCCAAAGAAAAACTCATAATGTGACTGAGGCTTGCCTACACAGCATCCTATTTCTTTGCATGATGTAAACACACCTGCGCTTCTATCTTGTCTTCCTGCTGTTTGTTAGCATCATAAAAGACTGACAGAAAGATCCACGCTGCATGAATAAGTCCACAGTCACGTCTCAATATCTCACCATACCTTGTGCAGGCATATCTACAGAAGCTTTAAAATAGACAGTGCAGATGCTAATAGCAATGTATCCTCAAATTATTAATATGGAAGTTGTTTTGTTATGTTTTAACTCAAAGTGTGATTTTCATGGAGCATTTTGAGTTCATATATTTTTTTCACTTAATGCTAAGGAAGCCTTGGGGAACACAACGCTGGCTACACTGGTATCTGGGCCATGTCAATCTGCTATTTTCACATTCAGTAGTGTTTTTCTCCACTAACTGAGCTCTGTCAACAACAGCAATAGTAGGAGGAACAATTTAGGCACTTCATTGTTGGAATCACAACAGTTATCATGTTTAGACACTCTATTCTCTTCTAGGAGTACAGCTGAGCATAAGCCTAGTTAAAAGTAGCCATCCATCTACACTAAATTGCCAGTGTGTACTTACAGAAGCTGGTCAGAAACATTGTTCTAAACTGGTAGAACATTTTCAAGATAGAAGAGTCATTTAAATGCGTCTCAAAGTGAAAAAAAAGTCATGAAGATTTAATCCTTTTCTTCCAGCTTTCCCTTTCCAATTTGCAGCAAATCTCAAGAATAAGCTAAGTGACCGTCATTACATTTTCCAAGCATTCAAAAACATACTCAGATCTTAGAAAATGAACAGATTTGGACATTTGAGATTACAGTGAGTTTAGCTTGTCCTTGAAAAATGAAGATGCATGTTCCTTAAAGCAGTGGAAAGGTTCTTACGAACATATCCAAGTAAAACAATTGCTTGAACATTGCTGCTTAAAACATAAAACCATATTCATTGGTCAACACACCACCCAAGATCAAAAAATTAAACTGATATTGTCCATCCTACCTTGAGCTTTCCGAGTTCTGAAATTTTTAAATCCCTTTTTGGAATAACTGAGGTGTATTTATTTTTTTTTCTTTTAGAATTGGGTATTTAAAATATTTTTATTTAAAGATTCAAAGGATATTATAAACTAAACAAATTGCATATAATAAGAATATTCATTCACGTAAATAAAATTTAATTCAATTTGTGAAAACCAACAGGAAAATCCTCAAGAAATATTTTTCCTTCTAGTTTGATTCTTTTTTTTGTAGTTCAACACCAAACTTGACTTGATCTAAAATAGAACAAGTTGCACAAGGGAGAACAAGCATTATCAAACACAAAAAAGTACATTTCCACATGCTGTGTGAAAATGGGCCTTAAATAAATCAGATGAAAGTCAGTTTACTTGTAAATAATATAATTTTTTTAGTGGCACGGCTAAGGAACAAAGCATTGATAATCAACTAACAAGAAAAATGCCAGACACGCAAATAAAAAAGTGTTAAGAGTGGGAGGCAATGAGACTACGTGTTTTCACTTATATTTAGAAAGTTCACCTAATAGTATCTAAAGCTAAACATAGGAAATCTCCTCTATTTAGAACTCTAATGGTTTTTATCTTGGTCATTACAGCAAAGGAATATTTATGTAAATGCCTTTACATAACAAAATCTAATTAGAAACAAATATGAAAAATGGGAATTTAATTTGAACTGTTATACTTTTTTTTTTTTTTTTTTTTTTTTTTTGTAAAGAACATCAAAGACCTTGGATTCTGGCAATAGTTATCAAATTTCCAAAGAAGAAAAGTCAACCATTCTAGAGAATCCAGCTGCCACACAGATCTGAGCCACAGTATTGCTGGAAGCCAGAACGGTTTTTAGGAAGAGTGGAGCACGAACCGTCCCTTTTCACATGCTCATTATGAATGGTAAAAAGACTTCTGTAGTCATTTCTTCTTATTAAATTAAGCTCCCAGCACCATCAAATTAATACATATTATCTATGCCCTTCTATGCCATGATGCAGAAATTACAAGGCCATTTAATCCCTAGAGCAAGCAATAGGGTATCCATTGCTGTATAGATTCCCTTCTCAAGCTGACAGAGTGACAATTAATTTCTTCTAAATTTTACTAGAATATTTATGGTTTACCATTTAGCAGCAGTTTTTAATCTACTTCCGCTATCACTTACGTAACCCAGAAAGCTCAATTCCAACTTTTTTTCCTCGCTTCTACTTTTTTGCTGGCTAACAAAGTTACACAGATACAAAATGAGTAAGCAATTACAGTAAGAACAATTTTTCTTCATATTTGAGCAGGGAAAAAAAAGCCTTTGAGAATGTGCATTTCTTAATTTCTGGCACAATTACCCTTCCTCTGAGCCATCATGAATAAAGCCTTCTCTCTTAAACTTCTATAACCTACGTCTGAATCATAGTCATATTGAGGTCAATTGGGAACTGCAGTGACGACGACAGAATGTCCTGCATTTTATTCCCATGTAACTAACTGTAAAATGTAGGACCGCCTAGGATCTCTCCTTGGATATGGATTTTTCACCAATTTCTCTATTTTCAGCTTTGTATTTGCCTGAAAGAGAATACAGCAAGAAAGGAGGAGAATAAAGAATGAAAAGAGCGTTGCAGAAGTTCCCAAATTGTTTGGAGGGAGCTATGCAGCCGGACTCTGCAGTACGTGGTTAGGCTTAGTAACGTGTTGTCTCTTTAAATTACTATACTTCAAATATGGACCGTGAGAAATAATGCTTCATGCTTTCTAACGATACTGCTAGGGAAATCTAAACACAAATGTCTGTCTCCTCCCTCATGGTTCTTTTTTCTCCCTCCATATGCTGTTTTTCTGATCAGAAAATGTGTGCACACTAGGTGATTCGGCAGCAGGTACCCTCACGGCAGGCATAAATCCCATTCAGACAGGCATATTCTATTACATTTTGTAAGCTGAACTCTATTAATGGTTCACCCAAAGTAAATGGAACCAGTAGAGTGGGAAGATACCCAGATTTGAGTGTGCTGCTCAGAATGTGACATATTTGAAAACTGGTTTCATAAATGCCATATGCTGACATTTTGTATAAAAGAGGTCCCGAGTTTCCCATGAGCTGAAATTTCCTATGCATTTTCTGTATGTATTGGCATACAGATATTTTTCAAAATTTAGAAAATAAATAGTCTTAAAAAGTTACAATCCTTCATTCATTCACTCAAATAATATATGCAGATCCTATTTTTGAGTAATTACATTTCAAAAGAGCACAGCTCTTTCAGCGTATCAAATTGCTACTGACATATGCCATCCATCTTAAATACTGTTTTCAGCATTCTAATTTCTTTTTCTAATCATGAGTCTGTGATGACAAATTAAAACAATATTTTGTGTGCAATTCATATTTTACTGAAATTTAAAATGGCGAGAAAAGGATGAGTATTCAATTTATTTTCTCTTCTCAATTAATACAGCAATTAAGATAAGGGGTATAAAACTGGCTTAATTGGGTTGCCATGGCAACTAATTGCTGGATTTCTTCAAAAATAGCATGTTTTAGGTGGAATCAATCTGTGGTAATTTAATTATGTACATCATGAAGCAAGAAGACAGGTTAGATACATGTAAGGAAAAGTTCTAATTGCAAATTGTTACACATCTCTTTGTTACTCCAGTTTTTTCTAGATGTTGTCTGTTACTGTTCATTACGCATAGTACAGAATGATAGTTTTTCTTTTTAATGATTAGGAGTATTGAGACTTGCACAATAAATGAGATTTGGAATTGCTTGGGTGTAGTTCAGCTGGTCCTTGGAAACAAGGAAAAAAGTGAAAATTAGACTTTGTCTCACTTCTTCCTCATTTTGCTTTGCATGTGCAACAGGGAAATTGAAATAGTGCCACTCAGTAAGCTAATTTATCCTTATTCAACTGGCCACAGTCATAGAAGCAATATCCAACTTGATTTTTTTTTTTTTTTTTTAAATTGGCCAGTGTAGCTCAAGGCAAACACTGAAATCACCCCAATCTAGAATCACACCTTTTTATAGTCCTCCCTATCTCTTAACCTTTATCTTGCTCAAATACATATGCTCCATTAAATAGAGGTTACTGCTCCTGATGATCATTTCCTGCAGCTCAGCCCTCCTGTTGGACAACCTGCCTGTGACAGTGGATGGCTGCCACGCAAATGCTTATAATGTCGGACACCGGGGAGGGTGATGTCAGGTAGGGAGCAAACCACTTTCAGAAAAGAAAACCAGTTGTTTTCACTCGCGCAGTATTGCTGTAAGAAACAGTGCTTACTGTGATTTAGAGCATTTAAAGCTACGTCAGTTAAAATTTTGAACCCGTAACTCCATCTCTGAGTATCTTTAACATCTGGAAGAGATGCCACATTTTTAATGACATTTTTCCTCCTCTATGTTTAATGTAGTAGAAGTACTTACAGTCCCGATTTTTGTCTCGGTAGTTCCCTGGTGATGAGAAGAGCAGGGGAGGAAGGTGACACACTTACACTAGATGAGAGTATCTGTCTCAGCGAGAGAACATTGCTACCTGGCTTTGTGTGGGTGGTACTCCGCCAGGGTGGCATGAGAAAAGTGAAGTCGATGATAACTACTTTTAACCAAATCAGCAAGACTGGGTATTAGTATTTCATCACTTGTCACCAGGAGCTGACAAACTTGAACAGCATAGGTGGTTTTTCCATGTATCAGCCAAACAAAGGTAACCAAAGTTTTTCTTCTCGAGATAGAAAAAGTTATGCAATGGGGACATTAACTAGGGTATCATGCCCCTCCGCAATGACATGAGCGATTATTGCATAACTAAGGTAAATTTGGATATATTTTATTATTCATCCCTCCTAAAGGAAAGGGAGAAACCAATTTTTAGCTTTTTTAGATTTCACACATTTTCTAGATATTCTTTAGCTTCACCTCAAAAATATTCATGTTTTTCTCCTCCCTTACTTTTTCTAAATTATGACTCAAACTCTCAGAATACAGGGGAAAAAAGACCCTTCCTGGAGAGTTTTTAGCATGACTGACCTTATGAGAAAAACATGCAGGTATTCTTTACAATAGTCATCCCAAATACTCCAGTGTATAGTAGAATCTGTAGGATGACACTACAACATGGTCACGCAGCAAATTTGGAAGGTCTATTCCAAGCAGATTTCTCAAACTCAAATGATTTCTTGTCTGTATTTAACTTATGTGTGTTTTACAGATATATTCCAAATAATTGCACCGTATGCTGTTGATATTGCATTGGTTTTAGTAATTAGAATGTTAAATTCAGGAAATAAAATGATCACAATTATTGGCACTTTTGTTATTTGAATGAAATCTCTGATGTTCCCCAAGTTTGCATACACCAGACTTTGTCCCATTATGAGCTCATTCTCAGATTAAACACAGTTCATGTCACTTTAATGTGTTAACTCTGCTTTATGGTATTTCCTACCAGTGTTTAATTCCTTCTTTAACAGACCATGGACTCTATGTCCACACAAGTCTTTAATAAAAAGTTTTCAAATTCTAAAGACACTATCTTGACGTTTACTGAAATCAAAAGTACAGAGACAATTAGGATATTCATTCAAAAAAGTAATTTTTAAAGTGAAATTTCCCCTAATAAAAGGTCAAACTTTATAAATTTAATACTGTGTCCACCAAATTTGCTCTTACACATTGTTTCAATTATATTTGGGAAGGTACAGGAGCTGTTTAGATTAGAAATAACATAATTCATACTTAACTACCTTCCTCTGCAGTTAATTTGATAATGCTGAAAAAATAATATCATAAAGTTCAAAAAGGATATCATAAACTAAATTGTTTCCTGAAGTGGAATGACTCCATTTTCTATGGTCCATTCATGGTTACTGTCCTACTGGTAAAGAACAGTTTTGTGATTTACTGAAAAAAGATTAAGATGTGATGGATTTATATAAAGAACTACCAAGCATGAAGCTCCTGGTTTTCCTTCTGACAGAAATTTTCAACATTTTACAAATAAGAAAAATGCCCTGGCACTTGTCCCCAGCACTGAAGCGTAATAACAAGAAGCCAGTGCCTGCTGAATCCAATGACAGATTCTCTGTTGACATCAGTGAAAGGGTATGAAAAAAGCATCACTGCGAGTTTTGTTTTCAGCTGTCTCCGCTCTCCACCCAAGATAGCACATGAACGTAAGGTCGTTTTAAAAAGAGGTGATCATGGAATATGACGGGACAACAGTAGCTTTTCTGTAATTACATAAATTCTATATGCTATGAATACTAATAGAAGATACAAGTATTTACGGTTTTAGTGTGTGTCTAAGGTCCTTTAGCAAGGTCTAAGGTCCAAGGTTTTATTTGATTTGAGAACCTCGCCTTACTATAAATACTATTAAAAATTAACGCACAACCCACATACACCCTTCTACAGTAAGCATCATCTTTGCAGTCCCTTATACTGACAATTAACAACGTTAACACTGCTGAAACTCCTGCTAGTGCTGTCGGAAGCTGAACTTGGGGGAAGATGGGTCAGGTGGTGTTGACGTGGCCCCACGGACACGCAGACCTCTAACTGAGCTGGCTTGTCTAGGAAGCCTCGCAAGCACCGCTGTGGTGCTGGGCCTGGACTGAGGTGCTCTGCGTTATGGCTGGAGCCGCGCTGGGTACCAATTCACGCTGCTCTACTGTGCAGTGGACGTTAGCTGAGCTTTTCTCTATTCCCCAGTTAAGAAAAGGAAAGTGTATGGCAGCTCGGAGTTCCTCAGCGCATATGCCAACACATCTCAGATTTGACTTAGAGATAAGATGATAGGCCAAAGGAAATAACAACCTACATTGAATGCTTTTGAAAAAGTATCTCTGATTAAGTATGGGGGTTTTTTTCCCCCTCTCTGTTTTCGCCCCAAGTCTGTTAGCCCGAGCAAATGACTTGCTCTATCAGAAATGCCTCTGAATTTTCAATTTACCAGCCTATCTCATTTGGCAATTCTTAATCCTGCCTTTGGCTGTCCTCTCATGAAGAAGTCCTAAGCGTATTCACTGGTATTAGATAGGCTACACTTACTAACCTGAAAAAGGATTTTGCAGTTTGTGGACCGTGCTGTTTTAAAAAGAACGCCCTGATTTTTTTTCCTTTTTAAGTAAACAGAACCTTCTTTTAAAGTCCTGAAAGAATTCTGCATTCATTTCATACTATTCCGCCGCAATTTGCTTGTCACCTAACATCATGTCCGTTTTCAAGATAGACATTAGCTATGATGGCTAGAAAAATGAAGTGGGTTTCACAGCCTTGCTAGTTAGCATTATCAGTGGCCTGGAAATAAGTCGGGGAACCACTTCCAGGGATATTATCAGTCCCGGTCCTAACTGCAAGGGACAAGGCAGACCCCCAAACCTACCTGTTGAAATCAGTTCTAAAACTTCCTTGGCTGCTTTAGCCACAGGGTCTAGACCGAGACTTCAGACTGGCAGCACCTATGCGCAAAGACAGCTTTGTCCCCTCTGCGGATGGAAGCAATCGAACCGCAGGTGAACTGAAGCTTGCCTGCCTTCTGGCAGGCCTGCCCAAAGCGAAGCGATGCTCTCCAGCAGACGCCGGCACCGCTCTCCCGGCCAGGCGCGACCAGAGGCGAGTACCGGCGTGTGACCGAGGTTGAGGTTGGGGCTCCAGAGGAGCTCCTGCTCCTCTCAGCTCCCACAAATTCCACTCAAACATATTTATACAGACCAGCAGATAATTTTTCCAGTTACCAACCTGCCTCTAAGTTTAATGTGTTTCACAAGCTGTTTGGTAATTAATCCAGGGGTGATACGGACCACAAGGTTAATATCGGCTATTTAAGTTCCGCTATTTATTGCCACTTCCACATGTGGCTGAGCTACATACAGTGAAGTAGTACAATACTCCTGAATGATCATTATTAACACCTTAGCATGACAGTACTAAATGCACACATGTGGTTTCTAATTACTTCATTCAAAGAATTCAATAATGTTGGAGTAGATTAGCTCCCATGCTAACAGTACTGCAGAATTACAAATAAACACAGTAACAGCCACTTGAATTAGATGCTCAGTACCTCAACTGAACAGGATTCCTTTTCTCTAACCCACATTAAATATCTTCTCTTGCTCTGCTCTTCAGCGCACAGACACCTTTCCCTTGTTTTTCCAGAATGGAAAAAAATCTGGGAATTAAGAGGGGTCACCCAGGAGTGAGATTCTTGGCTTAGAATAGATGAGCAACGTGTGTTACTGCCCTAAGTGCAACGTAAAGGTATATACCCCCAAATCCACTTTCATTCAGACTGGTTTCCACAGCTGGAAATATTCAGCTTCTTGTTCCATCTATTCTCTTTGAGGATATTTGACTCCACCTTTAAAACATATGCAACTTTATCCTTTTGGTAATCCCTCAATAATATTATCCTGACTTTTTACTTTCATTGTAAGATGACATTTCCCAGTGTACCAGATTTTAAGATGCAGTTAAAAAAATCTTTATCCAATAGCAAGTAAAAGACAGAAACAAGTTTAGTGCTACATTTTCCCATGGAAATTTCCTAAGAAAAATACATATATGAATATATAAGTAAATCATCACCTCAGCAGAATTTTTTTTCTTCTACACTTAAGGCAATATTTTCTTTTTCCTGTCAGGCCCTGCAAATGTTCCCTGAGTCATGTGGTTACAAAAATGTAGAATTACCCTCCTAAAAAGAACATTTTACAATTCATCACCAGGACTAAACCAGCTGCAGCTATGAAAAAGTGTTAGCATATTAGCTGTTATATTACAGACAAATCTTTTATTTATTTTGTGCCTTTAGCTCTGGAGATTTGGAATATTCAGGATTTTCTCTTTCTTTCTCTGCTCCAAAGTCACTCACTGAATTTTCACTAGACAGTTTAATTTTGATTATATTTGACAGAAGGAACTTTAATCCACACACTATGTAGAAAATATTGCATTTTAACAAGGGGTTTTACTTATGTTTTTATTGCCATTGTTTTGAATAGAATAGATTTCAGCATATCAGGGATGAGTTGTTATTAGTATTTAGGTGTCTTAGGCTTACTAACTGCTCAAACATTATGGAGAAATTACCTCTGATAAAGATGATTTATTACTTTCCAAGAATGTTCATAGACTATTTGCACCTACCATTAAGATCGCAGTGTAGGAACAAATGTGTGAGATACAACCTTAAATCAAAGCTGTTCCAAGTTTGAAGTTTTAAGCTAATTCCTCCATTTTCTGTTTGTCGCAATGATCTCTAATAGCTTTAGGTGGCCACCTCACAAATTGCTGAAGCATATGCTTAACTTCACACGTGCACATCTCTGAACAGAAGATTTCAAGCATGAAAAAAAGTCATATACTTTAATGAATATGATCCATAATAGTTACTCACCGCTGTCTATTGCCAGAAAGAGAGCAGTGTATATGTTATTCTGAACATAAGGAGATTCCCGATCCAGGATAGCCGTGGTGCCAATGGTACCATTGGTAGGGTTTATTTCTAGCCAGCCTGCTGGATCCTTGTAAACCGAATACCTAAATCAAAAGATAGAAGTTGTTAACAAATTATAGATCTAGACAGAAAACGATGACATTACTACAAAAGAATATGTCTTTGCACTGACTGGCTTTCATGGGGTGAATCTCTTAATACTTAAAAACCACAATGTAAACCTTGTGCCTTCCCTTTGAGATAGTTCATTATGGTTAGGTTTATTTGACAGATGGAGAAAGAGAGAGAGGTTTGAGGCAATTTCTTTGGATACATATGTCCCAAAGCTGAGCATGGAAAACAATATTTAAAACATTATGTAGGACCCATTTCCTGCTGCTGTGTTATGCAGCCAGAGCACCTGAACCCTTTCAATTATTGCATTGTTGATGCAATGTTTCTGCATCAACACCAGTATTTACAGACTTCATGAACCCTCTCAACAAGCCTCCCGACTCAAAATTCTGGTAGGAGTAAGTATTATATTTTTTTATTTATTTTCTGACGGTTTTTCCTTTTTTTTTTTCCCTTACAATTAGTTATTTTGGGTGAGGCTGGAAATGTAGTAAATTGTAGGGTATGGTAGCAAAAAGAGAGTTAGACCATGGATTCATTAGGTCTAATGGGAGCTAGTTACATACGGACCAGGTTTGCAAACTTTTGTTCTGCAGTCTGTGATCCGTAGTTTCCTGCTTCTAATGATTTCAAATAGAGGCTCAGAATCTTGGAACAATTCAACCACATACATATTCTCTAAACAAGGATTCAAAATGCTGTCTGTCAAGATCCCTCAATACAAAATTCGCTGTTGTGCTTTCTTTGCGTTAATTAGCACAAATATTTAGACCTTGATACTGGAAACATTTAGGGAGATTGTGGAGTTTATGCACTAAGAAGTAGCCTATTTGACTGAAGTAATAAATATAAGAATGTTCATGATTAGGGCCTACTTCTATACTCAGTTAAATATATTAAGTAATATAACAACACAGAGCTGAATTAACTGGTACCAATTCCTTCTCAAATGAAATGTGTTAAATTTTAAACCAGAACTTCAATCATATAATCAATACTTAGTATAATAACCCGCTTATCTTTTTTTTGTAGTGAATTGTTATAGGTCATAAACAGCCATACAATCTTCTATAGACATTCTAAATTATAAGTAATTGAATGAAACCTGTTATTGTTTAATGAGTATGCACCTAGCCAGTGCCTCACAGTGGCATTCATCTGAAAGGTGTCCTATGTGATAACGCTGCTAAAAATAATTTATCAGTGCAACTATTTCCTGAGGGAATAATCAAAAATAACAGATTGTAAGTAAAATGCAATAAAAGGGCAGTTGCTAGAAGAGGAAAGAAGAAATTGCAAGCCAACAAAGAAAGACATGGTCTCATTGAATGCTTATTTCAGAGGCTCGCTTCGGTGTCTTGTGCCCTCTGGGAAGCAGAAAAATAACTTGTGGTTAGTCGCTAGATCCCTCTAGCAGACTGTTAAGGGATGTCCGTTACCATAGCTAACACCGAGGGGACAACGTGCGGCTGTTCTACCCAGCTGCCTCTGACCCCCCAACTCCTTGGTTCAGACCCCTCAGTCCCATATAACTTGTGCTTTTTCCCTGTCCGGTTATTCTGATCAGGCAGAGTTTGAGAACTTTGGACTTTTGCTGGGATCTCAGAAAAGCTAGGCAGAGCCACAGCTCTGAGCTGTTAGATGTCCGAGATGTCTGACATTAGCATAATTCATTATTCATGCAGCAAATTTTATTGTGTTTGAGCAGTGGGTCTGATCATTGGCCAAAGGTAAAAGAAAAACAAAAGCAAGTAACATAGTGCATGGCTCAAGCTTAAATTCAGTCATTAAGACGGCACTGTAAAAAACATTGAATGAACTGAAGAATGGATCTCTTCTGTCCCTCACCCCAGGAACTTCCCCTCCAACATTTGAAATAATGCCATAGGAAGGTGTCATTAAGCAAAGATTTTTTTTTCCCCATGTAAATTAGGATTAGAACAGATTTGACTTATAATAGCCTTTGAATAATAAATTTTGGGTAGGGACACCATGCTATTCAGCAGGAAGAAAACTTAATTGTTAAAAAGGGAAAAGTTCTGGGCAAATTGGTTTCCTCGTGCATAAATGAGGCAGTGCACATACAGGTACCCAAGCCTGAGAAATACAGGACAGAAACACAGACATATTTTTACAGCCCACAGATCAGATATCCATTATAACTGGATTAGCTGGAGACAGAGCAAGACTTGGATTCATGCCTTAGAAAGCACAGGGTTCCTGAATTCCTATGAATTTGCCATGTGACCCGCAGGTACATTTAAATAAACTATTCTATAGATTGACATTATACTTCGAAGACTGATAAAGTACTCTTATTACAAGTTCTTATTACAAAAGAACGAGAGTCCAAGGAAAAAATACTGAGTTTTGTCTTTGAAAAACAAGATCACTTTTAGCAGAATGCCTTCTCTTAATTCATCAGAGAAATACCTCTCACCAAAAAAATCATCTGTTTCCTCAAAATTTCTTTGGGGTACCTCCAGGGGAAATGATATTATCCTACAGACGATGAACGTGGCTAATTTCAGAGGTGGTAACAGACGACACTGTCCACATGACTGCTGCTCTTTACCAAGACTTTGCTTCAGGCTTGAAAAATGCAACCTCCTCAGGGCTGCTGAACCAGATTGACTTTTCCATGGTACACAGGAACACACAGGTGTTCAGGCAGCCAGTTTCAGGATCAAAACTTCAATAGATACAGCCATGAAAAATTCCACAGTTTTATGAGCTATTACTATGTTAAAATAAAGGACAAATTTGGAAACCAGAACCTTTTGGAATTTATGAGAAAAAGGGACAAACACTGAAAACACTTGGCTTATTCATGCTCCCACAAAAGTCACTCAGAGTTTCACCACCGGCTTCCCCAGGAGAAGAAATTATCCCTTAGAAATAGGTGGAAGAGAAACAAAGGCAAAAGCTAGCCCATAGTGAGACATTCCATCAACCCAACATGTCCTTCCACTTAATAACCATTTAAACATTAATCAATACTTGAGCTTTATCTCCTGTAAAAATGATTTACTAGAATAGTAACAATGCAGATCATTATTTCATTTCACTTCTTTGTTTCTTTTTTTATTGTTGTTTTTATAACTTTGCAACAAAGGTATGCAGAAAAATATGAAACAAGGGCAGCCTAAACAATTCCTAGTCTATTGTTAAACTGCAAATTCTCAATTAACCCTGAAACAATTTAAGAAGATTCAACACTTCTAAAGTAATGAGAATTTAAAATGGATTGTATTATCTTCCCTGATTGCTCTTACAAAGCACTGTTGGCTGTGCAAATAAAAAACTGAATTGTATAACCTGTGATTTGGCACAGGATATTGTAAAAGTAGTACTTTGTCTTTCCCACCACATTTTTTACTTATTGTAAGAGTATATTGCAGTACAGTTAAGATGATTGTTCTTTGTTCATTTTTTTGAGGGCTCTGCTAGCAAACGGTTTAGAATAGACTCATTAAGAAAAGCACTATAAAAAAAAATAGAAGTACAGAATACAAAGCTTCACTTCCTACTTTTGACTTTAGTGGGATCTGCTGATTGCACAGCAGTTTTGAAAATCAGACCATTTTTTTAGGTGGTTAAACATGAACTTATGTGCCTGTGTGTACCTACTCAGTTTTGAAAATCATAAGCACGTTGATATATCTGTATGGATGTATACAGGACTACGTTCTCTGGTGTGCCAATTACTGTTTATTTTGGGCTTATTCTACATTGCAGTAGTGAAATTTACAGCTGCTTTGTGGGGATTATTTACCTCATTGGGTTTTTTAAAATTTTAAACCGTGCCACCAGCTTACAGTTCCCAAGGGCTTATATGACAACACGGCATAGGCAAGTGGGTGTAAGCTATTTTGATTGTGACCTCCTTGCATTAGGTTCACGTCCTTGCACTATCTATAAGCCAGGTATTGCAAAGGAAATAGAAGAAAACAATTCCCTTAGACTGGAAATCATCTGCTGCGAAGTTTAAGTATACGCCTTAAATACAGACGTACAAACAGATGCAGAGAGGCTATAGATGCAGTACAAGAGAACACAAATCAAAATGTGCACTTGGCCTATTTGGTGCAGAACTAAAATAAAGTAGCAAATATACAGAAATAGTTTAAAATTTACAAATGGTATCTTTCCCTTCCTGTAACAAAGGAAAATCATTCAGAGAATACCTCCTGGGGTTGCTAGCAGACCTACATGGTGCCAGCGGCTGGCAGCTTGATTAGCACAGAAGATCATTACACAGAACAGTGGTGATAACATGGACATAGAAATCTAATCAGAGCCACAACCTTGCACTAGCCACAAAAAGAATTTCACAGCCGACAGTGCAATAGCCCAGGGTGTCATAGGAGAGCAGCCAGGCATCTAGGCACAGAGTCAGACGCTGCTCTTGGCAAGGACTTCCAGAGCTTGGTAGCTGCCAGCCTTTTCCCATGTGGAGTCAAGGGGTCTCGGCTCTTATGCTTTAACAGAAAGAGAAGGAAGGCAAAATGAAGCGGTGCCAAATCTGTGCTGAATGACACATCTGCGCCCGTTTGCTGTGCAGCATTGACGGGAGTGAAGGGGAGCAATCTAGACAGGCTTGTCAGGGTTGCGGTTCTCAGCCTTGCGCGCCCGGAGACTGCTCAAGTCGTGTTGTAAGAGACCGTGTGACCAGAAAGATGCAACAGAAAAGAAGTGGTACAGTGGCATTGGCTCCGTGAAATATCTGTCTGATTCTGCAGTTAGGCTTTGCTATGATAATGCATGACAGGGTTAGAGACTGTAGGCAGCAAGTTGACGCTGGGTTGGACTAGTGAGCAAGGCTGGTCTGGCTGAATTAGGACCTGGAGAACTGGACTTGGAGTCCCAGCTCTGTCACAATGGAATCTGGGAGGCCTTTTAATTCATGCTATGCCCCCAACTCAGCGTTAAAATGGTGAGGATGTATTTCTGCCTTGAAAAGCTGTTAAAAGGATAAAATCTGTAAATCGTTGCAAAAGGACTGAGAACACATAGCAAAGCAATGAGGGACATCAAAAGTACCGAGATAGACAGAATAGAAAAGAATAATTTGTATAGCTTTCTAAAGATACAGGAGATATTTACTGACATTTTCAAACTGTATGGTTGCTCATCGCCTTAATTTTTTTTTAACTATGTTTGAAATAGACTTAAACCCTGATGAGTAAAAATTCATATTCTCTGTGATGCATGCATACGTATGTGTGCGTGTGTACACTTACTGGTCTTGGGTGAAACTGAAAGTGTCAAAATATTGACAGTAACTATTTTCATAGTGTTTCAATCTGACTGTCAGGAGTCAGCATCAGAAATACAACAAAGCTTATTCATACATTAGATTTCCAAATCATATTTGCTGCTTTTATGGATCCTGGTCCCACTGACATAAGTCAAAAACCATCAGTTGAATAGACCCAATATTTCACCTAAGAAGTATAGCTACACATTTGTATTTTGAATGAAAACCATTCACGTTATCCACATTTCTGAATCCATAGCAGTTCACCTAAAATTAGGTAACATATTGAAGTTACCATACCTGTCTTCCACCTGCTGGGACTGCACCATATAATGGCAGTCTCTGAAATTTTTCTATGAGCTCTTCATGAACTATTCAAGTAAAATGATCAGTGGGGAAGGTAACTTTGTATTGTCTGTGCCTAAGAGCCCAGCATGAGAACTCCCTTTTGCCTCTGAGTGAAAAAAATCTCTAAATACAGACATACGTAATCTTTAAATCAAGCCCAGATGAATTTCATCTCATTATATCAAGTCCACCTGAAAAATCAAGAGCGACTACCTCTGGAAAAGATTCACAGGTATTTGGGAGAGACCGGTGTAGCAATTACAGCATAAATATCCGCGCCTATGCAAACAATGGTGGTTCTGAGGGAAAGACAAAAACTCTTCCCAAAATATAAGTGTAACATTAAAAATCTCAATTAGAACTTCATTGTGCTTCATATACTTTATGTAAGGATGACATAATGTAGAGCTTTAGAGATCAACCTGCTTCCCATCATGCTCCATCTTTTCCACTGTGCTATCATTACGTTTTGCCTGCACTAATTATGGCAGCATATGGCACCCGAAAGAGTAGAAAGGAAACCTTATTGCAACGCAGCAATTCTCCAGCTGAAATATACTCCAGACTCATTAATGATGTCACACCGCAATTTTTCTGCTATTTGACTATATGATAACAAAGGTATTCCTGCTCCCATACTGTTCTAGGTTATAAGCTTTGGGAGAGCAACTTACGTTTCACATAGGTATATTCACAGCCTTGCACAGCAGTCTCTAATTGCCAACCCATGCTGAATGCAAACAGTAATAGTAATACTCTAACATATACTGCATCTAACGTTCTGTAATTATATTTGGTTTTGTAAAGATATTTTTAATGCAAGCTCTAAGCTTGTTTTTTTTTATTTTAAAATGTTTGTGTCATTAAAGCCATTGGAAGAATGTCTTTGGAGCAGTTGTGGGTTTTCACTTTTTTCAGATATTGAAAAACAATGTTGATGAATAAAATGTATTAATTTCAAGGTGCAAGTGAATATACAGGTTTGCTTTCTGTTTTATACCCAGATATAAAGCTACTGCCTAAAATCTGCTGCTGCAGGCCCTAAACACTGTGTTGTACAGGTCAGTAACACGTAATCCACGGGCCTTGTGTTTAGTGTGACAAAGCATGTCCTAACAACAGAAAGGAGGCATTATTAGGGATAACTGAAGTCACCATATTAACAAAAAATTCTGGCAATGACATAGAGAGCCAGTAAGACTCGTATTTACCTTATCACATTAGCTTAAAGTATAGTACCAGTAGGCAGTTCTGTGGAAAATCAGTTATTCAAAAGGGCTTTTCATACCTCCTTTCAATACTAATTCCTCACATGCTTTCCCATTTGGACACCCAAATACAGTTTTCTTTTTTCACGACCCTTGAAGAGCTCTGCAATTTCTACTGAGATCCATATGACAGGATGTCTTCACACCCTTCTGTATGAGGTAAGCCGGTAGCTGGCCGTTCAATTTGGAAATGCCTGGATCTGAGCCTGCACGCGAGCATTACGCTGTTGCACATCCATTTCAACAGCCAGCGATGGTCTGTAGTCCGACAAAGTGCCGATGCCCACCGCTCACCGCCGGTGCAGTTGGCACCGGTTTGCCCTGGCAGCCGCGTGCCTTCTTTGCAACTCCTTTTAAATGAGCGCATGCAGTTAGCACGACACCGTTGTCAGAACTATAAAATTACTATTGCGGGCACAAGATCATGACAATTTCAACATAAGTCTGCTGTTGCTTAGAGTGTTCTGTTATGCAGGCATAACTGAGTAATAATTCAAAGCTAAGCCTTTTTTTCGTCATTTATTAGCAATTCAAATATCACTGCCTGAAATAACAAAAGCATGTCAACGGGTAAACGGCTGTGTTAGGAGAGAGGGGCAAAAACTGGTCGGTACTGTTTTTCATACATACACAAGCTACGTTGCCGTTGGCACGCGGGTATGCAACACTACCCTGGCACTTGCTAAATCCCCTATTCCACATTGCTTTCAACACACTGCTGTGTACCTGAGCGTGTGGGCCTTGTGCTTCCTGAGGGAATGCATCAGGCAATTTCACTCTATTTATAGACATATTGACTGCTCAATGTGCTGTTTGCAATAGGTCTATGGTCTGCACGCAGGAGACTTGGCTACTAGGCGATTCAGGTATACATGTGACATTTGAGGATCCAGAAAAATAGTTTGGCAGTTTGGGGGAACTGGGATTATTCAGTATTCATAACAGAGCTAATGAAGATCCCTGTTGAATAATGGCAATAGGTTTGACATCCAACGTACAGGACACTCATAAGATGATATAACAACACATGCAGCCCTACCAAGTCAGCCAGTTGAACTGGTTCTTTAGTTGTAGCATTTTTCTTTTCACCCCTGTAATATGAATCAACAGAAAAAAAAAATCCTGCGTTAAGCTCAGTGCTATCAATAACAGCCTGTTACTAGTACTAGCTAATTTAAAGCAAGCCCAGATATCTATCCACCATGCTGCGGACACAACCTAAAAAAACATTTCCATTGCAGGTAAGGATTAAAAAGGAACCGGAGGATTTCATATCACAGGGAAAAGAGAAGCATAACTGCTTCATCACAGAATGTTATTGAGACAAAATGTAAGCATTTATTCATCAAAAAAGCTACAGGTTTTAAGAGAAATGGTAAAGAACAGTAAAGGCAACAGTACTGATAGCTCATTAAAGGGCTTTTTCAGATCTTTTCCGGTCACTTGTGTAAGCGTACATGTTAATTACCGATCCTCAAGGCTTTCAGAAACTGCCTTCCCTATGTCTAACTTTGTGATTTCACAAAATGATCACTGACAGTTTTAAAGACCTGTTTTGAATCTTAAACCTAACTACATCTGGCCAAAACCTTGGCGTACACATATCCCTCGTAAACATGTTCTATTAACACAGAGTTAAGAAGCCCCCAACAGTCTTCAAAAGACACTCTTAAAAAGTCAGAAAGGAAATCTAAACTGTCATCTGTTTGTACTTTCCATTCCCCATACTTGACTTATACACCACAGTTGGCAAACTAAGCGTAGTTAGCCATCTTCTCCCGTTAAATATATGATCATACAAAATGCATGGTTTTGAATTTGGATTGAAATGCCGTTACTAAAAGTGTGGCTATATGCTAAATGTGCAGCAGGCTATAAAATATCTCCTGCAGTGCTATCCTGCAGAGATTTGGACATGCTCAAATTACTTTGGCTAGATTCTTTAAAATAAAAGAATTTAAAATACATAAAGGAAATTTAACTGAAATATACTACTATCAGTCGGAATAAACATACCATTAACAAAATCTAAAACCTGAAATAAATCACATTTTCTGGTGACATTATTGAGAAAGGTATTAGGTCAGATGCATTTTTAAACTTACTGAAGATAGAGGATTTATGCAATAGCCATTTTTCAGCTTCATGGAACAGATTTATGGGCTTGCAGACTGTCTGTATTTTCACAGGCTGGAAATGTCAACTTAGAGTACAATTTAAAAAAATAAATTAAAATCCCCATCAGTGTTCTGCCACAAGTCACTCTGTGCATTTTTGGTCACTGAAAATTCATGTTTCTTTTTGATAAACTGGACATATTCCAGGGTGAATTCATCAGCTACGCACTAGTGCATAGCTTAGCTCTGCAGGTCGGGCATGACAATCTTTGTAGTAACTCACTGCAGCAGGTTGGGGTTTTTTTTTCCTGTGTGATTCTGAAGCGTCTCTCAAGCTTCTAGGAGTTTATGTACGAACATAAGCATGCACATACTTTATTCTAACCCTATCTGAATAGGCATCATACTTCTCTGGCTTTAATGCCAATCTGGCACATGAAATAATGTAAAAATCCCCTCCCAAGTGCACGCGTATCTGTTAGGATGTACAGTGGACAGGATATATACACTACTAAATTCAGTGGAGCTGCACAAGACTGATATACGTTGCTTTTTAAGGCTTAAGGTTTATACACATTCATGTTTTGGTCAGACGTTTGTTGTTAATATCAGTTTTCCATTGATTCGGTCTCAAGAAAAACTCATTCCAGCTTGTTCTAAAGAAATGTGTACTTACAGAGATCAGAGCAGGAATGCTGTGGTACAACAGGGCTGAGCATACGACTGAAGAAGCTCAGCAATTTTTACTAGAACTCCTCTGTGCTGTATAAACACAGAATATTCTCTAGAACAAGCTTCCATTTGAGCTGCCTTCTTTCAGCCACACTTTCAGTTTATGAGTAATATATAGATATTTACGGCAAGAAAAGGAGCCTGCCCAATCCTTTGGAGGACAACTTGTCTCTGCAACAGCCTTTCCTGGTCAGTATCTGTTTTATATCAAGAAGTCACAGGAAAGTCTGCTGAAAAAGTAAACCAGATTTTTCAAAAATATTTCAGCTTTTTTTCTTTTTACGATTCAAAGTATACTTTTTTGATACGACATATTTAAAAAGGCAGACAAAATAATAAAATGGAAACTCTAGACACTACTTGGTCTATACCAATATGGCATTATACTTAGAAACTTAGTAACATTCTATTTCCAGTTTACAAAAGTGAAATTCCAATTTAAAGTTATAATTAAAAAAAAAATTCAGCTAGAAAAAATAAAAATTAAATCCCCCTCCCCCTAAAGTATATTACCTACAAGCAACGAATCTTGGCAGGAACGTTTTTACTTAAACCCAAAACAAACAAACAAAAAGAACAAAAAACTTGCTGACTTCAATCTGTTTTGCAGTTAACCTGGTTGCAATGTAAATATTGTTTTATATGGGTGGGAGGAGATTATAATGCTGAGATATCTCTATTTGTGGAATTTTCTCTTGGCTTCACTCAGAGCCAAGCGCAGACCCAGCAGACAGAATTAAGTAGCATACCTCTCACAGAAATGGGTTTTGTCTCATTCAAGTAAAAACGAAGCTTTGCCAATACAGGCAAATTGGAGCATGTGGGCCGGCACGAAAGGTCAAACGAGAGCGCTTCAGCTGCTCATCCTTACCGCTGAAGACAGATCGATATATACCCAACGGCGTCTCCTGCTACTCACGGCATCAGAGGGAGCACAGCGGAAATTAGGGGCAGTGTTATCACAAGAAATGTCGGTGCGATTCTGCATCAGACTTAGAAGGCAAAGAGCTCCTTTGCTCAGCCACTAGTGACCAAGCATTTTTCAGGCTGGGGCTCTAATCTCGTAGATTTTAGCCCTGGAAGTGGTTCCCGTGCCCCGAGGCCCTGAGTGTGCAGGGCTGCGGCCACACCACAGACGGTATTTGCTTCTGTTTCCATCTGCAGGGCACTTTTGAAATTATGCACCCCACCTCCCCATCTGAGCAAAAAGATTCATCGTTTCAGCTTTATTTTGCTTGTCACATCAGTGATTTAGCAGGTTGGCTTTCATCGCAATTCTCTATCTGCAATGATATGATCAAAACAGAATGAAAAATTAGATGAAATTCTATTTCTAGTCCCCTGCCACTGAAAAATATCAGATGAGAAAATGGTTGACAAATTAGTTATTTGTGTGGAGAAACAATAGGAGTAAAAGCCTTGGTAAACACGAAGAAAGTAAGAGGAGAGTCATTGCAACTAGAATAATTAAAAAGCCAAACACAAAACCTGCAGCAATTAATCAAATGAAAATACTACAATTGTAATAATGAGGCAGTTAAATAAAATGTTATGAAAAGGAAAATATTTTTTGGTATTATTGTACAGTCTTTCAAACATTTCTGTGTACCAAGATCTAATTTTCTTTTTTTTTTTTCCTTCAAGGCAAAAACATTCTAGAAGCTGAGGTGTAACAACAAAAAAAAAAAAAAAAAAAAAAGCACAAACTCATTTATGTATTTTTTAATCAGAAGTGATTTGGGCTATGGTTAAATGAACCCAGAGGCTATAACTATCTGAATTATTCCTAAAGCTAGGGAATAATACACCATATCTGGGACTAACACACTAGTATAATCAGGTTGTTACTGTTAGAATAATTGTCGACACATGCAAATCAGTAAAAGTTTTTTCATTGTAGCAATTGTGCCTCAAAAGCTAATCAAGGTGAGATGAGCTGGAGGTTCTTTTATAAGCTACCTAGAGAAGGTTTTGGCAGTAAAACTCTATCAAGTTTCTGCACATGCCAGTTCTTTGCAACTGTGCTTCCAGCAAAAGCAGCTTCTCCCCCTGCAAATCCCTTTGCTGCTTCTCTTTCAAGCAGAGGTCCTGGTAGCTCTTGAAAAGATAGGAAATTTTTTATAAGAGCCCAGCAGATTCACTACTAAAATGTCACCGTTGAACACAGCCACGAAAGAACACATTTCTACAGATTCAGTAGACTCATTCTTTTTTTCTAAGGGATGGGCAAAAAAGAGGTGAGAAGTAGCTCACTACTGTGAAGCCTTAGTCTATCCGGATCAATACAAATCCTGTTGGACTGCGGGTCCTACCGCCAGGAACCGGCTGATCTCAGCCAGGGATTACTTCTGCCGGCTGCCACAAAACCTCAGTTTTGCCCTGGCTAATACTAAAATCACAAAGACAACCCCTCACGTGGAAGCGCTCCCCCCAAAAAGCAGGGCAGGGGAGCTGCGAGTCTCGAGTCTCGGCTCCAGCGCAGGTTTGCGACCTGAGCCTGCGCGGTACAACCGTCGTCACGCGATCCAGTCCTGGCCCCTATTAACATCTATTAACTCTGGGACTCGTCTCAGAAGGAAGGAAGGGAATTAACGTTTCTGCAAATTAATTTCCAAAAGGAAACTGTAACAAATTGGTGAACATGCTGAATAATCGTTTCAGCAGTTTATGTCCTGTGCCAATCTAAGGCCTTTGCAATACTGATGCCTTTCAAAGCAGAGGTTAGTGCAGCAGGCATCCCCGGTGCTCTACTTTATCTGTTTCCTTCACACTCATTTGCCTCTTTTGTTGCCTTTTTCTCATCAAAGCTTTTCAAAGAATTACAGTGCAGTATAAATCTAGAAGACACTGGGACTAGGTTATCCCAGAGATGGGGAATTAACTCCTTGTCACTCTGAAAATAATTAAAAAGAAAGTCTAGAACTATCATAGGCCATTCCTCCTCTTGCCAGAGGAGCAAGAAATACCAAGGAGGACGTTTTTTGAATTGGTTCCTGCAGATTTAGCAGAATGACTTTCTTTGATACTAAACATGCACAATTTTCCCATTAATTACCGATGTTCATGGGGAAGCGAAGAATGTTCTCAAATGACACAAATGGAAAGAACGGTGTCTAAATCTGAACATACACGTGTGGGATCTCTGGGACCACAGCTTCCAGCTATCCTGAAGGCATTCCAAATTATTAATAGCATGACTTTCCTCTATGTTATCCCTTACTACATGTAGCAATTTTTACCTCTTCGCTGCTAGTGAAAACGCTAGGAAAGAATGCTGAAACTATGAATTTCATATGAATTAAAACTGAAATGCTCCCTTGATTTATGCGGAGGAACTACACCGGCATTTGAAAGAGGGAAAAAAATGTGACGTATTTTTGTCATACTCGCTAGTGAAGAAAATAATTACCTCTAGCAGAAGATTAAATTATGATCCTCAAGGTGAAAGATGATGCTTTTGTCAGTGTTTTTCTTTTTTTAAAGACTGCAACTTTTACTAGGGAAAAATGTGCCCAGTATTTATGAACTATAGGCTTGGGGTTTTTTTTAATTAATACCTGGAAAAAATAAGGGGCAGGGGGAAGAACTACAGCAGAAGTCAGGAAGTACGTATTAGCCAAAACAGTGCAATTCCAAGTAAAGGAATCTTATGAATTGTTAGCAGAGTTGAAAGAGACTATAAACGTTGCTGAATGGACAGTTACTTAAAAGTTAATGAGACCTTGAAAATGTAGCAGCTCAGTGAAATCTGTTCTACCACAGAAATCTGGATTACAGCCACAAACAGCAAAAATATTAACCAGACAGACATTTTGTTAGAAAATAAGTTCCAGACTCATAAACCTCAACCTTGAAATCACCAGACAACATTAGTTAAAGTTGTAAAAGAGATGCCACGAAGTAAATGTCTACTCAGTATGTCAAGTCAAGGTCAGAAAAGATAAAGTGAAAGGTTCCGAGCAATGAAGAACAAGAGGCTGAGTCTCTGTCTTGGATAAAGTAGGAAATACTCATCCCTTAAACAGGAAAGTGAAGTATCTGCTATGAATAACACATAACTACAGTAAAGGACAGACCCAGTGATTCACAGAAAAGATACCACATCAATCATGTGGCATTTTTCTTATTCCTAAGTAACACAAGTTTCATTATAAAGGCCAAATACTTCAAACAAAGTTACTCGAGACCTGGGTCCTAATTCCATGAAATTTTTCTTCAAGAAAAAAAAAAAAGTAATTAGGGCTTCCCTGGCTATATCAGGTATTTCAGCCAAAAAATTAACATAAAAGTATATTTACTGTGATGAATCAGCATAAATGTTTTCACTACCTTTTTTCTTAGCTTAGCAACAAAAGACAAAAAAGGGACTAGCATAAGAAAGCACAAAATTTAACACACAATAAATTGACCGTGCAATAAGGAGCAATTCGGAAAGAAAATCTGTAAAGAAGCTGATACTGCCAGAAAAGTAATCGAAGCAGTTTCCTGTGCTGACAGAGCTGGGGCATTCCTGAGTTGGCTGAACTCGCACAGGACTTATTTCTAAGATTCAGCTATTTCTAAGGCGAGCGCCGTAACACAAGAGATGATAGGAGAGCAATAACGTTCTGCTGACTTCGAAAAGCCTCTGAGTTTCTTGGCAGGTTGGAGTTAGGGGCCTGGCAGGACAAGCAGTCCCGCTCCTGCTCGTTCCCTCTCCTTTCCCCATCGAGCACGCAACACTTTCCCCCCAGCTCTGTTTAAACTGCACGTATGTGACAGTTAGCATAAAATATGCAGCTGGGGCAGGTTTCCCTCTCCAGAAGCTCACTTTGGTGAGATATCGGTTGCTAATCCTACGATTATAAGAGTGTATTTTCACTTATTTGACAGGCACAATCTTGAGTGGCAAAGATCCACGCTGGAACCCAGATTTCACAGAAGGAAAACACTGATCCTGGGAGTTGAGCTGAACCTCGTCCAGGCAAAAAACCAGGCTTGAATCTTGTTTTTTTCTCACATTAGAGCACTGCCTGAGCCATTATTTGTAGTCTTCGCCGAACGTGGAGCGCATCCCCAGAAGTATATTTCATGTTACCCGTTCACGGTGACAACTGAATTAATAACTGACATCTCTTAGAGAGGATTTGCTCAAGAGGGAGAGCTGTGCGAAGCGCAGCAGTCTGCAGCATCACCCCTCGGCCGCTCCTGCCACCCTAGAGAGCCACGTGCTGCTATCGCTGCCACAGCCTGCGGGCTCCCATCAACCCCGGCCGGCCGCTCGTCCCCGTTCCGCCGACCCGAGCGTACACGTGGACGCGTTGCCCATTCCGTCTGTGTTTCTGTACCTCTGGGATGGGTGCCTTGTGGGTAGAGCTTTATCGGCAAGACCGGACGGTTTCACTGACCCGGCTCCTGTACCCACCGCGGCATCGATGCCGGTTCTTAACGCCACCACATCCCTGAAGCAGGGAGCTCGGCAGAAACAGCAGCGGTGGGCTGGAAATTCAAGTTCCTGCTGGTGCGTGGCACTGGGAGGAGGAGATGGGGAATGAAAGGCTTATCCTGGCTCAAGCCCTTCATATGCACTTCCCAAACGCTACCTCTAGGGAGGAGATATTTGAAGCTCCACACCTAGTCAAAGTATTTTAGAATGAAAGAGAATCAAATCGGAATGATTTTGGTCACAGTTGGGTGCCAACCGACGTGTGAGTTAGAAGTTAGTTAACTCCTTGTTCCCTGTTTAATCTACTAAGCACCTATTATGAAGGCTGAATTCTCTAAAGGTCGGTGCAAGAGCAGGAAATAAAGATGTGGGTTTTTTAAAAGAAAAGAGTTAGATTTTTATTACCTTTTTTTAAGTACCCTACATTTTCCTATATTTCCTCTAAATTTCTAGTGTTTCTTCATGAAAAATACTTTATCCACACACAAGTGCATGCAAATAAATTTGTCCAAGAAGGATTTCTCAAGGAAATTCTACGAGTTATTCACACAGGTGAGAGAATTACTCTGTGCAGACATTACTTTTGGAAAATCAGAGGCACTTATGTAAAAACTTGCACTGAATTGATGTCCTAGTAAAAAACATACCCTTACCGTTGCACAGCATCAGATCATGTTTTCAGTTGCATATTACAATACGTGAGCATGACAATGTTAATTTTGTGTCAATGTCTATGTGAAAAATACATGCAAGGCTGTCTAATGTTTGATTAATAATCTGACTTTATCCAGAAGAACTGGAAATTCTCATAGGGTTTTATAAATCAGTGAAGAGCCAACAAATTACTAACTTTTTTTCCATAGAAATAGAACTCAACTAATTCCATAAAACATGTCACTCTGGTATTATTATTGCAGCAATTAAGATGCTTTTCCTTTTAGTTCTTTAGTTTAGCTTTGTTTAAAAATAGCTGTATTCATAGTAGCAAAATAGACTGTCTCGATGCTTTTGTATAGTTATGTAGCCCAGAGGAATTAATACCCACTGAGTAAAAATACTTGCCAACCTTCTAGCATTCAATAACAAAGAAGGAAAGGGTAGGTAAGAAATTCAGTGGCATGTGTGATAACGTGAGTATGTAACATTCAAGAAAAATTCACACTACAATCCAATCCGATAATATGAAGAAAAAGGCACATTTATTCCTGGCTAATAATAACACAAATTAAGTTTTCATTTTTTCCAGCTGATTTTGAATACACTATGCACTTCATGGGTGCAGTTCATACAGAAGAAACTTAATTAATTCTCTTTCTTTTTGTAATAATAGGCAATCTCTTATCTGAGGTTTATTTGACTGAGTACACTGAACTATACAAAAGACATGCAACCACTTTCTGTCCTAAATGTTGGACCTATGTGTGATATCATGTCACATCTTTTTCTTTATTTCAGGCCAGTTTCTTTTGTTTGCCTAACTCAGTATCTTTAGTGACCATGACAAATGAAAAGGGAAGTGTGATTTACCTTTCCCAATCTCTATGAATCAGATTCTCAGGCATTCAAGCTGTCCAAATGCACTTTAAAACCCATGGACTTCCCTCTCACTTGTCTGGCCCTTATCACTTTTCAAGATTGTGTACAACCATGTCTTAGTTGTTTTATTTATAATGTCATCAAGTCTAGGTTGTTACATTTGTTACAGGTTGCTGTGCTGAATTTCTACCCCCCCTTCCCCTCTCTCTGCCTGTGCCTTCGAGGGATGTTAGAAAAATGAAATACTACTTTTCACTTGTTGAACAAAAACATTAAAAGTCAGATTCCACACTCAGTTATATTCACTCAGGGGATATTCATTGTAACATCCCTCGTCTGACTGATGTTACTGCAAAACAAATCTGGTCCTGTACATGTAAATATTAATAGAGAATGCTGATGGAAATTAAAGTCTGCTAGATATTCTGAAAAGCATGTCACAAGGTATAGCAGGATTGAGAAAATGGCCCTTTCATATATATTTCTAACGTATAATATACGACCTATGAAAAAAACCTGTGTTTTTCAAAGAGATAGAAAATTAAAGGATATTCTTTACAGAGAAAATTATCCTTTATTTGCTGAAAGGCGAGTCCGTGGTGCACACTTCTCAGTAGTATTCCTTTGGAGGTTAGAAAGCATCTTTTTTTTGTTAGGGTACATATCCTGTGTGCATCTGAATGCTTGCTCTGATATACTGCCTACCACAAATCTACTCTATACAGCACAATTTTTGTATCATGTTCATCATCTTAATAGCCAAGCCCCTTTCAGATGTACATTAAGCAACATGACAAATGTGTGTCATTTAAGAAATCTGCTGGCCAATGATGGAAAATGTGAAGAAGTTAGAGGAAAAAGCTCCACATAAGTATTCGTTTATGACACAAGAAGAGCTTTTATTAGATGTTATGGGATTAAGTACTGAAAAGACAGGAAATGGAGGAATTACAGTTGTTTGCTTAACCTTAATTTGCCATACTGACACTTGCTGATAAACTTTGTATCTAGGTCTTGCTTGACTGCAGTGTGGTACCAATGAGGCAAATACTTTACCAACAGTCTTCCACTATTGGGTCATATATAGTTTTATTTCCTGCTTGATATCTATCGCATTCAGTGCACACAATATATAGTGCTCTGTAAATCAAAGGAATTTAATCTTCTCCTAAGCTTCTTACTAACTATTATGTCCTACTTACGCTATGCTATTTAACCCTGGATTGGATGCCCAAGAGTTAAACTTCTCACGCACTTTTCCCTTGTCATTAGGGATCTGAATGTTTTGCCAGCCACCTTCAGTGCGTGTCCATAGTATCACTGTGGGATGAATTTTAATGTTTCAATTTGACAGGCAAAAAATGGAAAACTAAAAGTATCTGCTGTTTTTTTCCTGAAATGACAGAAGCTGAAATGAAAATCTCACCTAATGGCACAAAGAAGGACTCATTCAAAGGATTACGGTTATACAATGATTAAAGCCATTATGGGCTTTTTCTTCTTTTTTTCCTTGTACTTAAAAACCTAAACTCTGTAACAGTTTCCATGAGTCAAACTAACTTAACACAATTGACAAGGAGATATGCAAAACTGAGACAGTGTTGTTTTCTTTCTCTACTAAAATGTGTTTTAAGCACTAGTTAATAACTTTAGAAGCTTCCAGGGCCAGAAGCAACTTTTGAGTGCTTCATTTTGAAGATGCAAACCTTGTGCCCTACCAATACAAAAATTTCTTCGTTTAGCCCTGAAGCATTATCAGATAAACTCTGTGGCTGCATTTGTTTTTTTATGTATAAAATGCTACCAATGACCCAGGGCTGAATCTCCAGAGAGGTTGGGCCTTAGGCAGGTACAATTCTATTGGAAATTTCCCATTTGAAAGCAAAAAGAGGAAAAGCTATCCTGACAGGCCCATTAAAATAGGTAAATGTGTAAAAATTCTCCAGGGTTTGGACTATTCAATGAAATCTGGGTGAGACAGGTTAGTATCTCCAAGGCGATGCTATGCTAAGTACTGCCCAATGGAGCTGCCCCAAGGGATCACATGGATACTAATTATCTAGCTATATGTAGAGTAGGCATGCATGTCTCTGTAGGCATATTTACCTAGAGCATAATGGTCATAAAATTAGGAAGAAGTCAGTCCCTAGCAATTCACATTTGAACCAAGAATGAATCTGCAGGCTTACTGCTGCTTAACAAAGTGCATAATTTCACTCTTACTCAGAAACTATTCTACAGAAATTGGCATCCTTATTACTAAGTTAATAGAAAAATCCCAATTGAACTCCACAAGACTTTTTTCCTATTATAGTAACATTGCAGAGCTCCATTTAGTAAAAATGAGTGCTTAAACCTTCTGACAATTTCTTCAGTGAACTTAAATTCCACTCCAAGAATAACCGTCTGCGAGTCTGAAAGAAGATGGGCTTCTTTATGCCTTGCAATGCACAGACTAGGAAAGTCTTGTGGTTGAGCGGTGGCTGTAAACATACAACAGAAATTCTGTGTATTTGGGAGAGCTTCTGCTCTGAGATGAAATCCTACACCCAGTTTCAGTGGGAATTTTGCCACTGAACTTAGCGTGTCCATGGTTTATTCTGTCCTTATTCGGGACATGGCAAATTAATGAAATATGGCCACAATATTAGCACTTCATATCTTCACAGCAGGGCAAAAAACTATGAAAGAATTACAGCAATTCCCTTTTCCAATCAGGACATGAATGCCAGACAACATCTGCTCTAGTGTCATCCAAGATCTATACCTGCTTTAAAGACGTAAGTGCTGAACTCTACAAGAACAACAAGAACGGCTTAATTATATACTTCCACTCGATGAGAGGATTCTGACCTAGATGCATTACCAGTCTTCCTGGAAAACGTTTGAGTGCTTGTTTTTCCAGCTTTTGCCTTCGTGTAAAATAACACCGGTCACTGGACCTACAATCTTACATACTACCAGTCCAAATAAAGTTCTGTCAAAGCACGGCTGAAAGTTGTAATTACATACAGAAGTGCACGCGCAATCTAACTTGGCTGAGTGGGACTCAAGAATTCAATGGCTTTAAAATATTAACAGAAATTCATACCACCCCCTTCCCTGTCAACTTGCCTCCTCACACAGTGTCCTCAAACTTGATAGCTAACTTATTATAATCAAGATACTCTTTACTTCTTCCAGAGGCAAAATCCTGCCTTTTCTGAAACTAGAAGAGAACAGTAATGACAAAGTGAGTTATTGTCAAGATGTGACTTCCACTGCAAGCATAACTTGTGACTGATATATCCTATTGTTATATTTCTCAAGAAGATCTGCAATATTGTTTAGTCAGTGACATGAAAAATGTGCCCTATAATTTCACAGTTCACAGCCTTTCATTCTGGGTGCTGACATGGTTGAAATCATAATGTGGCATAATATTGTTATGCAGGATAAAGACAGAGGGTCTAATTAAACTCCCCTTAAATGTTACATTCATCCTTATTAATCAAGAATTTGGGAGTCTTAAGGTAATATCAAGGGAAGTTAAAATTGGTTTCTATGGCTTATTTGATTACATGGAAACAGAGATTCTCAGTTCTATCATCTATAGCTTTAATATCAACATATTAAGTATGATTTGTGCCAACAGATGGAAAATTTTAGGAATATGATCTTCTGACAAGTATTGTCAGGAGTGATAAAGTCTGGCTTCAGGTAGCTGGGTTCCCCGCAAAACTGTGAATCACTGGATTGAGAATTCCTGGGACCCCTGCTTCAGGTAGTCTTTAATAATTTAATTCAGACACTCCTGCTATTTCAGAGACTAATCAAAGAGAAAGGGATTAATCTTTTTTTCTCAGGAAAGAGACACTGTTCTTCAGCAGAACTGCCTCATTCTTTCTGGGTGAAAATTTGCTTTCTGCTCTATCTTCTTTTCTACTAGGGGAGGATAAGGAAAAAATAGGTGCTACAGCTACCTGCTTACGTACATTAATCTTTCCCCCAAACCTTGGCAACTGCTAGGAGTAAAACAAGCAGTAAAACAAGATGTTAGCATAGATAAGACAAAGTAAGTATGGGAGTTCCCGCACGTCCCTGCAAGGCAAAAGCCGGCATAGCAAAGTTTAGCACCAACTGCTTAGGTGGGATTGCCCTTAAGCACTAAAAATTAAGATATACAAAAGCAGACAAGGAGACAAGAGGCCTAACATCTGCCCCAACACAGAAACAGAGACTATCAGTAAGAAGAGGGCAAAAAGAAACAAGGGGGGAAACTTAAAGGTGTTCACCATTAGGAAAAACACTAGAAGCAACTGAGAAATCAAAGACTCCTAGGGACTCTTCGAGGTGCTAAAAGGGAGGTGTTGACAGGTTGGCTGTAAATTAAGCAAGCCAGGAAAAGTCTATGAGTAATAACAGGACTGAATAACAGATTTGAGCAAGCAGACTAGCAACATCTGTTCACTACTCTGAGGAAAAGAAGGTCCTGTAATAGTATAGGTCTGATATTGAGGCTGACAGAGTTGAAAGCGGCTTTCCTGAACGGTCAGCGTTAGATACTGTCCACAGCTTTTTTAGGACCTGGCTTCCAGATTTGGCAGATGTTTTAATTCTCTCAGCACTGGGATTTTACTCCAGTCATTTATTCTCTTCAGTCTCATCTCAGTAGTTCCCACCAGAGACTTTTTTTTACCAGCTGCTTCCTCCACGTTAATTCAGACTCAGTGATGTATCTGCACAGTGCTGGCCAGCTACAAATCATCTTCTGAACACGAAAAATGGGGCCTGATTTTACTCTTAAGCCATTATCACACTTCCAGAGTTACATCAGCGTGGTCATGGGTATGAGAGGAGAATAAAGGAGGTACAGTACCACTCCAGAAACAATTTTCCTTCTTTCCCATCTTGCTGTAGGCCTAAAGAGTTTGCTGTATGGGGAAAGAGGGATTTGTTTACTTTCTTCAGTGAACAAAAAGTGGAAGTCAGTTTGGTCAAACAATGACCAAAACCAAAAAAAGACAATGCATTTTTTCATTATTTTTTCCCTTCGGATATTAATATTATGATAGTAACATATATATGTGTATATATATATATATCTATCTCACAGTGATTACCTACACAGACAGTATTAACACATTCAAGAAACAGTTTCAGTAAAAAGACTGTTGTGTAGAATACTGTTGAGCTAATGGTTGACTAGCGAGTACCTCCAGTTATAGGTGGTAGTTGTGTAGCATAAGGGAATTGGCCGAGTTCATTCTTTCAGAAGTGATTAAATCTCTCCTTTTCTGGCATTGCCTGCTGGATACACCAATAGACTCAGCCCTCTGGAGTTCGGTTTCTGTGTTTCAAAATTTTGCAGGAAAGACAGAAGAGGAAAAACTTTTTGCTTCGAGCAGATTCCCTCTCTACCTGACTTTCCTTCTAACTTAAAAGAGAGAAAGGAAAAGAAAAACAATGTGCACTGTCCAATATACAGCAACTTCAGATCTAGAGATGCGCTACAAATTCCCAGTGGCTGGGTTCAGGCAGGCTGTAAATAAAACTGCAGAGCCAACTTGAGATGCTCTTGGGTGTAACTTACAGTGAAAAACTCTGGCGCTGCATGCTGAGAGCATGGCTCAGCCATTCATTTATAACAATACAACTATTCTTCTGTCTGCACAAGGAAAACAAATCTCCTGTTGTTAGGAATCAAAGACAAGTACTTCAGACTCTAGGAGACATAGTTAACAATGACTAAGTGTGTTACTTCATAAGCATTCACTCTTTAAGACTTTCTATCCCTCTCATTATACAATACCTCTGTAAGTGATTGTAGTGTAACCCAAAAAGCAAGTTTATTGACCTCCACCTGCAACAAAAGTGCTTTAAAACGGCTTGACGTGCAACAAAGTATGCAAAATTGATTCCTTAAGTGTTTGTGAGGAATGTGATTTGAAGCCTTATCCTTGTTCAGAGGGGGTTCAGGATCTCTGAAAAAATCCTGGCAAGAGACATGAAAAAGGCTTTTTGAATTGTCTTTGCAATTCATGGCTTATATATTCACTGCATGTGAGGGTGGTGACTGGCAGCAAAGAGAAGTAACAGAAGTAAACTTGCTTTTTTCCAGTGAATTCTCCTTAGTTTTCTCAAGTATTTGAGATTTGGAAGAAACTCACTGAACCATAAATCCCACTTCAGTGCAATCTCAGCACTACTTTACAGAATTTTAGGCAGTCCTCTTTTTTTGACAAAGAGTACGCAGATCATGGTTGCCACCGGTAAGAGTTTGGAACATTTCCACTGACTTCCACCAACTCCAGAGGCACCGACCCTAAAGTTATGATGATGTAATCTAAAGCAAAACGTGGCCCAGTAGGGAAAGTTCCCATTCCCAGAGTCAATGGCCAGTCCATTGTCCAGTGGCTCTTGGTAAAATGACAAATAAACAAACATGATCGCTTTTAATTCAGTGTCAGGTTCAGCCTTATTATCCCCGTGGCCTGATGGTCAAGGATGAAGCTTCATTAATAGATTCACTTAGTTTGCAGTATAGAAAAATGCACTTTATGTAAAGAGAAACAGAGTCTATCCACCTTTCAGATAGACCAGTAGCTGTTATTTGGAAATGATGATGATAATAAATATGACTTTGCTCCCATTTCCAGACTAGCAGAGCTGTCAAACACACAGCCAGTACGATGGCAGTGCTCTAGCAGTTGAATGTCCACACTGTGGGTTAACAGGCAGATGGGTAGCTGGATCCATCACAGGCTATTCTAATCTGAAATGATTGATCTCAAATGGAGATTGACTGGTTTCATATTTGTGTAATTCCACTAAATTAATGATACGGGGATATAAGGAGACCAGAATCAAATAAAAGGATGCCAACTTCCAAGCAAGAAATTGGCTTTCAAATTTCTACAGTTGAGACTTCACCACTAAGACAATATACCTGTGCCTCCAAAAGCCACTTATACTATGTGGGGTCAGCTGGATTCACGTGCAGATAATAAAATTACACACACAGAGACACACGCACACAAATATACATCTTATTTACGTATATTGCTTCAGATATTTTTGGCAGTCTTTCATATTCCCATGAAACTCGCTGCAGTTTGGGTTCTAAGTTCTCCAGCTTCAAATACTGCATTTTAATTCTACTTAATGAATTAGATATGCTTTAGAGCTATAATAAACTTTTCTTGTGAAGATATTTCTGAAGCATTGAGTCACATTGCTTACTGCGAATAAATACCGCAATAATATATTTACATAAATAATTTAAAATCCAAGAGCACAGTAGGTAATAAAAATATATTGCCATGATAAGCCATGAAACCAGAGAACAATGTTGCTTTAATTAAAAATTACAAATACACTGCAGTAAACAACTTATTTACACGTAGTTAAAAGTCTAACTATTGAATATCCTGGACTTGTTGAACCCAAAAAAGGGAAAAATACTGAAACCAATCTCTTCACGCAGACAAATATTGAGGACCGTAACTGTGTTTAATTAAGATCTACTGTTAATAATGGATTTCAGAGAGTGAGGTGGTTCTTTTAATTTCCCAAGGTAGAAAATGTTATTAAATTTGGCCTTTAACTTCTCATTGACATGTACACTTGAAACTTCTGATTAAAATTTCAGAGGTTGGGAAGAAGCACCCAAAATTAAACTCTTAAATCTGGCACAAAAATAACAATGATCCCTGATTAAGAAATCAAATTTCAGAAACTTCATTACTGTTCTATTAATAAATTGTTGGGTTATAATTAAAATGGGGCCTGCTGGATTTCTTTCATTTTTTAATTCTAAAAAAGTTGGAAACTGTAGAGGGAATTAAATACTTTAAAAAAAAGAAAAATAGGTTAATGAATCTAAGAAATGGGATCCAACTTGAACAGCTTCCTTTTCTTTCTGGGAGTGATCACAGCCGAACAAATATCTTACACCCAAAGGTATGTGTTCAGGAAAAACCACTGGTTCTGTCTGCTCCTTCCTTTCTACAACATCCATAGTCCAAAGCTCACTACGCTCACTGCGGACTTTTCATAAGAAATCACAGATCTGGGTATAGTTGTGAAAGTCAGTGTTAACCTAGTTTTAAACAGGTACAATTTAGAGTAAGATTAAACTTGATGACCACATTATTTAGCTGCTCAATATGAGCATTCGGTTCTTATTTCCAGGATGATGTTTCTACCTCTACCTTGAGTTTCTTTGAAACGTGAACATCGGTAGATCAGAGAAGAGCTGACACCATGAAAGTTCACCGCTAATCGTGTGCAGACAAATAGCTAGAGCTCAAGGTACGTGCTTTTGAGTCTCATGAACACTTGGAGTCATATTTTTTTCAGTGTAATACATTTTTGCCAGCTTGTTTGAGCTTTTAAATGAAATTCTCAGCCTGCAAAAACACTTCAAGCTGAAGAATAAGAAAGAAAATTGCTTCGAAAGTGCAGCTGTCTTCAGGAATTTTTACAAAGTAAGCCACGTTTTTCAAAGAGATAAGTAATTTGAATCTGATTCAGATATGCAATGTTCAAAGAATAAATTCAGCCTAGATGTGGACAATGGCACAAATGGTTTCTATACACTATTCATGGTTCTTGAAATGCATTTATGATGCTATATCTAGTAGAGTAACTAAATTTCCTGATTACAAATAATCATCAGCCCCTCCTACAAGATTTATATAGAAAACTATCTAAAAATATCCCTGCAGTTAGACATATCTCAGTTGTTATAGGTTGAAAATAAAAGAAAGTAACATTACTAATTCTCTGTTATTCTTTTGTTTGTATCCGTCTGCACATTTTGAACAGATACATACTTTGTTGGGGGTGATGTACATTGATCATACAGCACACACAATACAAATCTGGCATTCACTGCTTCTTGCAGACACAAAACATTGCTTGCTTGTGGTCATTGATATTTAGTGTAGTATCTTGCTTAAAATTCTGTATTGTGCCTGCTTGGCCTTTATTCTACCAGTATAATCAGAGTAAGGACTCTGATAATATAATTTATAGCAGCTTAGCCTGAGAACCATGTAGTTTGGTATGCATTCTCTATAAAAGTCCTGGACCTAGGCCCAAACTCTAAATACACACCTGACTGTAGGAACTTATGAGAAAACATTTCGGCCAGACCCAGACTAGTGAGTAGCTTTGGTCTTTATACATGCCATTTTACACTATCCTTAATTGCAGATGCTGTTCTCATAATACTAGTCTTCCTTTTTCACTGCTAGTAGCTATATGTTTCAATAATACCTGTCAGTGTTAAAAGCATCTTTTGAAAATGCTATTTTATACTTCCCTGTTATTTTAGCAAAAGGACATACAGGTAGTCAGATTAACCTTTCTTGAATCATTCCACCATTTCTCAGACTTCCATTACCTTTGCATTATTTTCTTCTAACTTACACAGCCACCGCCTTTTACA
>JANHGO010000075.1:5410854-5444242 GCA_024606505.1 Aquila spilogaster
TAAGAAATCAAATTTCAGAAACTTCATTACTGTTCTATTAATAAATTGTTGGGTTATAATTAAAATGGGGCCTGCTGCATTTCCTTCTTTTTTCTCTTAATTCTAGAAAAGTTGGAAACAAGAGGGAATTAAACACTTTAAAAAATAGGTTAATGAATCTAAGAAATGTGATCCAACTTGAGCGAGTTCCTTTTCTTCCTGGCAGTAATCACAGAGGAGCAAATGTTATTTCTCACCCAAACGTATGTGTGCAGGTAAATCCCCTGCTTCTATCTGATTCCTCCTTCCTTCAATATCCATAATCTAAAACTCACTATAGTCATTGCAGCCTTTTCGGAGGAAGTCACAGCTCTGGCTCTAGGGACAAAAATCAGTGTTAACCTAGTTGTAAATAGGTATAATTTAGAGTAAGATTAAACTTGATGCCTACATTGTATGGCTGGTCAATATTAACATGTGGCTCTTGTTTCCAGGATGATGTTTCTAACTTGAGTGTCTCTGAAATGCTAACATCAGTAAATTAAAGAACAGCTGATACTATGAAAGTTCACTGCTAATTGTGTACAAAACAGATAGTGCATTGTGTGCTTTTGAGTCTAACAAATACTTGGAATCGTATTCTGTTCACTATAATATATTTTTGCCAGTTTGTCTGGGCTTCTAAATGAAATTCTTTCTTAGACTGCAAAAACGCATCAAGCTAAATAGTGAGAGAGAAAATTGCTTCAGAAGTACAGCTGTCCTTAGGAATTTTTCAAAGAGATAAATAATTTGAATTGAGTCAGACATGGGAAGTCCAAAACATAAATTCGACCTACAAGTGGACACTGGCACCAAAGATTCAATACACTATTGATGGTTTTTGAAATGCATTTATGACATCGTATATACTAGAGCAACCAAATCTGCTGATTACAAATAGACATCATCCCCTTCTACAAATCTTACACAGAGAACAAATAAGAAATGATGTTGCAATTAGACAGACTTCAGTTTATAGAGGCTGAAAATAATGAAAAGTAGCATTATTAATCCTCTATTGTTCTTTTGTTTGTATCCATCTGCACATTTTGAACAGATATGTACTTTGTTGGCAGTGGTGGACATTGCTCACACAGCACACGCAATCAAAATCTGATATTCATTGCCTCTTGTAGACACGCAACATTGCTTGCTCGTGGTCATTGATATTTAGCATAATATCTTGTTTAAAACTCTGCATTTTGTCTGCTTGGCCTTCATTTTACCAGGGTAATCACAGTAAGAACACTGATGATATAACAGCAGATTCTGAGAACTGTGTGGTTTGGTATGCAGTCTCCAAAAATCCCCAGACCAATGCCCACACTCTAAACACGTCTGCCCATAGGAACTTGAAGATGAAACCTTTCTGCCAGACCCAAACTAGTGAGCAGATTTGGCTTTTATACATGCAATTTCACATTGCTCTAACTGCAGATGCTGTTCCTGTATATGGCAGTCTTCTTTTGCCACTGCTGGCAGCTTTGTGTTTCAGTAATAACAGCATATTCAAAGAATGCTGTTTTGAGCTTTTCTGTTATTTTAGCAAAAGGAGGACATACAGGAAAGCCAAACTAGCTTTCCTGATCCATTATTTTCCACATTTCCATTATATTTGCATTATTTTTTACTAACTTACAGAATCGTAGGTTGGAAAAGACCTCTAAGACAGACACTTCCTTTTAAATAGTTTCCATATATGATCATGCATCAATCCCAACCCAAACTAGCTCGCTTCTGTTCTTTTCTGCACGTGAAGAACGAGAAACATCTTGCTTTAGTTAAAACCCTTCCGGGCTCTAGCTGCACAGGTATCAAAAAACTCCTGTGAAACTCTGTTTAGTTTATGTTACTAGTTACTAGTAATAGTCAAGATTTGAGAGCTCCTTTGCAGCCAGGTGTGAAGTGTGACGGATTCCAAAAAGCATTTACATTACACAGCTAGTTCTACACAATACATAAAGCTAAGTTTTCAGTGACTTGATGGCATCCCCTACAATTTCAGTGGCAATGTGGTTAAAAGAAATTCAACAAGGTCAAGGGGGAAGAAATTTAGATAATAGTGTCCCATTGTTGATTTTAATAACCAAATCTGCATATTTTCTTTACTTTTCTCTAACGGTATTGCAAAGTCAAGCGTTAACAGTAACTAATATGATTCTACTGATCTTCCATGGCAATATGTAAACATACGGAGAACTTCAATAACTGTTTCTTAAATTCAGTCCAAATCCCAAAGGGCATGAGTATCTCCCCCCTGCTCTGAATAATACTGCTGCGAGTCATATTGCTGTATCTGACATGCAATAGAAATCCCATAAGTTTTCCATCCATCAACTCAAATCTATGTGAAAACATTTAATGAAGTATATCCTTGGAGCAAAACCTAAATTAAGAATAACAATGCATTCTGTAAATAAATAAATTTAGAAAACAGAGGAAATGACATCTGTTATGAATCATCTGTCAGATAGACTGATATTTGAATGGGAAAACTCAAAGTTGTTTTTGATACAAAAGAACTGAAATATTCATTCTCCACTAAGTAGGCATTCTTGATGTGCTGGAGAGAATCTGCTTTTTCTTTTTTTGTTCTAAAGAGAACACTGATCTATTCAAATTCACCTTTTCATTATTTTAATCCAAGGCTATAAAGTGTAGTCCTTTGCAAATGGCACACTTACCAACATTTATTACTGACAGAGAACGCCTTCAGGATCTATAGCTTTTTTTTTTTCTTTTGGTAAAACAGTACATATGTCAAACCTTCTTAAAGAAATGCACAGTCACCCCTAAACAACCCTGTGATGGTAAAGAAATCTATCTCCATGGTATAGATTGACGTTGTGCATTGGTCAGGTAAAGCTTTGAAGTCATTCACACAAATATATTCATGCCCTTGTAAATATATACTGATATCCAGGGAAGATTAGACTCCCAAATAAGAACCAAAAACTAAATACAGCTGTGGACTTCAGTTTTCATGCCTTATCTGCAGCTCTCAAATATTTATGAAAACAGCCTGAAATGCCAAGTTAGTGTTATGGAAGAAAGCTGTTGATCTTTCATGAAAAATAAAAACAAACCTGAAATCAAAATATCTGACCACATGGGTCAAATTGTAAGATAACGGCATCAGTTAATTCCCAGCTGTACTCCTCATGGCATAGCACGTGTCTGAGGTAACATTATCATAACACAGAAATCAATATTTATTTGCATTGATCAGGTAAGGCCAAGTCCTATCTTAATGAAGCTTCAGTGTTTCACTGAGAAATATTGTCTCTTAGCCCTTGAACATGGATGAAGCATCATGATTGCACTAAGGAACATTATAAATGATCATAAAACTATTTAATCCATATGTAAAGCAGATAAATGAATTCTCTCCATGTTTTCAATTTTACTTGTTTTCTCTGGTTCTCATGAAGGAAAAGGAATAAACGTGCAGGTTAAAAGTCATTTTAAAAAGTCATCCACACTATGCAAAGCTGTGTTTATTGCTTGTGGCACTTGATTATTCTACTGCAATCTCATAGCCTGGAAAACTATTGTCCCTTGTCTAATGCAGTACTTCGTCTCTATCACACCGTATTTCTTCAATGCAGGAAAATAAAAAATCCCTTCTTCAGTGTAATATCTACAGCTCAAACAACTTTAATTCTCTACTGGCAGACAAATTTTCGGACATAAAAAAAACACACATTGAGATGGATAACAATTAAAGAGTAGTGCACTCACCTGATAGTCTGATGTTGCAAAGTATCTGGATCAGTGGCATTAACTGTTAACACAATGCTGCCAATAGGGATGTTCTCTTGTTTTGTCACTGTCATTGGGTTCGGATGGAAAACAGGGCCTTCATTCACATCCTCAACAGTGATCTGAACTGTTGCTGTGGAACTGGGGCCATAGGCTATGTCTGGAATCAGTGGGTCTTCATTTTCTACTTTTATCAGCAACGTGTGAAATGCTGAAATCTCATAGTCTAAAGGCTGTAAAACAAAGAGAGTACTTAACACTCACCGCTCATACCCCACTCCTGCAAGCTTTCAGGAGACAAAATTAGCCAGAAAGGGAAAAAAGCATTTATTGCATCTGATACTTGGTCAAGAGTTTATAATTACTGGCATGTCTGATGCTATAGTGCCTCTTGATATATCAACAGTGAAAAACAAAAAATTCACCAAGCCTAGAGGGTTGCTCAACATACAGGTTGCTCCTAAAATTTTCCTAATTCCTTGATTTCCTCACATTCATAGAGTCCACAGGAGTGCAGCTGTTATTTTTAAACAGCTCTGCTTGAGTTTTACTACTGGGGAGTTGACCAGTCACACTTAATGAAAGATTTAGACATCTCTCTATTTAAAAGTGTATACATTTTTTCTGTACCTCAAACATACAAATACCCATATATACATTCTTATTTATGATGTTCTATGCATTAACTGAACAGACCATCATACTTAATAGCTATGTATGATAAATACCGTCAGGCTGTTTTCTCAACTCCTACAGTGGAACCAAAACCACTGCCATGGAAAAATACTCAATCACTTTCCAGTATTGAAAATGTCTCTTCTGAAGTCAAACAAAGAAAACTCTGGTACAGGCAGCAACCAGGATTTCTTTTCTTCAATTATTTTTTAAAGCGTTTAAAATAGGATTGTCTTCATATAAAGCTGATCTTTTTTTTTTCATAATACTTTAGAAATGTGGGACCAGGGGGAACCCTCCAGTTCAGCCTGAAGCCGTGTCCTTTACTTCCCTGGCATTTGCAGCACATGTGCTGTAACAGAACAAAATGTGGCACCGGAATTCTAATTGAGCCCACAGTCACAAAAAAAACTCTGCATTGTAAACTCTTACTATTAATGAATTGTGATCATTACCACAAAAGTAGCTGTTATTTAAGCGCAAGGACAGTGCAGTTAGCAACAGGCAGGTTGTTATCACTAAAGAAGCAAGGTTATTGTAACAGAAAGGCAGTTATACATATCAGCTGAGGGAAATAAGGGCTGATGGCTAACTGTATTTTTGAGAAACTTATCCTTGCCGTGCCTTCTCCCATGCAGTAAATCCAGGGGATGAAACTTAACAGTAATAATGCAGTACAATAGCAAATTATCCTTACTTTGACAACAGAGAGCATTCCCTCATTAGTCTGGGGATTGGTATGGATTTCAAAACTCTGCCCTGGATTTCCGTTAATAATAGTGTAGACAGCTCTCCATGCTCCAGTTGCTGGGTCATCTCGGTCACCAACAGTTAAGTTTACTATTACGCCTGTGACTCCTTCCTTTACTGTGGCCTGAAACTACAAAGACAAAAAAAAAAAAAAACATAGAGGAAACTGTTAATATTTTTAATTACTGACCACACACATACATGATATACAAGCCAGCATTAATTATATACCACAAGATGGAAAAAAAATGTTGACTGAAACTGAATGTTATAGGCTCTATACAATACATTATCACTCATGAAATACAAGGTAGCATATTATTGCTCTGCATTCAATGGACAGCAGATAAAAAGGAATGTGTTAGGAATCAGACTTTGGAAGATTCTGACCATAAAATGGCTGTTCATCTCACGTTGGAAAAGTGAATCCTGAAAACAGATGCAGTGTCTCATAGGTGCAGATGCTACCAGAAGGGGAACTGCACTCGAAACTACGCAGAAGAGGTAGCTGACTAAATAGCTCATTCTTGCCCTCTAATGTAGTGTTTACAAATGATCTTGTCTTGCATTTCAGATGGTTATTTTTATAAAGTTCCTCACCATTATTATTATTTTTCACTAAACTGTTATCAATACATGGAACATATTTCACCAAAATTGTTCCCATACCATTTTGGAGGTGGGGAGCATTGATCTAAAATTTACGGTTGGATCTCGCGCTATCGCTTTATCTGCATAACTCTAAGGCGATGTTTCTCCTTTCAGTAGAAGAGTTTTTCATGACCTTGTGTAGTTTGTACTATTCAGTTGGCCAAGCCCCATGCAAGAAAATTCTCTCTAATTTACTTTCCAGGCAAACAGTGTATAACATCATCGTTGTTTAAGTTGCAAAAACATTAAGCAAACCATCTGGAAACCTTGCAAGGGTCACAGTTAATAATACTCCTCACCTTTCAAGTACTTTCAGATGACATGCTAAAAGGGCTGTATGCAACAGAGATAAGATAATACCTGCTATATGGGTGGATAAACTGGACTGATAACATAACTAATCCTCAGAAGTGCTGAACGTCAGCACTACCACTATAGATCATAAGGAAATCTTAGCATTTTGGGGGATTAAGCATTCAAAAGTCCAAAACTACAAACTTTAATGACAGGAATAGGCTTTGCCATCCCTGCTCATCGTCAGTGACAATGTTTGATATGTCACTCAAGAGCAAACATCACCGAAATGACTTCATTACCTGAATAGACTAAATGTCTCTTGCTCTGTCTTATAGACCACAACAAGTCAGAAAACTGCAGAAGATTTTGTGAGAATGCAGAATCTAAAAAATGGCATTTTATTAATATATAGATTTCAAAATCCGGACAAATAGTAGGTAAAATGTATTTCCTGATAGCAAATACAGAAGAGACAACTACGTATTATACTGAGTTCAGTTATCTGTTTTTGGTTTCTTCCAACAAATTTGACTTTTTTCGATGTAATGATGTAATTTGAGTGTGTGTATTCAATTCAAGCTTTCCAGCCTCAAATTTGATGTTATAAAGGAATGACACTAATGACTGGCTATTTCTATCCTCTTTGGTGCATTTAACAAAGAACTGAAAGATTCTTTTGATTTTGATAGTTAATATGTAACAGGTTGTGATTGAGCTTTGTTTTGGACAGATCATTAAGTTCATTTGCAGTTTAATTAACTTTAAATGATAATATGACAATATTTTCACTTGCTTTGAAGTGAATCAAAAGAAATCTCTATTAAGAATCTTTGAAATAACAGAGGAATGATTACCAAGACTGGTAAGCTCAGCAAAAATACTGTCACTGGAAAGCGCATTTGAATATATTTAACTCTAATTGAAAATAAGTGATTGGTCTGATCTTTCTGTATTATTTCCTTTTGTCTCAGCTCGAGCATGTATAAAACAAGACACCAGTCAGAATTTTTCCAAGTGACTGTCCAGTACCAAGCAGTTCCCGTTTTGCTATGTAAAATGGTGACTAGATTTCAAGGATGTTAATTCCTCAAGAATCTTAGATCTGACAGGGCATCCTCTCCTAAGCCTTACTGATCCTCTAGTCCTGTCCTTGGTACACTAATCTGATTCAACGCAGTGTTCAGCACTCCCTGGATCACGGTGGGAACAGTTAGACATGTTAGGGTTAAGTAATTTAAAATCTGTCTGTTTTATTTAGATGCGTAATTGAGAAGGTAGAGAGATAAATTTAATGTGCTTACCCCACCAGTGCAAGACTATGATGGGAAAGGTTTGCACGATGTGCCACCTAGCTCAAAAAATACTTAATGTCATTTTAAGGGTATCCAACTAAAAAATATCTCAGCTGATATTGGCTCTCTTCTGCACTCTTATTTTCTCTTTTTTGTCCAGGAAGAGCTCTCAGTAACTTCAGTTGCAGTGAATTAGCAATTCAGAAAGGACACACAGACGTGGTGGGGGCATAAAACTGCAGAGATTCTGACACCTGCAGATCAAGGAACTGAAAATATCTATAGGCAGAGGCTGTGCTAAGATGGATAATTCCAAGTATAGTGGTATGATCAGCCCTAGCATCCTCTGCATTTTAGAAATGACCATATAAACACAGGGGTTTTTTGAAGCTGTCTGGAATTTAGACTAAAATCTGATCAAGATGGATGAAAAAGGAGAATGATCAAATCACAGAAGTTATCATATGGGTCTATAGAAGGCAAAAAGTGTAATAAATCACAGATTGTGATTCCACAAGCTAAATATCTGCTGTGAAACAGAAAGGCACAGAAAAATAAAGGGTATGTCATCTTCAAGGTGAACTCTTTTGCCTGTTCAGCCACCTTTTTATATGAAAAGATCTGCTTCCTGATATTCAGAAGAATCTGCTATATTTATACGAGCTCCCTTCCAAAAACAAAAGCCAAGAAGGAAATTTTAATGAAAAGACAAAAATAGGAATTAGATTTGCAGATAGGGAAAAGATAACTACAGGTTCATCATATTTCTAAATGAAAGCTTTACATTCTCAGCGCTTAACTGGGAGAGGCTGATCCAGTGCTCTAAAATAAAACCCCATAGGGGCTAATACAAATAATTGGATCATGAATTAATTGATTTTACTCTTTTTAAATATCCGCACATCCCCTAAGCACCACTATAAATTAAGAATAAAATAGATGAGTTCAGAACTTTATTTAAACTGCTATAATCTGGACCCATATTAATAATTTAGAAGGCCTTGGGACAGAGATGCACTTGGCTGGAAGGAGCTACATTCACTTACTGCAACTGAGTATTTGAATATGTAAGGTTTACTTGCTCTGTAGAGTGATACGCCATATTGTCATTTATTGTATTTATCAAGAATACAGCCGAGAAATTCTGGTCATTGTATTATAGTTGGAGGTTTAGAAACAATTGCTTTTCTGCAGTCAAAACAAAACAATAGAGAAAGACAACAGACCAACAGCAATTTAGAAACAATGAGCAATTAAGGGTAGGCTGCAATGGCCTGAGGTCTATCCTGAATCATCAGATTTGGGTAAACAAATGAGACTTAACAGGTTACTGAGATATATCAAAAAAATCAAGGGATGGATGTGGATGAAGAGTGTGAGAGTGCTTGTGAGGAAGCACAAAGAGACTTGTTTGAGAATTAGCTACGTTTGCTGTCACAGAAGAATGCTGGGAAGTGGATACCAACTACTGGATGTTCTTGTGAGGGAACACAAAGACAGTTTTCATGGAAGGTCCTGAGAGTGAAAACGAGCAGCAGACATTTCTTACAATCGGAGAGTCAGGAAAGGGATGGCAAGGTTTACAACACCTGTGTTAGGATATAGCTCATGTAACTGTACCCAGAATAGCCCTGAACAAATCTCAGTTCAGCAGTCAGCCACGGCTTAGTATCAGTAGCTGTTTCCTGGTGAAGACAGGATATAACCTAACACTGAGTCAAATCCTTCTCTACACTGAGCTCTACGTAGAACTGGTGGGGCACTGAGTGACAGCTCTTACTGAACAGCAAGATGTAACAGCAGTATGGTCTGAAGAAAATCTAAACTTGGCAGATTTCCATCATGGAGCAGATACATGGAAAGATGTTTGTAAAGTATGTAAAGTATGTACTGACCTGAGAAACTGGTAAAGTTTGTAAAGTATGACCTGAGAAACTAGATACTAACCTCATTTCAGCCTCAAATAAAAGTGGAAATGATATTTGGCCTGTATGAAAATTGGATTCTTACCCAATGGCCTTATTTAAAGTTTTTGTGTAGTAAGTGAGGTTTTCGTTACTGCTTTCTCAGAGCACAGAACAACAAATGCACTTAATCGCATCAGTACCACCTGAACGTCTGCTGTCAAGCAATGAGATGAGCATGTGAGTATAACCTTAATGCCTTTATGAAGTCACTGAAAAACTTCTGCCTCCAATTGGGGTACTGATATAACCTAAATTAAAGAGCTGCCACAAGCAGAAACACAATGTGAGATAAACGTGTCTGGGATTGGTGATCACTACCCCATGGCTCATTAGGATTCTACATGCTGTGATTCCCAGTCAAGAACAACCAAATTAAAACTGCACGTCAGATTGCATTAATCAGGGCAACATTCTAGTTGAAGGCATTCTGAGTTATTACCATGTGCTTGTTTCCCCATCTATATATTACAAAAGATGAGAAATAATGGGATATATTAATTCACACAGCTCCATTAGAAAATCCCCAAGGAAGCTATATTATTGTATTTGTCCTTCTCCACTAAAGTCCACATCTTTTGCAAACGTTTTCCTATCTACTTCCTTGAAAATATGAAGGAAAGCTTGTACAATCTTTTGCAATCCATTTGTGTGTACTTAGACACGTGCCTTTTATTTTGCATGCTATCACTCAGCAGGCATACACCTGAGTGGCCAATATCTATTTGTTAAGAAAACAACATATGAGGGCTGCTCAAAATTAATGCCTCTATTTTTATTATATTGGCCCAGAGGTGGATGCTGGTGGTATGGCAGTAGAAGCTGAACCTTCCCACCAATATTCCATCCGTTTTGTTGCTGTGTGACAGATGGCAGCAGAGTCTGACAGAACGGTGTCTGGCATGGAAGTGCGGATAAAGCAAAGGTAACTGAGTTCTTCCACATGGAAAAAAATGCAGCCACTGACATTTGAGCACACAACAAAATGATACTGATGATTCTTCAGTCACCTTTTCAACACAGTGCCCAAATGTGCTGGTCTAGAACTGGGGTCTGAGGCAGGCCATAAAGAAGACAACCCAACCAACTCACCTTATGCTGAACTCTCCATTTGAACAAGTGTATTTTTAATACTGCCATCAGGGGAAATTGTAACTGAGTATTACATTCTCCCTGATCTCTTCTACAGATTTTGAAGGTATTTTCTTTCTCTTCAAGCTGTGCTTTGCCTTTACCATATGGATTCAAATAGTTGCTCTACCTCACAGCAGAGATAACAGTATTAATGTAATGGATTAAATTGATGTAATCTGTACACATAGCAATGTATGAAACACTTTGGAAGCCATTTAGGGGAAAGACACTATGTAAATATAAAGCATTATCATAGTGTGACAAGAACTGATGCTGTAAACTAGATGCAAAACACAAATTAAAGGTATGAGTCACCTGAACAGTCTTTAGTAATTGTCACCATCTTACCGCTATAACGCTGGCATTTGGGCACTATATTATTTCTTAAAGCGTTTCTTTCAGCTTCTTCTATACTTTTTTGAAATACATAATATTCTTCCATCTCCCTAGTGAAACTACAGGAAGAATTCAATTGTAGCTTAGAAAAAATATCTTTCTGAATATATGAAATTGACCATAATCATTTTTGGATGCATTTTCACTTTTTACTTTTCAATGAATTTCACAGGTCATGCAATGTAAGCGCCACGTGATCTTTCAAGGCACACACCAGCAACTTTCCAAAATAAAAGGACTGCTCAATAACAAAAGAGCAAATGAACATTTTTGTCTATGATAAACTGCAGCCTGTAAAAACAGCAACAAATCCAGAAGATTAATTAGCTAAATGGAAGGCCAAAGATTAAATGCTGCTCCCTGTAACATGGCTACAGTTTCTGCAGGCTATATAAATTTGTGCCTTGCTACTGAAAAGCAAAAAGATGCTTAGCATTGCTAATATTACATGCATGAATATTGAAAGGAAGGCGAGGGGGTTTCAACATGATTTTAACTTGTTTTGTTACTTAGCAGTACTTTTCCAAGCAGACTGACAAGGAGTCCAAGTAATGCAGCAAACAAACAAAGAAACAGACATTATTAATCAGGCTGTTTCTTCATGCTTTGGGTCCTTCCAAGTTTTCCACTGTATTGAACCAAGACATCTCTAGGACTTGTCTGGATCTCTTCAAGAATTCCTTAGGATCAACATTCATGACTGAGAAAGGCAGGGACAGAATGCAGAAACAGGGTAGAAAGGATGGATGAATAAGCTGCTACGTGCAGCAAGAGGTGCCTGTTAATTAGCTGAAGTGGTAATGAAAAGAGTCCTTTTATCTCACTTACAGACAGCATAAATCTTAGAAAACTTTGAAAGATATACAGAAGAAGATCCTCATAAGATTCACAAATGAATTTAAAGAATTTTCCTTTCTGCTTCTTCCCCCACAGCAGTGCTCAAACGCTTTTCAGAGTTGATGCTGTATTCCTATCCCCTCATTAACTTGCTCACAGAAGACAAAAAGGCAATCGAGGAACCGTTAATAAGTGATGGTGAAGGCTACTTAGAAACAGCCGCTTATTTGGAATTGTTTTGAAGACCTTTGCTTGCAGAAGATTTTGATTACTACTCAGTCCAGCACACGAAGACGGAGTGAAGGCAAAAAGAGAATTCTAACACGTATTAATCATGTGTTGAATGCCTGCCTCAAAGCCTGTTACCTGCAGAATGTTCATCACATGTAGTACAATTGTCTGTACTAGATTCAGAAGGAAGTCTAACATACTATTGATTTTTTTTTCCAGCACGTAGAAAACATTTAGAAATGATTCATTGTTTTTTCACTTTTTCCACCCGTAAACACAGCATGCATTCAATTATTTATAGAATAATTAAAATATCCATAAATGCAATGAACAGTTCTGGAATGATGGTCCCATTATAGTAAAACATATACTCCTTCTCTGTTCTGGGCAGTGGACAGTGAAAGGCCAGTATAGCGTTTACTACACTTCACAAACTTTTGAGAAAAACTCAAAGAAATAGCAATGTTCTTTTCTTATCAAAAAGCTTCCCATACTCCCTGCCGAGTAGAACAAGCCTTATGTTTCAAACAACAGCATTGCAGAAAAATGGTGATCTGATTGAACATGAAAGAGCAGACTACACCTATTCACCTGTTACAGCATCAGTGTTGTCTAGGGACCAGGGAGATATCTGCTTCTCACATTTATGAGAGCACTTGTGAGGTATTCAGCCAACCCAGCTAAGTATTATTTCTTCCTCATTGCTCTTCTCATCAACAGCCTATCTTCTTCCTAAAATCCTAGATGTCTTTTTAAAAGTAGGACAAACACAGCTAGATTTTCCTTTCCCTTTCTTCCACCACATTTTAGAAGCAGAAGAGTTCTACAAGCATTCTCCTACAACAATCCACATAGCTCTTGCTTAGGCTAATGACAGTCATGAGGGAAGGGAAAGATGCCCATTAAATGCTCCTCTTTCATTTCGAGCAGAATTTTTCCTACCCAAAATAAATTTTCTGATGCTGAAGATTGACATATGTGGATGAGTTTATTGATGGTATCTTACTAATGGAAAAAAAGCATGGAAGCTGCCTGCTCCTGTTAGAAGGAGGGTATGCAAACTCTCCTGTGCCACTAAGACTGCTTCATGTGATGCTTACAGGTGGGGTGCATTTGCTTCATGGGTCAGAACTGTAAGCAACTCCTCCTACTGTTTCCCAGACTAAGTTGTGCTTTTGGATTCTGTTGAGACATGGAATGAGTTCAGAAAATATATCCTCCTTTAAATTGCTATTTGTCTCCTTAAGAGTAGGACAGAAGAATTCACTCTGAATATCAAAGCTGTAGGCAATAGGGGAAGATACTGAAGGAGAAACTACTGCAGTGGCTTTACTTTCCTCCCAGGTACAAATAAATGCAATACAGCCCATATACTGATGGGGAGAGAATCTGCTCAGTTCTTGGGAGACAAATAGTCTATTTTAAGTGAAGTCTGTAATGCTGTCAACTGCTTTAGTTATTTGATCATATACATTATGAGTAGTCCAGTGACTTAGCATCAATGGAAGTTGATCACAATACTCTGAAGAAGCACCAATTCTAGATTTAAAGAACCTAAGTGATGTGCATACACTATTACATAATTCAGCAATCAGCTCCAATGGCTATTTGTCCTTTGTTTGAAATTAAGGTAAAGATTGCCTCTAAATTATTATAAGAAAAGAAATCATAAATTAGGCTATGAAGATCACGTAGAGATAGCAACTTCGTGTTGAACGTCACCACAGTTTGGAACCCAGTTACTTCAACATCAGGTTTAACACTGAGGTTAAATGAGACTTGATTATTGAATAGCAGGTGGAAAAGGATCCCAATTTAGAAGTATTTCCAAATTAGATGGCACGGTTCAAGTCACAGATTAACATAGGGCTTTTAAAATCCCTTATACACTTTTCAGAATGCTGTGGGGGGTACCTTTATACTGCAAATCTGAACCCTGTTCTGAACAGGTTAAGAAGCCACCATGTCTTTGCAGAGAGACAGAAATTACAATGTAAATGAGATTCTCTCAATGGCAGACTCTTTGGGGTGTTAGATAAAAAGAGGCATATGCATCTAATCAGATATCTTTGCTTTGTGTCCTGGGAGGACACTGTAGTTTTTTCTAGGGAAGATATCCATTGCGTCAGCTTACAGCTGATCACAACCCGAGCTGCCAACAACAGATGCTTCGACAGCGGTTAAGTTTCTTCTCATGGTCTTTGGTGAGCAGTGGCGAACCGCACGGTTTGAGGCCCTGAAAGCAACTGGTATCTCTAGAATATTTTAGCAGTGAATTTCATCAATTCCCCAAACTTCTGGCATTTTAGGTCGTGCCAGCCGATGGGGATGAGATGCCCTAGATTTACAAGCCCCTCCAGCTGCGAGCCAACTGAAGTTAGCCCACTCTGAAAACTCTTTTTTGGAAGCAGATAAGAACTCTGCAAGGTTTCCCACTGTGCCAGTGGAGGCAGGAGGTACAGATGGAAGTTTACAGGCAGTTTTATCTGCAGTGATACAGAATTTGTCTGAATTTTAAAAATGAAATCTCTAGCCAGCATTTTCTGTGGAAAAGTGGGTTGGGAATGGGAGAATTTAGGCCTACACTCCATCTGAACACAAGTGTTCTACGCCTGCCAACAAAGTGGTGAATGGAGCCTACCGTGTGTAGTTTTGCCTATTAGTTCTATGTGACTTTCTTACGAATTATCTACCCTACATCCCATTCACACAGTATTCACTGAGTATCAGTATTACTGCTAGATCAAAAAGGTATGTTGCAAGGAGAACAATTTAGAGATCTGAGACATAGGTGAACTGTCATAATTAATGGTCTCTCTCCTATTCTACTTTTTCCTTCCATAGCAGAAAAATCTTAATTGTATCTTGAACATCCAGTAAACCACAGTGCTCTTGTTAACCTGACAAGGTACTGGGGTCTCCAGCCCCATTAGAACAGAAGAATTCCTTTCCCAAGGTCAAGAAAAGAGAATAATAGAAATAACTGTAACCTATTGGACTAATGACTGTGGAGTGATCTGAGCCTCCCCATACAGCACTGTGATGTGAGCTTTCAAAAGGCAGCCTGAGAGGAGTTCACTTGCAGCTGGGGTGGCCTGCTTTGAAAACGCATGAGATTTAAGTGTATATTGAGACCCACAGTGCTGAAGAGTGACTGAAGCATAGAGCAGTTTGGCATTGTACAGATGTTGAAAAGGTCAGAAAGAAAGCAAAGATATGCTAAATGAATTCATTGCTTTAAGGTTACCCATGGTCTCCATCTCCCACTGCCCAACTCTTTTTGCCAATATTCATTTCATCTTTTCTTGAAAGAAAAGTATTTGTAAAAAAGGAAAGTGAAATGTTACTTTTGTAAGCGCCCATTGTGTACTTATTTCCTGTCTACAATGTCACAGAGGGAACATTCAGAGTTCTTTCATTTCCTCTCCTGCTATTTATGTATTTCTAACCATGAATTCTCTGTACACATAACCTTCTTTAACACAAACACCTTTTCAGCCTCAGCTGGATATGTTTTGCTGTAAATAAATAATCATTTCTTTGTCACTTTTTTTTATTAATAATAAAAAAAATGAAGGAAGGATTTTTATATAACCTGATACTGAATTCTTGCTAGCCTGCTTGGGCAATGTGAATGACTACAAGCTTGATGACAGTGCTCCTCACTTTATATGTCTGGGCACCAAGAATGAAAAGGGAGGTGAAGATGGGCCAAGGCACCTTATATGCTTTAAATAGAAAGCCATGCACAGAGAAGCCTATATACAGTGAATCAAACCTATTAGAACTACCTTGCATGAGCTTCAGAGGTTACCTGAACATAACAGAAAAAGCAGCCTGTTCTGGTGGCATGATACATCGCGATTATTGTGCCTGTGAAGACCATCACTGCAAAACGTTAGCAGAAGGTAAGGAGAAGCATGCCTAGCTTAGTTACTCCACAGTTAGCGTGACCACAGGACAGTCCCATGCACTCACACAGCAAGTAATCTCTAGAGCTGGCTCTTGCTGGGATGTCCAGAAATCATACGGTTTCTTCATCCCAGACACTGCTAACACTGTGGGATTATCAAAAATCCTTGAGAAGCAATGAAAGATTTCCAATTCCAGGTAGACCACATCTCTGATGTAAATAAAGGCAACTCCCAGGAGATACAGGTGACATCAGTAAGAGAAAAAGGCATTTAGTATTATCACCAGTTTACATCAAAAAGGCTTTTCCACAGAGCTGAACATTCATTACATTGGGACATATATGAAGAAAATTAGTTTATTAAGTATCTGTGCTAATACTCTCTCTTAAGGCTGCTTCCCCTTCTTCGGTAGCAAATATCTACATAATATGCTAATGCATTTGTATCAAAGTTTCCACTCTTCCCAAAGAGAGCAAGCAAGTATGCCAGCAATTAACTGGATCCTAACACAAATTTATGGATACAGATTTTTCAAATGAGCTTGCCAATTCCGAGGAAAATAATTTTAAGGGACAATAAATATCACTTAATTTCTATCCACAGCTGTATGATATACTGTAAGCACCACTCTTTCTCCCCTTGGAAGGGAGGAAATGCTGCGTTAGCAGGTAGCTTGAAATATATACTATTTCTTGCTTCTGAGTAAGCTCATAATTAGAGCTGAAACATGAGGAATGATTTCAATAGAGTTGTAAAGTCCAATAGGAGGAAAAATCTATTTGAGGTTAGAACAAAATCTTTTTTAATCTGGCTAATGCTACTTTTGTGCTGATGCTGATCGTTATATTTATTACTAAACTGTGCAGCATTCCAAAGTGTTGACACCTGACTTCACTTAGTAGAAAAGCAATCACTTCCAGAGATTCATCTTGGTGATTAATATGTAGATACCTAATTTTTAGTGAATTAAACCATGTTGTATCAATTTGATGGTCTTTAGGATTTATAATCAAGCACTGATGACATCCGATTAATGCCAGCATAGGCTTCCTGAACCTTACAATATTCTCGTTACTTTGGAGCTCAGATCACGGCAGGCTGATTACCCCCCTGATTATCCTGAGTAACTGGGGTCAGAGGTTAGCTAGCACCACAGAACACATTTAATTCAATCAATTTAGTTACTGAAGCAGTTAGGAAAAAAAAAATCATTCCAACTGCTGTACCACTGCATTAGAAAATTTGCCCAGGACTCCTGTTCTCCAGCTGATGAGCTTTTTTGCTTAATTTCTAATTTAATATTCTTCTGGGATTTGCAGCTTCAATTACTTGTGATATTTTCACTCATAAAGTCAGAGATGTTGAGCTTTGAGAGGGGAAGAAAAACCAGATGAGGAAGAGCTGCCTGTATTATCCGGTATAATAAACATTCTCACAGACACACACATACTTCCACAGCTCAGTTGCATTTTTCCTAGGTACGAATGCTAGAGGTGGCTCGGAGAACTCCTCTTGGTTCTCTCCATTTGTCCCTCCTGCCACTGCCAGATTTTGTTCTTCTTTTGCCTTTAGTAGATTTTTAATACTGTTTAGCCGAATCCCACTACGTTTGTCTTTCAGGCAAAGAGGCTTTGATTACTTGTGGTGTGCCACATTCCTGTGTTTAGGCAATGCAGCCCCCTCATGTATGCCCTGATAGTGTCTGGGGGAGCTCATTAAAGATACCAGGGCTGTACTTCTGTTGCCTGAAGCAGCAAGTAGTGTGTCTGGGATAACTACCTAAGAGATCCCTTTCTACTCCCTGAAAGTCTCAAGGTACTTCTCACATGAATACAAATGCCCAGCAGCTTGACTTGACTCCTACTGGTTAGTTTTACATCCTATATAACAACCCTGAGTCTGCTGATCACTGATATTTATTCTCAGTCCTGAGGCTGCTGCCATAGCCACTGACTCTGCCTTCTTACCCAGAGATGGGTTGGTTACAACAATCTCAATAGTCTAATGAAGATGGAGAGCTTCCAGCACACTTTCAGATGTGTCAGAGCACATCATTTGCTCTGTCATCCTTTCAATGAAGACAAAGGGCCATAGTTACACAAAGTCTGCCATGATACTCAAACTTCTTTTTGCTGTGAATAGGGCTTGAAGAATTCCAGTGGGGTCATAAGTGTAAGTGCTAACTGCAGCCAACATAACAGAGCAATACAGTAACCATGTAGCTCTCTAATATGGTATTGCCATTACTAGCAATAGGACATAAGTCTTGAGTTTGCAAGGCCTCAGGTTAGAAGTTTATCAGGCCTCCTCTGCCTGAACTGTCCTTGAAATGCCTGAAGCTGTTTTACTTGGTTTTGCTGTAAGAATAACTGGAGTTATTGTTTACCTTCGCATGGTACCACCAGTTTCACAATTCTCATATAATAATGCAGTATAAAGAAACACAGGCTTTGTACAATAAAAGAGCCTTTGAGAATTGGTGACACAGGATGCAGTGAAGTGAAGCCAATGGATAACAAGGCATGAAGCACGGAGACCCACAGGCTATAAACTACTCACCAGTTTAAGTTAAAGAAGTGCAGACCTGAAGCTGGACAAAATCAGTTTTGGGAGAAACAAAGAAAACGTATAACAAACATAAAGGCATCATATACAGTGCCTTTGAAAGTAATATGGAGCTTCAGACCAATGAAGAAAGAGCAACATGTTAGTTTAAAGCGTGTTAGCCAATATGAGGAGGAATGGAGGAAGAAGAAATCATCAACACGAGCATTACATTTGTCCTGGCAAATGATTCGAGATGTAGGCAACCTGTCCTAACAGCAGTACCACAAACATCGTGAAACCACCAGCTTTAAGACCTAGAGGAACCAGGAAAGGATGAGCAGGAATAGTGGTAGAAACTAAGAAGCATGTGTGCAACAATTTTATAACTGTACTATTATAATTATGGACCCTTTTTATGCATAGAATATTTTTTTTCTGTATTTACCAGATCTGGATTAATAGTAATTCTTGGAATAGCAATGGCTTGGATTAGTTTTCAGTAACACTAACAATAAATTGTTGGTTTTATATATCTAAGGTGGGAATTCCCTTTGCCCATCAAGAAGATTTTGAGTGTAACAATACCATACCAGAGCTGGCCGCATTTCTTTAGAAATTTAAGCAGTTTTCCTGAGTAGGATCCTGTAATAGAGGAAACAAAGTCTTAAACCTCCATTCCCCCTGCAAGCAGCGGAAAGTTGCAGTTTAATCTTCTGTTTGTCCATGGAGAGGATCCATTTTCTGTATGTTCCTCTGGGGTTCTTTGGAATGAAAAATGCTATACGCTTATAAAACAGTCTCCTAATGAAACCTGCTCCAAACTAACTCTGCAATTGATGAATCTCCTCCTAAGCCCCTCTGCACATTTGCCTGTGGCAGAAAGTCTGACTCAGCTGTCAGACTCCCTTAGCTTAAAAGAAACTCAGAATAGGAACTGCAGGATAATTGCAGGTCAGAAGTTAGGTGTGTTAGCAGAAAGATGTGGAGAAGGATCACAGAGTGCCTAGCTATGACATAAAGCTCCCCAGCCAGTGATTATACATTCTCTTTTGTGTATGAAATGATGCGGTACCAAGGGACCTTGTTTAGCTGGCAACTCTGGTGGTAGGTGGACAATTGGACTAGATAACCTTAGAGATCTTTCCCAACCTTAACGATTCTATGAAATATCCTCAGTTGATTACAGAAAAAATAAAAAAAATAAAAAAATAAAAAGAAAACATCCAGATGATATAATCAAATTCTCTGTATTAAACACAAACCCACATGTATAGAAGAAAATAAACAGCAGCAAAATCGCATCACATCAAAATGCTCAAAAATATATCCGCTCTTCCTCTCCTGTGGTGAGGATGAAAGAAGAAGAAACCACATATAGCAGATGCTAGTTTTGTCACTTATTCTGCTACTGGAAAGGAATCATGGACAATAAAGGCAATTTAATGTTGCTAACACAGCAAAACTGTGCGGAGATGTGTAAGAAGGATAGTGTGCAAGACAGAAGCAAGAAATCTCCCATCTGCTCAGCACTGGGGACTCAGCTGTACTACTGCACCCACTTCCTGCCCACAGTGCAGCAGACACAGCAACCAGAGAGCAGGCAGACATCTATCATTCCTGGCCTTGAAGGAACCTGCATAGCAAGAATACATATAGGGCTGCTGTAGAGAAGGGAACTGTGGATAAGGCCAAGAAGCAACGGGCTTTAGTGGAAGCAAGGAAAATTCCCTTTAAAAAAAAAACAAAACAGTCTAAACTTAAGGGGAGCTGAAGTACTGGGAAGTATTGCTGGGAGGCCATGGAGAATAAACCTTTAAAGTTCATGAAGAAAAAATAAGATAAGCAAATTTTGTATATTGTACAAATAAAAGGATAGGATGTCATTAAATCCTGAGATCCCTTCTCCTGCAGATTCATGATAAGCCCAAATCCAAGGCCCAAAATGGAAGGGGGAACGAAGCACTTTTTCACAGCTTTCCTAACAGTTTTAATGCAGTGTTACTCATTGACTTCCATGAAGCTCACTAGATTAAAAAAAAGATACATTTTCTTTGCCCCGAACCAGTCAATAGGAAGGAATTCCTTAATTGATTTCCCAGTCTCATACTCCCCATCATGCAGGACTCTTCTGCACTGGATTTGGGGCTGACTGCCGGAGATACAGGGTCTAACTGCAAAGTCACACTTACGTTCTGTACTGCAGATGAAAGATGAGAATTATGCTTCTGACATTTGCTTTCCTAGCTAGTAATATTCTCTTTTGGCAAGAGAATTTAAAGAAAAGGGAAAGGAAAATAATAATTAATGTCAGCTTAGAGCAGGATTGTAAGGGAACAGGAATGGCAGAACTGGATACCCAAATTTAGTTGTTTTAAGAATGTCTGCAATGTGGCCACCATAAAGAAACACCTGTTCCATCTATAACTCCTCCTTTCTCACTACTGAGAACATCGTCTTTCCTGACATGCTGCTCCTACCATCGCATAAAAGTCTTCTGAACAAAATCGTTCCTCTTTACAGATCTCAACAATTACTTCATAATATTCCTGAATTGTTTGGCAAAGAAGACCTACATTTAAATTCCAGAGCAGCTATGGAATGAAGAAAGCAGATTGATTCACATTCTGTTCCACTATTACTCTCGCCAAAGTGACTTTTATCAGGCAAAAAATAAATAAATTAAAAAACCCAACACGATCTGAGCCTGAGAATTCCGTTGTCAACTACAAATCCATCGGAAAAATTTTACAGCTCGCTTACAATATAAACCCTTAGAAACAGCTTGAAGAGGAAATGCTGCCAGAAACCCCAGGGCATATTATCCACACATCCCTCACATGGAATTAGTGCAAAATATCACCCTCACATTGCCCACAAACATTGCCAACAAATGAGAACGGCGAGAGGCTGAGAGTATGCCGTCTGGGATATTTATACTCGTTTTTCTCCCATGGCAACGTGTCTGTTTCACGTACTTTTAAGCCTCCATAATTTTACTCCATCTAATCTCTGCATTGTCTTGTTTTGTTTATCACTTCCATGGAGCACCTGCCATGCTTGTTGGCTGCAGCAAGACAAATAAGCGCATCTTTGTCAGTGGCTGGGGCCAGCTGATGTGTGCTCCTTAGCTGCAAATTTCACTACAATTATGCCCAACCTCCTCACCTCTACTACTTACTTGTCATTATTTGCTCCTTCCCAACATGTTGCTAAGAAATTTCATAGCCTCTGCTGGCATCGTAAATGCCAACCAAAAAGATTAAATGCAGACGTGTGCCACCTCATCCTGTCAGAGAGAACAGATCATGTCCCCAGAGTCCACCTGCCAATCTTCAACATAGATAGCAAAGCCATTTTCCAATCGGTTCCTGGGTGTTCCAGTGCCCAGGTTTTGCTGAACAGCCTTGAAGAGATGGGATTTAAATTGTATTGAGAATATTAGTCTAAAGTGAATGAAGTGGAGAGTATACTTCTCGTTTATATCCCCAGAGTGATAAATGTGAGAGTGCAATTTTTTTTTTCTAAGGCAAAGAAAATGGGAAACCAACACGGATTTCAGGCACATGAGAAATAGCTTATGAATTTAGATGATAGTTCAGCAGAAATAAATTGTACATCTGTTCATTCATTTTAATAAAGCAGGGAAATGACACACTGCTGGAGCCCTTTGAGAACACTGGTATTTTTAAATTATGATCCTATAATAGTAGCATTAACATTTGTAATGCTGCCCATACTTTATGAATTTAAAAAAAAATAAATTTATGGAATAAGTGAGCTTCAACCTATATGTTGGACTCTGGGCATTTAAAACTAAGATGCTCCCTGAACACGTACAAATTAGCCCAGCAAAGACATCATAATAGCTTTACTATGTAATACAGATAATCCTCCGTGTAAGCGTTGACAATCCATGCTTATTATTTCTGAATAAATAATTCAGATGTGCAACACTCATTTCTGCTGACTAGTGCCTATTCATATAGACAGCTATAGCCCAGTACTTGCAGCTAAAGAGTCTTTTACAGAAACAAACTGGACTGTTTTCTTCCCTGCACGTTCGTATGGAAACGTACTGCCTTCTGCCAAATTCAGGAAGATTACTTTTCTCGTGCACCTCTCACAATAAGAAAAAAAAGAACTGGAAAAAATTATGAGTTGAATACAATTACTTCATTGCTTCTATGGTACCATTATTCCCAAGGGTGACACGCAAATTTAAGAAACAAAGAAGTGAGACTGCAGGGGATGAGACTTTTAAAAAGCTAGTGTTTGGATTTTCCAAATTGATCGACGTGGAAAATAATAAATTAATAGTTCAGTAATAGCTGTCATGTTTCCTTTAAAGGCACAATTAGTGACATCATTAAAATTTCCTTTCAATCGATTGCATTAAAGCAATCGCCGCTAGAGGAAAGAGAATCCAAAATCGATTTGTTGCTCACATATTGCCTCATTGATCAGCTGAGATGATCCTCACTCTTGAAGAAGAGGAATTATCTGACATCCTTGAAAAGCAGTAAAGGTCAGCTGAAATCGCATGTCAGAATCGGAGGAGCTCTCCTCTGACAAAGTTACCTACTAACATGGCAAATGAGTGAAGAGTATGTGCTTAAATATTTAATCTTCCTAAAGCAAACTCTTCACAGAGGCTAGGGCAGAGCTCAATATTGTTAAGAGAGGCTCCTTACTGCTAACGTCTATATCTATATCTACCAGCCTGCGAATGTTTTTGTGTGCTCTGTATTGCTCGCTCCATTTCCAGCAGGCAGTCCAAAAACAACCTCAACAGGCTGCCTAGGTAAACAAGACTTATTGTAATTTGGTTCTCTGGTGAATATAGAAGAACTGAAGAAAAAAAAAAAAGCCTCTGGGACACAGAAGACCCCTAGGCAAGCACTTACCATTGACAGAAACTATACAGATTTATTGATTGAAACTGCATTTTAATCATATGGCTGGAGGAAAGGAAACTGTTCCTAGAGACTACCAGTCAGCCACAGCATGGGACATGATAAAACTGTTTCTGCCACTAATATCAGGCAGCAGCTATGTTAGAGTAAAAGGACATTAAAGAGTTCAACATCTGCAGGCAAAGTTGGATTTATTTACTCATGGCTTCAATTATTATTTAAGATGGAAAACTTGAAAAGGTCAGAGCCGCTAACTTAGAAAACATGCCCTTCATCTGTCTTCAAACATGCACTTTTTTTCTACGCTTAGTTCAACACTGAATCTATTAATCAACTACAGCGTTCTCTGTTTCCGAATGTGAGCTGCGTTATTTTCAAGTAGACACATAAAACCTAACCACATTTCATTTTTCATTTAATCTACATTAGAAAATGCAATTTTAGGATGTGAAAACATCTGGTTTTTTGTTTAGGTAGGCAAACATCTGTGGACTCGTATTTCTGTGTATACGCATTTGCATACATAAAAAAATCCAGATTTAAATTATAGTCTAATCCTGCACTCACATCTCTATGGAACACTGTTTGGATGGCAGCCTTGGATACAGGCAGCTAAGAATATCAACACAACAGATAAATCTTTTTCCTTGGTATTATTTCAGCAACAGACAACCGTTTGTTTTAGATATGAGCTTATTTAGCAGGATTCATTTGTCTTATATGTGTTTTGAAAGTTTCTCAAATAACTGCCTAGTTTTTTCAAACTTCTTTTGAGCCAAAAGACTGCTCCCAACCCTTCAAACTTGTTGAGGACAGCAGCACTCTCCTTACCATCAGTCTTCTAAATGAAGAAAAATCATTGATCTAAGAACATCTGACAGTACAACATAACGTATGGGCACTGTTGGCCTCAGTGACTGAAGGCGGTCAAAACAAATGAGCTGAGGAGGAGGAAATAAACCATATAAGAAAAAAAGTGAGATGATATGTGGAAGCAGCGATGGGACTCGATTTATAGAAGGTAGAAAAAAAGCATATGTAGGCTTCTGCAAGTCATAAGCAAACAGTTTAAGTTGTGAAAACAAAAAGGTGGTTCACGAGGGGAAGAAGAGAGTGAAGGGAGAAAGAAGAGTTCACAGCATCAGGGGAATGGCAGAAAGGAAGATCTTCCAGAAATTAAAGGAGAAAAATCCTGGAGACAGAAGGAGGACCATGAGACAACAGAGAAACACAGCTTTTCAAGAAATGTTACACAAACAGCTTTCCATATAAGAGAACAGTGGGAAAAGTGACAGAAACAAGCAGAGGGAAAAAGGAGATGACGTACATGTCAAAGAGCAGTCAGTGGATACATCACAGAAATCAGTCTCGGTCAAGCTGAAGCATAAACTGAGAACATATTTAAGGGATACTAGATGTTCAGGTCTGAGAGTCAATGACAAACTCAAGGACTTGAAAGAGAAAGGAAAAACTAAAATTAAATGAAACAAAAGGAAATTACTAAAATTCAGGTAAGGTTAATTACAGATAACTAACTAACTAGCAAGTTTCAAAGGGAGAAAGACCAAAAGCTGTTGGTTGTTGTTGTTGTTTCAATAGAGTATTATGAAGTAGACAAAAGAGATTTTGAAGGATGACACAAAAATATGACACATTTCAGCACCAGGCAAAAAAACCTAGATCACTGTGTAAGCAGTTCCTCAATGTGCAGAGAATTGGACAAAAAAAATCTCTAAAAAAATCCGCATCAACCTAAGTGGAAGAAAATAATGGGAACTGAGACAGATTCATAAGGACTGGCCACAGAGCAATAGCACTGGAGGGAAACAGTCAGGTAACTGACTCGGATTCAGGGATTTTTCAGAATGAGGTCAAATTCCAGAAGAGTGAAAAGAGGATAAAGTTCGTACTCTGCGTAGTGCTGAGATTATACTTTTTCTTGTGACATATGGATCGGGAACACAGGGGAAAACATTTGTAAAAACAAATAAATATTAAGTGATTGTTAGACAGCCGGCTAGAGAAAGGGCTACCCTTTAAGCAAATAAGCATCTGGGACTCTAAGGCAAACAAGCCCTGGAAATAAGCCAAAGCAGAAAGCACAAGGATATGAATAAATTACACTCCTGTATCATTTTCCTCAACAGAGACTATAGCTGTAAAGAGCTCTGTATGAATCCCCTAATTTGTTTTTTTTCTTAAATGTATCAACACCATTTTCATTCCAGTAACTTCAAGAGACGATCAGCCCTATAGAATTTTATTGCTCTCCAAATGAGTCTCTTTCTTAGGCACTTACTAACAATTTTACTTGAATAAATGTACAGCTCCTTTTAGCATGTTGATTTTTATCGGTTCACTATTTTAATGTTCCAGAGCAGAAGGAAAAAAGATATTTTGTCTAAATAATCCTGACGTTTTGATTCGCACGCACAGATGGTTAGCAAAATTTGTAGTAGCCAAATCAGTTTCAGTGGCGCTGACAAAAAAGTCTTAAAATCTCACTTGTCAGTGAAGAAATTGATAAACCGATCACAAAATTCTCGCTATTGGAATGACCTACGCAGTCACATAACTGTTATTTTTGTATGAATGCAGTTTTGTAAATCCCTTCTGTTCGTATAAGTTGCAACTATGATAGCAGCTCGCACATATTGCGTAATTGCTATTAAATAGGGTTTTGTCTGGAGCAAACTGAATATGTTTAGATCTATAGTGTGTTATCTTGTTTAATCCCACTTTTAAAATAGAATTCCTACAGATGCTAGAGGCACGTTAACAGTGTGGGCTTCTTAACTCATGGGATTAGAGCAATATTTTGCCACATCTCTCTCTTCTTTGGACTGCTCCTTACATCCGCTGTGCTGCATCAGAGAAGGAAATGTAGAGTTCTTCGCATTTCACATTGTGCACGTGAGGAACTGCAACTCTTTACATATGTAAAAGAAAAGTCCCTTCAAGTCCTGGAACATTTTTGCTGGCCATACAGCACAGGTAACACCTGGTCATCTGTTCCCCACTGGCTACCCACCGATGGATGTACTGTCTAGGCTGAATAATAACAAGGTGACATTGACTTCGGAGTCACCCTGTAATGAATATCACGTATGAAAGCCACAGTCTTCATACAGAATTTGGGATTTCAGTCGACTGGATGTAACACAGGCAAATGAGGTCTTCCCATAGAGAAATTAAAAGTTATTTTGATTAAGATTTCATTGATAAACCTTTTCATATCCTAACCTGAAAAAAATGGTGTGCAGCTGCTTTGAACTCTGTGCATCACCTGCCTGCACTCAGTACTGAAGGTGGAACTCCCTGGAGAGGTGAAGGGGAAAAAATATACTATAAACTGCACTTGAAGAAAAGTGAAATTAAATTTCTATAGAATGTTCCAGCAGCACATTCATAAAACAAATGAACCCAAACAAAGTCTGTAATTTCTCAGGCTAAATAGTCCAATTTTAAAATCTATGTTTAAACTGAAATCTCCAGAAAGCAATCCTAATTTGATTTGAAGGGAACTGCAAAATTCCAGCTGATGGAAAATGTTTAATGGGAAAATCACGTAGGAATTCTTAGTAATGACTGCTAATAATTATGTTTATTCAGCTTTCTCGAATAAGTGGTCCAATCCCAGCCCTAAAAACAATACATTATCTTTGTTTAGTTTGTGTGCCTTTCAAGAGCCTCTGTCTGAAGCTTCCTTCATCTTTAATTTCTACTCCCCAGTTACTTCCCAAATGCACTTGTGCTACATGTAGTCAAAACCCTTACTGCTACTGTTTGCTTTGTAATTCAGAACTTAATATCTATGGTAAAGTTCACACTTCGTAGACCATACTGAGAAAGCATATTAACCTTCAGTTCTTGTAGAAGAGCAATAAATTGTTGTTTTATGGCTTTTTTTTTGTTGCTCAGTGTTTGGATTTTTGCTGTTAGCAGAAGCAGATGGAGGAGGTCTGCAGAGGATAGTCAGCCCTGGAATGGTTTTGCAGTGAGCTGTAGTGAGAATTGCTGTTATTACCACTCAGCTGCTGCTGACCTTCTGAGAATAACCAAAGGGTTACAAAAGCCAAGGACTCGCACAGAGGTTCACATCAAGGATGCTCAGATCAGCTGATCATAACAAATCAAAGAAACTAAGCAAAGAGCAGGAAAGAAACAGAAAAAAAAGAATAAAGAAACAGGAGAGAAAAGGACTGGCAAAAACAAAAGCTTACTTGTGAGCTCATTGGAGATCAAGAATGCTGGGGAAAAGTCAGATATGGAGAAGCAGTGAAGTGCCTTTCTATGCCTCCCTAATTTCACACTGTTTGAATGATCATTTCTATTCATAGAACCTTTCCTGTACTTATACAAGTGTTTCTCAGCTGCTTTAAGATTATAAAGCAGGCACTCTGTTGTTTTATGTACCACTGAAATGTGTTTATCTGGAGTTTAAATAGACAACTTCATGTATTTCATGACCTTGGTGGAGAGAAACAAAGCAATGAACTCACCCCTCACAAGTGAAGATAAATCGCAGAAGTCTGCTGCCTACCACTATGCAGTGCATCCACCTCTAATTATGTGATAAGTGGATGGACCCAGTGTTAAACATATTTTGCAGAAGTTCTTGAACAAAGTGCTTACACTGGTTATGCAGATAGCTCACCGAAAGCCACATGAATACCAATTATTATGCACACAGTATGAATCTCGATGAGCACAGGAAATACTGGTCTTCTAAGTAGTTGTGGGGTTTTTTTGTTTGCTTTGCTGAACAGTCCTCTATTTCTGTCAATGCACAGAATAAGAGCATTTGTTCTCTCTCTAAAACAATTTCATTCTTACTTACAACACTGCAGCAGCTTCTTTGTTTCTAAGGTCATTGGTAACTCAATCCTGAGTGGTGCCGAGCATTTCTTGCCATGTGAGAAACCTCAAGCCAGCTAATTTTGATAAGAAGCAACATACAATATTGAGGAAGAAGAAAAAAATAACAAAAAGGTAATTTAATCCCTCAGACAGATTCTTTACATAAGTCTTCCACACGCCCTTAGATTGGTATCATAACACAACTCAGCAATACTAACATTTCTCTTGATCACAAGCTTTTTTCCAAGTCCTTTGAAAGTGACCAGATTTAGAAGGAAGGTAAACATTTGGGATCCTAATTACAATGAGGGTCAAAGCAATCTCTACTCCTAAAATCAGCTTTTAGAATTCCAGTGGGAGTGAGGCACCTTTACATCCATTTTTTAAGTCTAGTGAGCTCTTCTCATTTATCTTTGGTGACTAAAACTATCCTAAAAATGAAATCTAAATGCCTATGTTATTTATAAACTTAGATTCCTAAACTGCTTCTATCATTTTGCAATGAGTTCTACTGCTCAGAACAGTTGAGAAAACTGAATGGACTTTACCACATGAATGAGAGTAATGACCAATTATTAACCTTGAAGAAGAGGTGCAACTTATAGAAATTTAATGTAAATTTCAAATGCTGTGCTATTTTAGCAGTGAGAACAGAATAGTCATAGTCTTCAATTACAAATAAATATATGTTTATCACCATTCAGATGCTTGTTTGCTTTCACATGGATTTGGTAAATAGCTTTCCGTTTGACTAATAGATACTTTCTAAACTAAATCAGTAAATTCTTCGCAAACGAACTCTAGTAGAAACACATTCACACTTAGATCTTTGTTTTGGCTCAGACATGATGGAATACAAGTCAGTTACGGGACTACATCTCTTCTGTTTTCACCAAATATCCTGTGTTAATATTTCTGGGGAAGAACAAATACATGTCACAGAACTAATGCAGGGTTTTTTTCTTTATTTTAAGAAGCCATGAGTCTTCACCATGCATACTCCTGATTATGCAAGAATAAAAAAGATTAAGGTCACAATTTGGCCTCCACATCAATGATGACAACAGAGGATGCAATTATCTCAAGTTCTAGGAAAGGAAAATGACATCAGACTACACAGGCTTTTTTCACTGTTATGATCTGTACAGGAACAAGAGTATGGAGAGGTAAAGATGAACAAAAAGATCAGTACAAGCATCTGTCTAGTGTCGGGGTGGTTCTGAAAGGGAAGATACGTTTCAGTAGACCTACTACTTGTATTTACAGCTGTAGTAAAAAAAGAAGTAGTGGTGGCCAAAGAGCTTATCTCTGGTGATCTCTAGTTGTCTGATGATCTGCTTATTCCAGAGGAAAATTTTGCAGGGGAAATCAGGTAACATTAACAGGTCCAAATGTAGGGTCTTGCTTATCTTGAAGACACACAGATAAAGGAATAGATTAGTTAGGAGTCTCAAAGGGCAACATTTTCCCTGAAAGACAAGGTAGGATCAGTGTTGACTTTCAGATCGCTGAAGAAGGGAAAGTGAGATTTGTTGCAGTTTTTAATTTGCAATCTGAATGGACAGATCTAGTCTGTGTTGGTAAGGTATGTCTAGCATGGAAAATAATATTATGCCTAAGTAATTTTTGTTAAAGAAATACAGAAAAGAAAGCCAGAGAGGAACCTTAGTAGTGTTTTTAGCTCAGTAATTGGTCTTCAACATGATCTAGTCAATATCAAGAATAAGACAGGGACTCTCCAAGCTACAAGTGTATTTCTCAACAGCCTGAATTGAAAAATAAATCTCTCCAGATGGTGCTCTGAAAGTCTCATATCCTCTTCAAACCACGAGCAGACGGAGATGCATATTGTACTCCAAGGGCTGTTTTACCCCAGTGGGTAGCAGAACTGAATCAGAAGACAGAGCTGGAAGTCATCATAAATCACGGTGACAAGCAACCTATTCGCTTTCAGGTCTCCATAGGAATTGATTAATCATTTATTAAAGCACATATTAGTCATTTATTACTCTTTTATAAACCATGTGTCAGGAGGTATTCAAAATATGAGCAAATCTTATTTTCCACTTAAGACTCACAGCACCAGTATATCTCAAATTTCACTGAGGTGATGTTTTGTCAAATCATACAAATTTTATCTTGCTCACAGGAGGCAAGCTGCTTTATTTAACTGGAAAATTCATCTGGCAGGAAAGATCATTTGACATGATGTTAGAAAAAATCATCTACCTCTAAAATAGGAAAAATATTTCCCCAAACCTTATTCTCCTGATGTTACAGAACTCTATTTTACAGTGCTTTCTCCAAGAAAAGGATGAAGTTGATGGCGAGGATGGAAGTAGCAGGAAGAAGAATTGTCTCAAGAACAAGACTGTCCCCTGGCCAAAATTAAGTCTCAGTTTCTAATGCACGAGTGAGAACGCTCTGACAGGTCCGACTAATTCTCAGTGTGCAACTGTGGATGTGCTGCTGTCCCAGATCTGTGGTGAAGGACAACATGAGAACTAAGTAGACTAAAGAAGAATTATCCTATTAACCCACATCACTGCATTCTACTCCCCAGCGCCTGAAAGCATCGGCTAAGGAAAGACAAGTAAGTATATACGTGAAATAGAACAAAGCAGATATTTTGAGATGTGTAGAGAAATGGGGCAGTAACAAAATAATTAACCGGGCTGAAGCTCACAAAGCATTAGTCAATATATTAACCCATCAAAGTACCTGACAACATAACCTCAAGGGCTTACACAACTCTTCTGAAATTAATGGATGTGCTTTGCTGGATCACAGCCAAGTTGCTCAAGTTCTGTGGTTATACCTTGATACACCGCCAATGAAAGAACAAAGGCCATAATTGCATTGGAATGGCATGGTTGTGGTATGCTGGTGAAAAATAATAGCAGATGGAAGAACAGATTCCCTAGATGAACACATTCTTATCCAGCAAGCACTGAGTAAACACTATAGAAGCTACTGCAAAGCTGCGTACAGCCGCAAAATAACATTTAGATCTTTCTGAAAACATCAAATAAACCCAGTAATGTGCATTTTGAATAGGCGTATAAGGAACTGGTCTCTAAGAAATAGATATAGTATTAGTACACATTGCTTAAGCGTAGATCCACAGATTTGTTTCACAAGAGTTTCAGTATAGTCAAAGTTCTGGAGGAAAGAAGAGGAAGATCAGTCAAGTGTCAAAAGATAAAATTAATCTCCAATGGAGAGAGATTTGTTCAAGCATAGCTGAGGTTGCTTTGAAATGAGGACTCAAAGAAACATCTCCTAGCACATATAAGGCTTCTTGGAAATAGAAATATACAGAGAAATTTTCAACTTTAAAGGAAGCTTGAAAAATTATTAACTTTTTACTTGGCATTAATGTTATTGAAATCATAGATATCTTTTTAAAGATATACATAACAACACGTTCCACAAAACTTCATTTTGTCCACAGCCTAAGTACCTGGCATTGTACTAATACAATGTCCAGACTTTTATTTCAATGATGGTGAAAAAACAGAGTAAAATCCAGATCTTACAACTTTATTGCCTTTCACTTTGTCATATTGGGAACTAATTTGGCCCTTGTGGTTAGAGATGAAGAGAATGCACTGAAAATATGGCTTAACTGAGCTATCAACAGCACATGGCAAACAAAGGCCATAGATATTTTGAGCAGAAATTATACCGTCAGAAGAAAATACAGGCCAGTAAATATTCATTTGTTTTATAGCATGGAAAAAGACACAGAGAAAATATCTTTAAAGAGAAGGAAGATGACTATGAAAATATAGCAATACTACACAAGCCTAATACTAAGGCAGCCATCTCTAAGTATATAAAAATCAAACCTTTACATTTACTATATTTATGCTTTCAAAAGTTATCTTGTAGAATATGCCTTTTTCTTTCAAGTCTTCTTCAAATCAGTAGTACTGTAGTACGCATCTTGTATTTAAATACAACAGCTAAGTCTTTTAATCAGGAAGCCAAAGCAAGTGGCATGAGCTTTAGTAATTGACGCTCTCCCTTCCCTCACACTACATAATTTAGAGTATGTGTTTTCTGATTTTTTTCTGCTTTATACATGGGATAAGAATACAACTTAGCAAGGTAGAAAGAAGATTTCTGAGGTCATCAGCATCTCAAGGTAGTAGTTACACATTCAAAAACCATATCACAATGTATATGTATATATAAAAAGATATGTCTATGGGAAGATTGGTGTGTCACATAAAGCAACAATGCTGTCTCTTCACACTTTCTGCTCTGTTTCTATACTGACACAACCAGATTTCTAAGAGTACAAAATATGTTTTACTATCATTGCCTGAAATGAATTTATAAACATTTCCAAATTTCCATAGAAACAGACATTGTCTAACAATAGGTTTAGGGGCTAAGTAGGCACCCGAGTTTTTTACACGCTAGTCAGAGGAAGCTCTTCTGGCAAACAGGATATAATCAATACACATTTCTTCTTTTGAAAGGAAAGTATGGAAATTCAAGTAAATAGTACTCTGAAGGCATGAATTGTTTTCATTATTGATGAGTGCAATTAGTTCCTAGTTGTAAATACACTGTGCTATCCTAACACATTCGTTAATTATGTTCAAGAGGGCCAAAATAATACAGTATTTTAAATATATTTCAACCACAGGTTGCCCAGAAACATCTTTCACAGAATTGAAAGCCTGATCTAAAGGGCAATTTTAAGGCCACTTAGTTAGCACATATGTATTTGAAAGGTTTGGATCAGGCTCTTCATTGTACTTTTCAGGAGTGTGTCATGATACTGCTAAAGTGAGCAACTGTGGCTACTGCAATTGATTAGTGAAAATTAATATTCCTATTGGAAAAATTGTTATTGTTTTTTATTTGTTCTTTTTCCCTTGTTTTTGTAATCTCCCTCCTTTCTTTTTTAATCTTGTTCAATATGCATTTATGAAACAAGTAATTATTCGAGTAAAATTGCAGCAATTTATTTCAAAATAATCTGGCAAGGAAAAAAATATAAAAAAAACCATATAAAGGAAAAAAAAAACATTTAAAGAAAAACAATGTCTTCACAACAATAGATTTCCCTTTTCTTCTCAAATTACCTGAAAATCAGCATTACCCCCCCCCCCCAACCCCCTCACCCC
>JANHGO010000075.1:5444342-5462718 GCA_024606505.1 Aquila spilogaster
TCCCAAATCTTACTCTCCCTGATGTGACAGAATTCTTTCTATTTTACATTGCTTTGTCCCAGAAATGGATGAAATTGAAGGTGAGGATGGAAGTGGCAGAAAGAGGAATCGTCTCAAGAACGAGACTGTTCCCTGGCCAAATGAAGTCTTTTTCTTATGTGCAAGTGCGAGCACTCTGACAAGTCCCACTACTTTTCAAGTGTATGACTAGGGATGTGCTGCTGTCCCAAATCTGTGGTGAAGGACAGATGTGAGAACTAGGTGGACTGTAGAAAAATCATCCCCTTAAGTGACATCACTGCATTCTTCTCTCAAGTGCCTGACACCATTTACTAAGGAAAGACAATATATCCGATATTAAGGAAAAATAATATCTTACTAAAGAACAGCAATGAAAGCTTCTTCCTTGGGAACAGATACTTTAAAAAATCAGGGCAGAAGCCAGAAGAGGGAGGCAAATATACTGAGTGGAAACCCATTTTTGAGCATATACTCCACGTTCAGGAATGGCATAAGACCAGAAGTAGGATTTGGTGGACAATATTTTTGGAGGAGGAAGAATAGACAGGAAGGGGTCAAATACCTATCACTGTCATGTTGAAACAATGTTTTTTCCTCCACTGGGTCTTAGGGAAGATCTGGGCAGAACCATGCCTACAGGAACAGATAGAAGTATTTGCCAGCTTGTGGCTTCCAGCAGATGCAACATTGCTAATTTTTCATCACACTTCAACCACAGTGACATTAACTATAGACTAAAATTACTGTTTTGCAGGCATACAACACTGCAGCAGTCTGTCACCAATTGTTAAAGTGACACAAGAAAATAATTCTCATTTTTCTTAATGTGCTAGGTATAAAAACAATACTCAGTACCATTAGCATTCACTCAGTCTAACTGATTCCCACACAGTTTGAATATCCTGCAGGACACAAACCAGGTATCAGATTTTCCAGAATGATCAATTCCAGCTCCTTGCTTTGCTTCATTTCTTACTTTCACGTAAGTAATCCCTCGCTGCTGAACAAAATTTGAGCCTAAGGCCTTAACTTGCTCAAAAGGAAATGCCAAATTGCTCTTTGTGATACAAAATACATGCTGTATTCAGTAATAATTCACAAAATTAATTTAAAAATTCTTTCATATTATAGAAATAGGGTTGTAAATTTTAAAGAGAGGCCACTAACTTTACAAGTATCTCTATTTTCATTCTCTATAATTTAAATCCGGCACAATATCCCAGCCATTGTGACCTTTTAAAAGGTAGACCTTGTTACCTCACCTAGGATTTTTGGAGGATCTCTTAAAACATTGCTCTTTTAGGCATTAAAGATGAAATTATTTAAAGCCCTGGAGGGAACAGGGTACTGTTTGCACGTCTGAAGGGATTTTTGCACTGCTCGGAGCCTGTTATGAACAGTAAGGGTAAGTATATATGTGAAATAGAACAAGGCAGATATTTTGGAGGTGTGTAGAGAGATGGGGCAGTAACAAAATAATTAACTGGGCTGAATTCCACAAAGCAGTGTCTCATACATTAACCCATCAAAGTACCTGACACATACTTATAACCTCAAGGGCTTAAACTATTCCTCTGAAGTTAATGGAAGTGCTGTGTTGGACCACAGCCAGGTTGCTCAGCTTCTTCTGTGATTATGCCCTGACACACCATCAATGATTTTTTCCCTGAGCACAAAGGCCACAACTGCATCAGAATGGCATGGGTGTGGTAAGCAGGGGAAAAAAATAACAGGTGGAAGAACAGATTCACTACCTCTTCCAGCAAGATCTACATAAGCCCAGTAGAGCCTACTGCAAAACTGTACAGCAACAAAAGAGCATTTAGACCTTTCTGAAAATATCAAATAAAGCCCGTTAATGAGCATTTTGAATAGGTGTGTAAGGACCTGACCTCAAAGGAATAAATATAGAGTAAATAGGAGAACACAGAAGTGTATCATTGCTTAGGGGTAGATCCATAAACTTGTTTCTGAAGGAAAAAAAAGGAAGAGATTGGTCAAGTGTCAAAAGATAAAACTCATCTTCAATGGACAGAGACATCCTCACGCATGGCTAAGATTGCCTTGCGCTGAGGAATCAAAGAAATATCTGTTAACACATGTAAGACTTCTTGGAAACAGAAATACATAGAAATATAAAAATTTTCCACTTTGGAGAAAGCTATGAAAAAATCATTAAACTTCTGTCTGGGCATTAATATTACTGAAATCATATACAACTTTATTAATATATATATATATAAAACGATGCATTCTACATTCTACAAAACACCATTTAGTGCTATCCTGGTTTTGGCTGGGATAGAGTTAATTGTCTTCCTAGTCCCTCGTATAATCCTGTGTTTTGTATTTAGTATGAGAAGAATGTTGTTAACGCACTGATGTTTTAGTTGTTGCTAAGCAGTGCTTATCCCAAGTCAAGGATTTTTCAGTTTCCCATGCTCTGCCAGCAAGGAGATGTGCAAGAAGCTGGGAGGGGACACAGCCAGGACAACCAACCCGACCTAGCCAAAGGGATATTCCATACCATAGGACATCATGCTCAGTATATAAACCGGGAGGAGCTGGCCAGGAGCCCTGGGATGGCTGCTCAGGGACCGACTGGGCATCAGTCAGTGGGTACAGTGGGTGGTGAGCAATTGCGTTGTGCATCACTTGTCTTTTCTTGGGTTTTATTTCTCTCTTTTTTTTTTTTGTTACCTTCCTTTTTATTACAATTTTTATTATTATTTTAGTTTAGTTTAGTTATTAAACTGTTCTTATCTCAACCCACAAGTTTTACTTTTTTTTTTTCCGATTCTCCTGCCCATCCTACTGGGGGTGGGGTGGAAGGAGTGAGTGAGTGAGCGGCTGCGTGGTGCTTAGTTGCTGTCTGAGGTTAAACCATGACAAGTGCACAGTCTGGGGTACCCAGTGTTGTACTTATACAGCATCCAGACTTTTGAACAAATCCAGCTCTCACAAATTCATTGGCTTTTACTGTGTCAGATCAGGAACGAATTTGGCCCCTGTGGTTATAGATGAAGAGAACGTGTTGAAAAGTTGGCTTAACTGAGCTACATCAACAACATACAACAAATAAAGGCAGAGCTATTTTAGGTAGAAATTATACTGTCAGAAGAAAACATAGGCCAGTAAATAAGCGTTTGTTTTATAAAAGGGAAAAACGCATTGAAAAAAGTATCTTTAAAGAGAAGGAAGGTAGCTGGGAAAACATGTCAATACCATAAGAACCTAATCCTAAAGCAGCCAATCTCAAAGAAAATAAAAGATGTACTCTGAAATCAAACCTTCAGGTTTACTGAATTTGAGCTTTCTACTTCAAAAGTTATCTTGTAGAATATGTCTCTTTCTTTCAAGTCCTACTCCAATCAATAGTATTGCAGCATGTGGTATGTGACTGGTATTTAAATACAATAACTAAGTAGTTTAAGCAGTAAGCCAAATAAAGTGGCATTAGCTCTATTAATAGCCACTCTCCCTCCTCTTACACTACTTATTTTTAATAAAGCATATGTTTCTAAAGGGGCCTGACACCATATGTCTAAAGACTGATTTTTCCTGCCTTATTCATGGAATAAGAATATCACTTAGCAAGGCAGAGAGAAGATTTCTGAGGTCATTAACTTCTCTAAATAGCGAAAGGTTCAAAACCATGTCACAATGTATTATAAAAAGAGAGATGTCTCTACGGGAAAATTTGTATGTCATATAAAGTAGAAGAAAAACCTGCAAGACCAGCCTTTTCAACAAAAGCTACATAATGTTGTCTCTTCACACCTGCTATTTTATTTCTATACTGAAACCACCAGACTTCCAAGGGTACAGAGTACCTTTCACTATCACTGACTGAACTGAATTTATAAACATTTCTGAATTTCCACACAAATAGAGACTGTCTAACAGTACATTTGGGGCTAAGCAGGCACCCAAGTTTTTTTAACATGCTTGCCTAAATTACCAAACCATTAAGTCAAACAGGACATATAATTATAGAAAGATTTTTTTTTTTTTTTTAAAAAGAAAGCTCAAAGTTTGGAAATTCAAGTAGGTAGGTCTCTGAATGACATGAATTGCTATCAGTATTGATCACTTCCTATTTCTAAATACACTGACTTGTCCTTTTACATTGTTATGTTCCAGAGGGCTAAAAAAATACAATATTTTAAATATATCTCAACTATTGATTGTCGGGAAACAGCTTTCCGAGTATTAAAAGCCTGATCTAACAGGTAATTCTAAGGGAATTAATAGTTTGATCAAAGCCACTTAGTTATCACCTATGTACGTGAAAGGTTTGGAACGGGCTCTCCATGGTAATTTTTAGGTGACTGAAATGCTCTTGCCAAAGCATTTCACTTACGTAATTATAGCTATTGCCACTGATTAGTGAAAAATAATATTCCTGTTAGCAAAATTGTCATTGTTTCTTATTCTTCTTCGGTTTTCTTTAAAAAAACCACCTCCATCCTTTTTCAATCTGGTTATCCAGTTTGCATTTATAAAAGAAATAATTATTCAAGTAAAATTGCAGTAATTTGTTTCAAAATAATCTGTTGTCAAATTGTTAAAATTAGGCCAGAAAAAAAAAAAATTAAAAAAGGTAAAAACATACCTTAAGGAGAAACCCAAGACTTTTATAGCAATAGGCTTTCCTTTTCTTCTTCTAAAGTTACCTTAAAATCAGCATCCCTCATGCTTACTTCACATCTTTTGGGAATATTCCTTAAACTCTGCAGAGCCTCAGGAAACTTTTACAGCAAAATGCAAACTAGCTGTTATTAGGTAAAACTTTTGACACTCTCTAATTGTCTCCAGACACCAGTGGCAAAAATAAAAAAAAATTAAAAAAAAAAAAAATCAGACTAATAATAAACGTGGCGGGGAAGGGAGCGGTGTGAGAAGGGCAGGAAATTTGGTAGATGCTTTGCCTGAAACCAGAAACTTTGCTGTAGCACTGTTGCACTCTCCTGCAGGCAGTGAATATCTTTTGGTTTGGGTTGGGGATTTTTTGACTTTTCAGCCTTCTTCAGGGGAATTCAACTTGCAGGGAAAAAAAAACTTTCCTTGCAAATTCCACCTGCAGGTTAAATTTAAAGCTTTTAGGACTAGAGCTTTCATTACAGAACTCTCAAGCCAGGACAAAACACGTTGCTTTCATCCATGTTCCTGACCATCAAAAACCCTAAGCTAGAACACAGGCAAGAGGGAATTCTCTATTTTCCCCCATAGGAGCAAAAGGAGAAAGTTACCCCTAGCAAACTTATTTTACAGGTTTTCATCCTGCTAGCCAACCTCTGAATGATATCTCTTGACATAAATGTTTACCTTGTGGATGCATTTTGTTTTGGAAATGATGCATACAAATTTATTAACATACAAGAAGAAAAGAGCAGCTCCAGGAAAGTCTGTCACATTAAGCTAAAAAAAATGCCTTTAAGTATTTTCTTCCATTAAGGAACATTTTTATATTTAGAAACAAGCTAATTACAATTACGTGTACCATTTTGTAGAAGACAGATGGCAAACTCTTACCTCCTTCTTGGTAAATTCTGGTGGATGGTCATTTTTGTCATCAATAAGAATAGTGGCAGTTGCTGTGCCAGTTAGTCCCACATCAAGACCACCCATATCTTTAGCTTCTATAACTAGCTCGTATTTTGGGGTTTCCATAGTCTGAAAAAAATAATAGAAAAGGAAAGGTTTAAAAAAAAAAAAAGACAACAGATTACATACTACTTTTAATTCACATTAAAATAGTAAATTTAAAAAAAATCTAAACCTTAATTTGGCCTAATATAACATAGCATAGAAACAGATCTGTTATCAGTGTTTTACCAAAACAGAAGCACAGCTTTCTATAAGCTTCAGCTGCTACAATGGAAACCTCATTTGGAATACAAGTGAATATTGGTAAACAGTACATAATCTACCCTGTTATTTAAGGAGATTAGGAAAGAGGAAAGAAATTAAAATATACCTGCTCTTTAAGAGTAAGCTCTCACTTCAGTGCACCAATATTTAGCAGCTTGCTTCATCAGTGTTATGATGGGTACATAATTAAATACTAATGTCACAATCTACATATAAATTCACTTTATTTTATTAAATCACATTCATTCTGTGTATTAGCATTTAGAAAGGTAATCTAAGTTTGCTTCACTGTAAGAAACAAGAAAGCAGTTTCTAAAATGGGCAACGAATGCCAGTTATCGCACAAAGCAAATGTGTATAGTAACATTAATGATTTACCTCTATAATGTCCGATTCCTGTGTCATGATTACTTACCTGCCTGCCTACCTATTGTAGAACCAGACAGCATAGGTCCATAGCAAAACCTACCCTTAATTTCCCTCCCCCGAAAGACAGTCATAACTTGGAAAAAAAATCATGGCCACCGTTCTGCAGTGGGAATATGACAGCATTTCTAATTCACCTCTCTTGCATCAGGCATGAAAGCACATCTGTTTGCAAGCTGGACAACAGGGTAGTAATAGGTCCCATCAAAGGCAGCTATTATCAGCATCAGAACCTGCTCCCATGGAATTTGTAGAGAATTTTGACATGGATTTCACTGGAGACAAGACCGGGCACCTAATTAAAATGAGTATTTTCCCCATTTGTATGGCTGCCTTATATGGAACCATCTGCCCGAAGACCATATGTGCTGCATCATCAATGGAGGACACAGATGGGAAAGTGCTGCAGTCACCTTTAAAACTATATGGTAAGAATATCACGTGTGCTCAGGAATGTTTTTTCAAACCTTCCTTGAAAAGTAAGTCTGGATCTCAGGGGCAAAGTGACATAAAGATGCCTGAAAAGGTGGCTAGTGGGCTTTTTTAACCTCAGACCAGCTCTATCAGCCAACTGTGATTACAAGAATGAAGGCTACACATCTTTGACATCACTCATCCTATGTCCTTTATCTAACACTTTTCCAGAGAATTAACATGGAGGGAGACAACTGGTGTTATACAACTTCATATAGCAACACAGTGATCTCTGTTTACCACCCACGCACTGCCTTATAAAGCAGAATCAAGGAAGCTGAGTAGGGCTTATTCCATAGCAGAGAACATAGAATCATAGAATGGTTTGGGTTGGAAGGGACCTTGAAAGGTCATCTAGTCCAACCCCCCTGCCACGAGCAGGGACATCTCCAACCAGATCGGGTTGCTCAGAGCTCCATCCAACCTGACGGTGAATGTTTCCAGGGAAGCGGCACCTACCACCTCTCTGGGCAACCTGCTCCAGTGGTTCACCACCCTCATGGTAAAAAATTTCTTCCTTACATCTAGTCTGAATCTCCCCTCTTTTAATTTAAAACCATTAGCCCTTGTCCTATCAAAACACGCTCTATTAAAAGTTAATCTTAAGCCCCCTTTAAGTATTGAAAGGCTGCAATAAGGTCTTCCCCGGAGCTTTCTCTTCTTCAGGCTGAATAACCCCAACTCCCTCAGCTTTTCCTTATAGGAGAGGTGTTGCATCCCTTTGACCATTTTTGTGGCCGTCCTCTGGACCTGCCCCAACAGGTCCATGTCTTTCCTGTACTGGGGACCCCAGAAGTGGATGCAGTACTCCAGAGGTGGAGTAGAGGGGGAGAATCTCCTCCCTCGACCTGCTGGTCACGCTTCTTTTGATACAGCCCAGGATACAATTGGTTTTCTGGGCTGCGAGCACACATTGCCGGCTCACGTCCAGTTTTTCATCCACCAGTACCCCCAAGTCCTTCTCTGCAGGCCTGCTCCCAATCCATTCATGCCCCGGCCTGTATCTCGCCATGTAAAATTTTAAATGACTTATTTCTCATCTCTAGCTTAGCAAAGCAGCCTCTCGGGTCACACAATCTTCTATGTCGCTAAGTGATTTGAAAGCGTTTACTATACAGTGCATTTTTGCATTATGCATTTTCCTGGGTACATCACAACACCTTTCTTGGAGCATGTGCAAGAAGGAGATCCCAATTCCTTAGTACTTAGATCTTGAAGCATTTTTAGGCCATGAGAGAAGCAACCATATCAGTTGCTCATCAGAAGCAATATATTTGCATGCAAAATCAATGAGTCAAGCCAGAAGATATATTTAGTTCTAAAAACATATGGACTACCAGAAAATCAGATGCCACTGCCACACAGGGAATCCTAAGAAATGTATTTCCTTCAGTCTTACAACATTATTTCATGAAATTCATCTCAGAAGGCAGCAAACCAAGAACAGTATTTCGATTTATAACATCATATAAATATACGCAAAGAAATATTACTGACATGTCTCCAACAAAAATTCAGATTACAGAGTGGAACAAAATTCACAGTTTTCATATACTTACTTTTTTAAAATTTATTCGATGTATTCAAACCTGAATGCACCTTCTCTCCCCTCCCCTAGATGCAACTTTTTCATTATTTTGATTAGGAAGTTGTTATTCTTGTATGGAAAACTTGCAAAGCCATTTATCACTTCATGTTTATAAGCCTCTTTGCTCAGAAAGAGGCCCATTTTTACTTACAAATTGGCCTTTTTTCCTTTGAAAACTGTCCCATTTTCTATTGAAAGCAAGCCCATTTATGCTAGAAATTGTGTCTACTGCAGCAGAAATTTCTGTGACAAGAGTCCAATGTTTAAGCTCGCAACGGAATGTGAAAACATTGAATTTTGAGTAGTATTTCATATCATTATGAATACTTCACACTTTCCTGCTATGCAGCACTTTCTACATCTAGTTCTGTCACCAAATATTTGCTTTGTTAGAGAAAGCAACTCCTAACAGATCCAAACCCGAGAGCAGAGGCATGTTCCCATCAGATGCTCTCTTTACACTAGGAGATTGCACGTAAAGAACTTTTTAGCATTTCTCATACTTCTAGCCCAGTTAATTCAGGCACTAGCAGCAATTATTTGCATCTGTGGGATTTATCACACCACCGTAAATCCTGAGACACGGGAGTGGGGATCTGTGGCCGGAGCGTGGGTCCCTGTGCTCTTCCTCAGCCCGTTCCTCAGCTGACGAGGCTGGGGACATCCCCCAGGAATTGCCAGTGCCAGCTGACATGGCAATTCCTCATCTTTTCCCTCTTCGCCGGGCTCAGACCTTTTACCCCAGTGCAGTCTCTCCCTGCGCTTGCTCCCATCTTGTGAGAAATGGGTGTTCCTGGAGGAGGGCAGTGAAGGAGAAAAGCAGCCTTTCTTCACCTTCTCCATCCCTGCTACACCGCGCAGGTTAGGGATAAATGCGGCCCCCACTCTTGGTAGCATTTTGGGACCCCACAGTTGCTCAGACTGGTGTCCCACCGTGACATTGCCCGTCACGAAACCCAGGACCCCCGCTTCTGGAAGCGGTGACCTAGCCCCTGAAGCATACTCTCGCAAAACCAATCCAATTAATACCGTTTGGATAGCGAGCTGCTAGCAATATAAATATGCAATGACTCTCAACAAAGTGGATCTACAGCTAAAAAGGATAATAGATGATTTTAATAAATGAACATTAAGTCGCTGTTTGTGCGGCTTATTATTTATCAACTGTGACTTTGTGGAGTGTAACACTGTTGAGAGGGTTTGTATAATTACAGCAGGAGAACCATTCCTTTCCCCATAAATTTTCACTCCAGTCATTTAGCCACGGCAGGGGTGACACTGGCAAATTGTTTGGTTTGCCAAGGAGGTGAGCTGTGTCTTGAGTGTTTTTCTTTGAAGGTCCACCCACTGCCATTCTCACCAGTGTTAACATTCCTATCAGATTTCACTCCCCTGCCGCCTCGACATAACTGGTTCAGCACTAGTGAGCAACGAGAGGCCAGAACGGCACTTTTTCAGATTTCAGATTCCTGACAAAGCCAGCAGGATCTAATCACAACAGAGGGAAATAAAACAGTTTGGTGTAGATACACACAGGTGGAACAAACCAAGTGATTACTTTTAGGTGGTGCTGAATGAAACCAGATAATGATGGTTTTCTGCTGAGTTTTAATCTTTTAATATTTCCTACAGTTACAATAAAAAACTATCAGTGACTTAAGAGAAGCAAGCCATGGCTAGTATTTCACATCACCAGCAGTAACTGTCCAAGTCTTGGCATAAGCTATCACTTGCAGGCTGTAAGGCATTCACGTGCCGTTTAAATTCAGCTGGGATTGACAGCATCCTCAGTACAGTAGGACTCAAAATGTAAGATGGAACCAAGTGGAACTACTTGCATGATTACAAGAAAGGTTTAGAAGCCTTAGGTGGACATGTTTGAGAATATCAGTGGTCAAGTCCTGAATTTCCAGTTATGTACATGGACTCTCAGAGCCTTGCTATTGCTAGAACAACAACAAATCCCCTCTCTGAAACTTCAGATGCCCAAAGCTTTTAGAAGTGTGACCAATGTGTCTCCCCTTGTTTATTTATCTGGTAAGGAAGTGCAATCACTCAGGAAGCTGAGGTTTTCGCCGCGGCCTGGCTTTTTTTTCCATCTATCTTTAGGCATCCAAATTAAGTGTCTGCTCTTCGGAGCATCACTGCCGTGAAGTCAAAGGACAGAAGCCATTTCTGTATTTGTCTGCATTGATGATCTCTAGAGCTCAGTGCTCCTTAGTGCACATACCTTGGTGCATGACTAAAGCTGGTTTAAGATCTTAATGACTTGATAAAGATCGCAAAAAGTAGCACCAAAGTGAGGAACAGAAATCCCATTCTGGCACTGTATTAAAGAAGTGTATCCAAGCAGCGAATGATTAATTGTTTATCTAGATTCAATGGCCCTGGTAACTTTACCTTTGGTTGTGGGAGCAGGGAAGGAAAAATCTACTTTTGCTTAACTTCTGAAGTTCAAAAATTTCAGTCAGACTTTTTATTTGAATATAAAGAAAAACAGAACAAGTAAAGCAGATTCACAAGAAAGAAGAGCATGAGAAAACTCCTGTAACAAAGACCTCTTTTTGCCATTGATACCTGAAGCAGTCATGACTAATTCTAATCTATAAAGTTGGCATATAGATTGCACACGTATGAAAAGCACTTCATTCTGGCTGAAAATTGAACTCCTGGTCACTGTTAGTGTCAGTCAGATACAATGTACATTGGGAAACCTATTTACTAAAATCATGCTTTCTGTTTTTTCCAATATAACTATGTAGTTATTTTCAGGAGATAATATATTTTCTGGAAGGACACACTATGGGGTATTCGTGACACTGAAGCTAAACTAAGAAGAATTTGGATCAAGGCTTAATCTTCTTTGTAACATGTGTAGATGGACTGGGTTCAGAATTTTAGGCTGCTTTAGTCTTTTAGTTAATCTGTAATTCAAAGATGTTTAAACAGGAGTTCAACATATTTTCTTGTCAATCTTTACAACACTGTTTTTACCACCAGTATTTAAACTATATTTAGGGGGGCTGAAAAAGAATAATTTTGGCAAACGTCATTTTTCCCTTTCGCATTTATTCACATAATCAGCCTGCTACCCAACGCAGTATATTTTGTAGCTTCTCTTTTAGTGAATTTTAGGATCCTGCTAAGGATTTCAGGCTGTGAAACCCTGCCTCCCATCGGCACCCAGCTAAAAGCTGCAGATAGGCACCGAAGTCCGGAAAAAAACAGGACTCTTCAGTGTTTCCTCCTGGCTGGGTGTCCCCCCTGAAGTGTCTTTAGCTAGGTTTTCATCCAGTGCTCTGCAGTCATTGTAAAACACCTATGAATTGCATGTCCAGAAAAGGGCACACTTAGTATCACAACACCCAAGCCTTCGTTTGGTGCTTCAGTGCTTCATCCAAAAAAAAAAAAAAAAAACCAAACTGGGGAGAATAGAAACTCCCGAGTATGTACTCAGTTGCTACGATCAAAACAAACACTGTTTAGCAAGCAAACGCTGTACAGAACGGTCAAAACTCTTGCAAGGGTTTTAAGTATCCTTTTAGGCTATCTTAACTTTTATTACCAATAGAGAGTTTTTTACTGTTTCGTGGATATTAGTATTTTCTACAACAATGCACCCATGCCTCAACACTTCTATTTATAATTCTGTTTATAAATTATGTATTCATGCATAATACTGTATCAGTAGTGTGCTACCATATGATAATTGTTACTAATGCCTTTATAATATAAAGCTAACCAAAAAGAAAAATTAGGATTTAAATAATTTCAGTTCACGCTAAATAAATGCTTGTGTTCATTTAAGATGATAATTGCATACAGTATGTACTGAATGTGTCCTATTAAGACATAATCAATGTTCTTGTTGAGTAACAATATCAACAGTCAATCTAACATTGTTCCAGAGCACGCTGTCAGGATTTTGACAAATGTAGAATAAAAAAAGTGAAGCAGTGTGACTATTAACAGCTCTAACAGACATAATGCTTTTATAATTATAATATCAGCATTTTTTTTAAATGCCAATTGGTGCTGTGTAAAAAGGGCAATCTACACAGAGCCTTTGCATTTGGAGCTTGAATTACAGTTTGATGAATACAAAAACCCAAACAATTTTGTAACGTAAATCCTCTTTAGCTCACCAATTTCCAATTTTTTGTATCATAAAGGAAGGTCTACAGTTTAATCACTGTAATAATGTACTTCTGTTATGAAGAAAATCAATATCTATTTACTACCCACAGGAGACATATAGTTCATAAGTATATCTGGAAGCAAAAGGAAGAGTAAATTTTCTCCTTCAGCAGTTGCTGTTAAAAAAGGAAAGAAATTGCTCCAAAGTGCTTGTTACGAATAGCTTTCCTGGCCAAAGATATTTTTTTCCCATCAAGAGGAAATCTGTAATTATTTAATATATAGGATGTATAGGATCAAGACTTTAATTCTTCATAATGCTGACATAACTATAGGGCTGATATACATGGATACGTTTGTTATATTTTACATGGAAATACAGGGACTGTATGTGCATGTTTCCAATATTTTGTGTAAAATTAGTTTTGATTGATATGCAAATTAGGATTTAGAGTTGCCATTGAATTCGTATCATTATGGAGAAGGCTGCCAACCATGATGGGGAGACAAGCTTTCCTTCGAGAAATATTAGAAATCTGCAGAGAAAAACTATTTGTTTACTGCTCACTCACTGTACAAACGTGTGCATCTCGGCTCTTCTATATAAGCACCACAATATTTGTGCAGACATTAACTTCATTTAAGGGAGCATCCTTACATTGAGAATGTTATTAATAAGGAATTTCTCCTTGGGTAGAGATCACCAATTTCTAGGACAGAACAGTGATCGAAGCTCCATTTAGTCTGAGATATTTCCATTTAAATTATTATTGTTAGTTAGGCTTTTTCCAAAATCAAGCCCTGGGAAGAGAGCAAATATTCAGTATTCTAAAGAAAATCCTTAATTATCATAAAAGATATAACACCATTGAAGTTAGTACCCCTACGCTGTTTTTTAGCAGCCAAAGATATTTCCCTGAGTATAATTTGTTTGGAACAGCGTGGCACGTTGATCTGCAACAGCTACTCACTAGATGCTCATGGTTTGGGAAAAGAAACATTTTCCATGTCCGCTGTGCTAGAAGTATAAAGTACTATAATAAATTTGAATAGCAATGGAGAATAAGAATCACAATGTCCCAAGGAAAATACTTGCTGTCAAATGTCATTAAATCAAACTTTTTTTTTTTTTTTTAAAACACAAGCTATGTTTCAGCTTTCCTTCTGGACAAATGTATGTAATTTCTTTTTTTTTTTTTTCAGGAAAAAAATTCAGTTGTTCCTCATAATTAAACAGTACTGCAGAAACCTTTCATTCCAGTGTGAAAGCATCAATTATTATGTAACTTCTCTTGCTGATTTTAGAACATTTAATCACTCTATTATTATTACATACTCGGAGGTGTCAGAAATACAACTACCACACTCATCTCACGTAAACCTTCTGTCAACAGCAGACAATAGCTATAGCGAGCGTCTACTCCCCAGTCCTAGGTCTGAAGAAAGAGAACTACATTATAGTCTATATGCAACTATAGGTCCTGATATATGCAAACGTTCCCTTTGCATTTACATGTCACTAAGACTGTCGTTACTGCTATGCCCTTCCAAAGATTGTCCTGAGTTTAAAGAACACGTATAATCATGCTTGCTAGATCCCAGTTCCTCCAAGCGCTGTGTTATATGGTAGCCCAGCCCGCTACCTCAGAGCTCACTGGAGTTTGCAAACCCTTCCCGCAGTCACAGCCATACCCTTTAGGAGGTGAAGCGTGTAATTCAGAAGGATGTGGGTTTGGAGGCTAAGGCAGCTGTAAGTTCTTTTTGGAATAGCTACACACAAACATAACTTGGCCATGAAGCCTGCCCAGGTTAGAGCATCCTGTCCATTATCCATAATTCTCCAGAGCTCTGACTTTTCACAAAGTGACATGCTGCCCTAACACATCTTCCCATGTGCTGCGTATTCTTAATGTTAGCAGTTCCCCTTTCACAGCGCTTCCACCAAAAAGAACCCTCAACCCTTCTTGTACATGAAGTGCCTAGTATTGTGCTAGCCTGGTCCTTTAACATAGTACCAAAAGAATGCTGAAACCATGGCGCTACATCTATTCCTTATTGACTATATACCTACCAGTGTTTATATTCCGATTTTTGATGCTGGATAGAAAACACTGTATGGTATTGACATTAATTAATTGCACCCAGATAAAAACTATTGACGGAGCAGGTGGTAAACACTTTCCCTGGTGCTTAACACTTTCCAAGCCTTAACACATTGAACACTGTAACAGTGCTAATAAGCAAAGCCTTCCAAGGACTTTTTCATTAAAATCAGAGCACATGATCAGAAATGTTAACAGTCTGACTGACGGGTGTAGGAGCCACCATTCTGCCCAGTCCTGATTAATACACTTGTAAGGGAATACTGAAACTACTATACATTCTGCCAATTTGTACTTATTTTTACAATGGTAACAGTTTGAACAGAGCATATCAGAAAAGCTTTGTCCCAGAATAAATAAAAGTCTGCATCAGCCCACCCCGCTGGGTGAGAGAAGGTAAGATTCAGTTCTCCTGCCTGAACAGGACATTCAACTTGGTTGTCTCGACCGCTTCAGAAAGTACTAAACCTCAAGCTAGCTGTCAGGAGCACAAAAGATAAGAACTCCCTTCTGGATTACGGATATTTCTTTCAGCAAAGCTTTTTTTTTCAAATCACTACGTTTCTGTAACAAATGTTCATTTCGACAAATCAATATATTTCCATAAAAACCGTTCTGTAATACCCAATCGGCTCTATTTGCAGTGTTAATTATATATTTCCTTTTAACAGTCACAATTTGCAATTCAAATAATCTGCAGACCAAAAGATATTTGCTGAAAAAATATTCAAATAATTTTCAGCCATTAACATATTAGAGTTGTACAATCTGTTTGCAGACAATTTGTGAAGAGAAAGAAGGGCAAAGTTGTTCTAATAAATTATTAGTTGCAAATTGTCGAATCATTCTTAGTCCCTGCCGTACGTAGAAATGAGTCTATTTAAATCCAAAAACATAAATGGAGAAACAACTTTCTCCAAGGCAGTAACCTACCACGGTTATCAGTACAGACACCTTTCCAAATATCTCTGTATTAAAATACCTCTGCCAAGAGAATTCCCTAAGTAAATGAAGGGTGTAAAGGTCACATAATAAGGATCAGTACACAGAGATGAGTGAAGGTGTTCTCCAGCAACTTTAAGAGAGAAAAAAATCATAAGCAACCCCCAAAGTATTCAAGCCGGAAAAGATCCTCAGCCCAGCATAAATCAGCACAGACCCACTGACTTTATATGGGCTACCCAAGTTTATTTACACATTTATTAAGCTATAACTTACCATGTTTATGAATGAACATGCATCTATGCTTTCATGCCACAATATAAGATGCTTCTGTCTCTTGTAAAACTGTAGGGGTTCCCATAAATTTGCATTTAAAACAAAGCAGAACCAAGTGCCAAAGGCTGCCTTCCAAATCATCATGGCATCAAGAGCATGAGAGCCCAAACCCCACACTTTGAAAAAAAGTTCCCAAATTCTTCAAAACAGGAGGATGAAGATAATATTTCCTGCCTTGTTGCAGGTATAATCACATTAGAATTAGGGAAACCTTGTTCAGCAGTAATCGCAAGAGGGTGTCTGTGCCTGTGTTTGTACAACACAGGCTCTGGAAACTAATGAGAAGTTCTAGGCATTTAACCCAGTGGGGAGGGGGATCAATCCACGGTATAAATATTTCATACAAAAGCAGTAACCTGCAGCTGGTCAGCACTCCCCTCTCTTTACTGGAAACAAATTGCTTTCCTAAATTGTGTGGACAGCAGCCAATGGCAGTTATCAGTGATCTCATTGATAAACGCTCATTATACCTGCAGCCCTGAAATGGAATCCTTCACTGAGCAAAGAAACAAAAGGCTCGGTCAACCATGCTTATCTGTGCTTGAATTTGCTCCTCCTTGAGTCTGAATCAGGCTCAACAAGCCCTGAAGTGTTTTCTGCACGCTTTGGAGGAGGATACTGAACGGTTCCAAAAGGTAAACACGGCTTTTCACGGAAGTGTGTGTCCCAGAAAAGGCATCTCCAGAGCAGAGGAGAAAAAAAAAAAAAAAAAAAAAAAAAAGCTGAGTTTTCTGTTCTTAAGCTGCCAAGAAGTGGGTCTGAACAAGGCAGGGGGAAAACCTGAAGCAGTTCAACCCGAGCTTATTCCCAACACCTCTCTTTCCTCACAAAATCAGCTCTGAACCAAGCAATAAACCAAGAACTTAGCTTAAATCCCGGACACTGTAGGCCCCTCTACTCCCAGACTGCACTTATTAGCACACATTTTTGAAGGATTGCAGGAAACAAAGTGAAACCTAATGCTGATTATTTTATTATCTGCCACCATCAAGCAATCTATCATCTTACCAGAGCTGAATTTACATCGATCAAGTTTATACCACTGAGACCTGACTGGATGCCAATGCAACACTTCTACTAATCTACCTCGTCATTCCAAGACATCACAGAGCCATAGAGTGCCTTTCTTCACCTTTTCATCAAACGTCAAACCCTAGACGGACGCTCAGGCATGTCAAATTCATTTAAATGCATCCAGTTGACAGCAGCAGTCCCAGAGAAAGCTGCTTGACCACAGGCCCGTGCAGGGCTTGCATATACTGTTGCTTCCGCACTGATCAGGAAAGTCCTTTTGAAGTGAACTTTCCCGCTGTTTACACTTACTAAGCTCCAGTTTGCATCACTGAGAGTGTGGCAACTGGATTTCTTTCAGCTGAAATTCCACTGGAGAATGTGCTCTGGGTGCCACCTAATTCTTTCCAGCCATCAGTGTGATTCAGTCTGGGGGACCAGACTAGAGCTGTCAGAAATGAAAAATTGCAGTGTACAACATGGATGTCAGGTCCTCAGCCTGAACTCTTTTGCTCTACAGATCTGCTTCTACTGGTCTACTCTATCTGCTGATGCAGAAATAGCCTTGCAGTCCACAATAAGCGAGTCAGCTATAGAGTTTACCGTCTCTAATCAGTGACACCAACCTCTTACCACAGACCAGGCAAGGAGACAACAGCAGGGACAAGAACCGATAGAACCCCTAAAGTCCCAAAGGCGCAAGACCAGGATGAACCATCTGATAAACCATCTGACAGTACCCGATGCGAAGGCTTTTCAAGTAGGTGCTTCATCCTTACCCCCAAACAGCATCTCTAGATCTACAAAAGCTTAGCATTATTCCTGTGCCCAGTTTATGCTGAAGAATGTGAACAAGGCCATTTGTTCGCCGAGGTCTGTGACTGATCACTGGGAAACAGGTTTCTCAGGGATCTTTGCACAGCAGCTGAAAATGAAAGTTTTCCTTGAGTTTCAATTTATAATCATCTAAACCAATATTCTCTGCCTAGGTAATAAAAGATAATAAGTTTTATGATACCTCCCTAATGCCAAGTCTTTACATAATCTGTTATCAGATGAATCAAAATGAAGCTTACTGGGTTAACGTCAGAAATCACATTCTCACAAATTAGGTGCACTTAGATTATATTTCCCTCCATAAACATTCCAATTCCCACAACAGAAAGCAATGTTATAAAGGTCAGGACGGAAATTGTGTTTCTGCTGTGTAATCTGCTTTGCAAATTTGTACCGGTGGTCAAAATGCCCAGAAAACTCAATTACTGACTTGCTATGACAACCAAACATCAGAAGGCCTAGGCAGACAGAGGTTATTTCTAAAATTAGTACCCTAATGCAAAAAGCATATTCTATGATTCCAGATGTACAACCTTTGCCTGATGTTTATATTGTTAAATATTAAAGGAAGCACTGTCTATTATTTCAGGCATGTTATCAGGAACACGATATTCTAGTTAAACAGGTG
>JANHGO010000075.1:5462818-5567789 GCA_024606505.1 Aquila spilogaster
ACGGCTTCCCTTTCTTCTCAAATTACCTGCAAATCAGCATTACCCCCCCCCCCCCAACCCCCTCACCCCCCCTACATTTTCAGTGCTGTTCAGTGGAATTCAACTTGTAAGGAAAAAAATTTCCTTGAAAACTTCACCTGTAAGTTGAATTTAAAGCTTTTAGGACTGGAGTTTTCAATACAGAACTGACAACACCAGCTTTTTCATAACTGAAGTACAGAAGCCAGGACAAAATATATTGCTCTCATCCGTGCTCCCTATCAACTAAAGCCCTAAGCTAGAACGTAGGCAGGAGGGAATTCTCAGTTTTCCCCCATAAGAACAAAAGGAGAAACTTACCATTAGTAAACTTGTAAAGTAAGTTTTCACCACACTAGCCATGCTCTGAATGATATACCTTGATGTAATTTTTTACCTTGTGGTTGCACTGCGTTTTGGAAATGATGCATATGAATTGATTAAGACAAAAGAACAAAAGAACAGCACTGGGAAAGTCTATCACGTTGAGATAAAAAGATGCCTAAGTATTTTCCTCTTCCATTAAGGAACGTCTTTCTATTTAGAAACAAGCTAATTACAATTACATGCAACGTTCTATGGAACACTAAAGTCAAGTTCTTACCTCCTTCTTGGTGAATTCTGGTGGGTGGTCATTTTTGTCATCAATAAGAATAGTGGCAGTTGCAGTTCCAGTAAGTCCCACATCATGACCGCCCATATCCTTAGCTTCAATAACCAGTTCGTATTTTGGTGTTTCCATAGTCTGGAAAAATTACAGAAAAAAGGTGTTTTTTTTAAAAAAAAACATTTATGTATTACTTTTACTTCACATGAAGTTTTTAATTTGGTCTGTCAACGCATGGTATAGAAATGGATCTGGTGACACAGTTAATGTTCTACAAAAACATAAGCACAGCTTTCTCTGAGCTTCAGCCACAACGATGGACACCTTGTTTGGAATACAGGCGAATACTGGTAACGGTATATAACCTATTATTTAAGAAGATTAGAAAAGAGAGAAGAAATTAAAATATAATTGCTCTTTAAGAGAAAGCTTTCACTTCAGTGCACTGGTATTTAGGAGCTTGTCTCATCAGTGTTATGATGGGTACATAATTAAATACTAATGCCACAATCTACATATACATTCATTATATTTTATTAAATCTCATTCATTCTGCATATTAGCATTTAGAATGGTAATCTAAGTTTGCTCCACTGTAAGAAACAAGAAAGTAGTTTCTAAAACAGGCAACAACTACCCGATATTTTACAAAGTAAATGTGATTCATATCTCTGTATCCCATTTCTATGTCATGGTTACTTATCTGACTGTCTACCTCTCATAGAAAAAGACAGCACTAACAACATAGGTCTACAGGAAAAGCCATCTTTATTTCACCTACTCTAAAAAACAGCCATGACTTAGGGAAAAACAAGAAATCGCAGCCACAGCTCTGCAGCGAAAATATTAGAGTTTGTAATTCACTGCTCACATCAGACATAAAGTACATCTGTTTGTTCACCGGACAGCTGAATATTAATACATCCCATCAAAACTTATTACCAGCATCAGATCTTCTCCCATGAAGCACACAAAGAGTGTGATTTCAGTGGAGACAAGACTGGGCACCTAATTAAAATGATTATTTTCCCCATTTGTATGGCTGCCTTACATGGAACCATCTGCCTAAAGACCATATGTGCTGCATCACTGATGGAGAACACAGATGGAAAGGTGCTGCAACCACCTTTAAAGCTCTGTGTAAGAATATCATATGGAGTGGATTTTCAAAACTTTCTAGAAAAACAAGTCTGGAACTCAGGAGAAAAGCTACATAACAGTACCAGAAAGGCTGGTTCACTCGAGTGCTTTTTTATCCTCAGAGCAGCTCTATCAGCCATCTGTGCATACAAGAACCAAGGCTGCACATCTTTGACATCACTCATCCCATGTCCGTCAGCCAACACTACTCCAGGGAATTAACACGAGGGGATGAAACTTGTGTGAAATTCCATATAACAACGCACTGATCTCTGTCTGCCATCCATACGCTGCCTGATGAAGCAGAACCAATGAGGCTGGATCAGAGCTTCTCCAATAGCAGAGAACATCCCACCATTGACAATTTAAAACAGACTTCATTTTCATCCTTAGCTTAGTGAAGCAACCTCCTAGGCCACAGTCTGCTTTATAGCTAATGGATTCAAAAGCATTCACTAAATAGTACACTGTGTGTTTTCCTGGGTGCATACAACACCCATCTTGGAGCATGTGCGAAAAAGGAGGCTCCGATTCCTGAAGCATTTTAGGCCAAGACAAAAGCAACCCAATCAGTTGCTCATCAGATCAACCTGCTATGAAGCAATATATTTGCATGTAAAGTCAACGAGTCAAGCCAGAAGTCCTAAAAACATATGGACTACTAGAAAATCAGTTGCCACTGTCACTTTAGAGAATCCTAAGAGAAGTATTTCCTTAAGTCTTACACTATTTCATGGAATTCATCACAGAAGGCAGCAAACTCAGAACAAGATTTTGATTTATATCATAATATAAATACGCAGGAAGAAATATTAGTGATGTCTCCAACAGAAATTCAGGTTATAAAGTGGAACAAGATTTACAGTTTTCATATGTTTCTTTTCTAAAATGTTTTCAATGTATTAAAAACTGCACGAAACTTCTCTCCCCTTCTCTAAATGTAACTTTTTCATTATTTTCATTAGGAAGTTATTATTATAGTATGGAAAACTTGCAAAGCCATTTATCATTTCATGTTTATAAACGTCCTTGCTCAAAAGAAGCCCTTTTTCACTCATAAATTGGCCTTTTTTTCTGTTGAAAACTGTCCCATTTTCTGTTGAAAGCAAGCCTATTTATGCTAGAAATTGTGACTACTGCAGCAGAAATTTCTGTGACAGGAGTCCAATGTTTAAGCTTGCAATGGAATGTGCAAAACATTGAATTTTGAGTAGTATCACATATCATTATGAACACTTCGCACTTTTCCTGCTACGCAGCACTTTCTACATCTAGTTCTGTCACCAAATATTTGCTTTGTTGGGGAAAGCAGCTCCCAACACATCCAAACCCAAGAGGCTTGTTTCCATCAGATGCTTTCTCTACAGCACCCACTACTGTTTGAGGACCTCCCAGACACTCAGACTGTCCCACCAAAACAACGCCTGCCACCAGACCCAGGCCTCCTGTTCCTCAAAGCAGTGACCTGGCCCCTAAAAAGCACTCTTGAAACAAACCAACAATCCATCCGGAGACTTTGGCAACAGTGATATAAACACGCAACAACTCTCAAGGAAGTGGATCCACAGTTTAACACAGATAATAGATGATTTTAATAAATGAACGTTAAGTTGCTGTTTCTGTGGCGTATTGTTTATAGCTGTGACTTTGTGGAGGGTTGCACTGTTGAGAGAGTTTGTGTAATTACAGCAGGGGACCTGTTCCTATCCCCATAAATTTTCACTGAAGTCATTTAGCCACGGCAGGGGTGACACCGGCAAATTGCTTGGGTTGCCAAGGAGGTGAGCTGTATCAGGAGAGCTTTTCTTCGAATGCCCACCCACTGCCAGCATCACCAGTGCTAACATTTGTATTACGTCTCACTCCCCGCCACCTCGACATCCCTGGTTCGGCCCTGGTAACTAACAAGATGCCAGAAAGGCCTTTATCATATCTTCAGATTCCTGACAAAGCCAGCAGCATCTGATCACAACAGTGGAAAATAACCACGTCAGTGTGTCTACAGGCAGTTAGAATAAACCAGATGATGACTTGCAGTAAGCATAGAATGGAACCAGTTAACAACCATTTTCTGTCAAGTTTTAAGCTTTTAATATGTATTTCCTACAGATGCAGTAAGAAAACTATTAATGACTTAAGAAATGCAAGTCACTGGTAGCACTTCACATCGCCACCAGTAACAGTACAAATCTTGGTACATGCTATCACTTGCAGGCTGTAAAGTATTCATGTGCCATTGAAATTTAGCAGGAATTGACATCTTTCTCAGTATATTAGGACTCAAAATGTAGGACTGGAACAAACGGAACTATTTGCAGGATTAAAGAAAAGTTTCGGACCACTGGTGTTTTCAAATATGTACAAATCCTGAATTTCCAGTTTCATACATGGACTCCCAGAGCCCCAGTGCTGCTAGAACAGCAAAGTCACCCTCTGTAACTTGGAAAGGGGGGCAGAGACAACCGAGAAAGGCTTCCACAGGTAAGGAAGTGCAATATCTGAGGAAGTGAATGTCTTCACAGAGGCCTGCCTTCTTATCATCTATCTTTAAATATTCAAGTGAAGTATCTACTTTTTTGAGCGTTACTGCAGGAGTCCAGGGAGATAAGCCATTTCTGTATTAGTCTTCACTGATGACCTCAGGAATACAATGCTCCCTAGTGCTTGTATTGTGGTGCACAATTAAGGTTTGTTTAAGATCTTAATGAGCCGATAAAGATCACAAAGTGTAGCACCCAAGTGAGAAACAGAAATCAAGCCCTGGAAGTTTAATAAAGAAACACATTCAAGCAGTGCATAATTTGTTCATCTAGATTCAATGGCCACGGTAACCTTTTGTTTAGGTGTGGAAGGAAGCAGAGAAAGTGTAGTTTGCTACACTATCAAAAACAAATATACCAATTTTATCTCTCTCCTGAATTTAGGCTCCTAAGTAAAACAAAAATGTTTGTCAGCAAATTACTACATTTGCAACTTTGCAACAACTTCAGTGGGGTTATGAACTCGAAAGAAAAAAATCAAGAGAGATATTTTATTTGAATATTGAGAAAAGTGGAGTGGATAATACAGTTTCACAAGAAAGAAGAGCATGAGAAAACTCTTCTAACAAAGACCTCTTTTTGCCATTGGCACTTGAAGTACGTAATGATAAAACTAATCTATGAAATTGGCGTATGGAGTACATGTGTATGAAAGACACTTCTTTCTGCCTGAAAATTGAAAGCCTGGTCACTGTTACAGTACTTCCAAGAACAGCATGCATTGGGAATCCTATTTACTAAAATAATACTTTCTGTTTTTCCAATACAACCACCTATTTTCAGTAGATAACGTATTTTCTGGAAGGACACAGTACTGCACATTTGGAAATCTATTTGTGAAGCTGAATCTAAATGAAGAAGAATGTGGATTGAGGCTTAATCTTCTATGTCATATGAAGATGGACTGGGTTCAGAATTTTAGGCTACATTGGCCTTTTGCTTCATCTGTAATTCAAAGGGGTTTCAATAGTCATTCAACCTATTTTCCTGTAGATCTTCACAATATTGTTTTTACTACTCAAACTGTATATATAGTAGTTGAAAAAGAATCATCTCAGCAAAAAATGTCGTTTTTCCCTTTAGTATTTCTTCATGTCATCAGCCTGCCAACAACCTCAGTATATTATGCAGTTTTTCTTCTAGCAAATTTTAAGATCCAGGAAAAGACTTCAAACTGTGAATGAATCCCTGCATCACATAAGCACCCATCTGAAAACTGCAGATGGACATCAAAGGCCAGGAAACATCTGGACTCCAAGAAGTGCCTCTTCAGTGTTTCCTCCTGCCTGGGTGTCCCTCATATAATGCCTTTCGCGAGGTCTTCAAGCAGCGTAAGAGATCTACAAATTATACGTTCAGAAAAGAGCAAACAGTGTCAAAACACCTAAGCCTTCATTTGGTACTGCAGTGCTTCACCTAAAAAAAAATGTGGAAAATAATTCCCAAATTCACATGAAGTACTCTGTTGCTAAGATCAAAACAGTGCCTGGGAAACAAACATGGTACAGAACGTTCAGAGCACTCATAAGGGCTTCACGTATATTTTCAGGCTACCTTAATAAGTGTTGCCAATGAGAGTTGTGGAGTATTTTGTGGCTATTAATATTTTCTATAACAATGCAACAATGCCACAACACTTCTATTTATAATTACGTTTACAAACGATGTATTCAGGCATATTAACATGTTAGTAGTGTGCTATTGAATCAGAGTTTTCAGTAATGCCTTTATTATATAGCCAGAAAGAAAAATTCTTTGAATTTAAATAATTTCAGTTCATGCTAAATAAACCCTTGTGTTCATTTAAGATGATAATTGCATGTAGTACGCACTGAATACATCCTATTAAGACATAATCAATCTCCTTGTTAAGTAACAATATCAACATTCAATCTAACATTGTTCCAGAGAACGCTGTCAGGATTTTGACAAATGTAGAATTAAAAAAAAGGAATAATGTGACTATTAACAGCCCTAACAGATATAATGCTTTTATAATTATAATATCAGCATTTATATTAAATGCCAATTGCTGCAGTGTAAAAAGCACAGCATAGTCTGAGGCTCTGCATTCAGAGCTTAAATTACAGCTTGATGAATAAAAAAATGAAGTTTGTAATGCAAATCCTCTTTAGCTCACCAATTTACAATTTTTTATATCATAAAGGAAGTTCTACAGTTTAATCATTGTCATAAGGCACTGTTATGAAGAAAATCAATATCTGTTTACTACCCATAGGAGAGACCGTTCATAGGTGTATCTGGAAGCAAAAGGAAGACTAAATTTTCTCCTTCAGCAGTTGTTGTTAAAGAAATTGTTTCCATGTGCGTGATACAGATAGCTTCCTAGATCTAAGGCCAGAGAATAAAATGCTTGCATTAAAGCACCCCAGCATATGAGGGAAGGAAGGTAAGACCCTGTTCTCTTGTACAAACAAGGACTTCAACCTGGCTGTCTCAAATGCTTAAGAACTAAACCTCAAGATGGCTTCCAGGAGCGCTCAAAACAAGAACTCCCTTTGTGATTACAAATATTTCTTTCAACAAAGTGGATTGTTTCTCTCCTCCTTCCAAACAGTTGTGTTTCAGTAACACGTTCATTTTGACAAATCAACATATTCCCATTCAAATTATTCTCCTGTAATACCCAATCAGATCTATTTGCAGTGTTATATATTTCATTTTAACAGTCACGATTTGCAATTCAAATAATCTGCAGACTAAAAGATATTTGCTAACAAAAAAAAAGCTCAAATAATTTTAATCCATTAATATATTAGAGATGTACAATCTGTTTGCAGACAATTTGTGAAGAGAAAGAAGGGCAGAGTTGTCCTAATAAATTATTAGTTGCAAATTAGTCAATCATTCTAAGCCCCTGCCATAGGTAGAAATGAGTCTACTTAAATCCAAAGGCATTAATGAAGAGGTGAGTTTCTCCAGCACAGTAACACACTATGGCTATCAGCAGAGACAGCTTTCCAAACATTTCTATATTAAAATATCTCTGCTATGAGGATTCCCTAATGCATGTGAAGGGTGCAAAGGTCACCTACTAGAAGTCAGTACACACAGACTAGTTAAAACATTCTGCTGTAGCTTTAAGAGGAAAAATCATGACCAGTCCTCAAATTGTTAAGCCTAAGACCCTCAACCTGTTATATAACTCAGCACAGCTCCACCGACTTTGCATTGGCTGCCAAAGTTTATTTCCACGTGTTTATTAAGCTATAGCTGTTTATGAACAACCATGCACGCATGCTTTCATGCCACAATACAAGATGCTGCACTTATTGTAAAACTGGTAGGTTGCCATGGATTTGCCCTTAGTTCTGTATTGTTTTGAATGCAAGAGTCTGCCTTCAAATCATCATGGCATCAAGAGCATAAATGCTCCCAAAACATACATTTTGAAAGAAAAAAACCAGCAGCATCCCTCAATTCCTCAAAGCACAGTGATGAAGGTAATATTTTCTTCCCTGTTGCAAGTATAATTGCATTAGAATTTGGGAAATCTTGTTATCAGTGAACAGCAACAGAGTGCTTGTGATTGTGGTTGTGCAACACAGACTAGGGACTAATGAAGTTCTAAGCATTTAACCCATGGAGGCTAAACCAATTCATGACAGAAATATTTCATACAAGAGCAATAACATGCTTCTGGTCAGCACTCCTCTCTGTTCCCTGGAAACAAACTGCTTTCCTAAATTGTGTGGACAGTGGCCAATGTCAGTTATCGCTGATCTTGCTGATAAACACATATCTTGCTCCTGCAGTCCTCAAACAGAAGAATTCTTCACTGAGCCAAGAAACAAAAGGATCTGTGAAGCATGCTTATCAGTGCTTGAATTTGTTCCTCTCCTTGAATCTGAATCAAGTTTAAGAAGCCCTGAAGTACTTCCTGCAGGCTTAGGAGGACGATACTCAGCAGTTCCAGGAGGTAAATACTGCCTTTCACAAAAGTATGTCCCATAAAAGGCATCTCCAAAGCAGAAGGGAGAAAAAGCTGGAGGTGTTTTGAGTATGACCTTTATATTTGTAACGTGTCAAGAAGAGTGTCTGAACAAGGCAGAGGGAACATTTGAAGCAGTTCAGCCAAAACCCAGCGCATTTCTTTCCTCACAAAGTCAGCTCTGAACCAAGCAACACACCAGTAATGTAGTGTAAGTCCTAAACACTATATATGCCTTTGTACTCCTGAACTGCACTTATTAGAACACATTTCTGCAGGAAACTAAATGAAACATAATGCTGATTATCTTATGATTCATCACCATCAAACAGTCTACCATCCTGCCAAAGATGAAATTAGATTAACGAAGTTTATCCCACTGAGATCTGCCTGGATGCCAATGCAACACTTGTGCTAATTTACTTCGCAGTTCCAAGACATCACAGATCTGCACAGAGCCTTTCTTCACCTTTTCATCAAACATCAAGTCCTAGATGGATAACTGGGGCAAATCAAGTCCATTGAGCAGCACCCAGCTGACCATAACAATCCCAGGAAAGCTGTCTGTCCGTGTGTCCATGGAGGGTTTTGTGCACTCTGTTGTGCCTGTGAGATCAGGAAACAGCTTTCTGGGTGAATTATCCTATTGTTCACACTTACTACACTGCAGTTTGCACCACGGTGAGGTCTTGAAGTCTGGCATCTAGATTTCTTTCAGCCAAAATCCAACTGGAAAATGTGTCCTGGGATTCACCTAACATGCTTCAGCCATGGTTTGACTCGGTTCTGAGTACAAGACTAGAGTTTGATGCCAAAGACTGCAGCATACAGTATGGAGGTCGGTCCCTCAGTATCAACTGTTTTGCTCTACAGATCTGCTTCTTCTGGCCTACTCTGCTAACACAGGAAGAACCTTCCAGTCCACAATAAACAAGACTGTCAGCCTTTACCAGCCAGTGACAGCAGCTCATAAGCCAGAGGCCAAACAAGGAGACAGAAGAGGGGACAAGAACCAATAGATACCACAAAGTTCTGAAGGCTGTGACACAACTGGGTTATGACATCACTAGATAAGTCTGAACCACCTGACAAAGTATCTGACAGTACCTGATACAGAATTTTTCAAGTAGATGCTTCATCCTCACCCCCAGACAGCATCTAGATCTACAAGTGCTTAACATGTTTCCTGAACACAATTTATACAGAAGAATGTGAACAAGAACGTGTGTTAAGGTCTGTGACTGATCACTGGGAAGCAGGTTTCTTGATGATCTTTGCACAGCAGTTTTCCTTCAGTTTCAATTTATAATCATCTAAACCAATATTCTCCATCTAGGTAATAAAAGATAATAAGTTTTATGATACCTCCCTAATGCCAAGTCTTTACATAATCTGTTATCAAATGAATCAAAATGAAGCTTACTGGGTTAACATCAGAAACCACATTCTTACAAATTAGGAACACTTAGGCTGTATTTCTCTCCATAAACATTCCAATTTCCACAACAGCAAGCAATGCTATAAAGGTCAGGATGGAAATTGTGTTCCTGCTGTGTAATCTGCTTTGCAGATTTGTACTGGTGGTCAAAATGCCCAGAAAACTCAATTACTGACTTGCTATGACAACCATACATCAGCAGGTCTAGATGGACAGAGGTTATTTCTAAAATTACTACCCTAATGCAAAAAGCATATTCCATGATTCTAGTTATACAACCTTTGCCTGATGTTTATATTGTTAAATATTAATGGAAGCACTGCCTATTATTTCAGGCATATTATCAGGAACATAATATTCTAGTTAAATAGGTACATTCTAAGTTGGAGGGTAAAAAAACCCCTCCATGTCTGGCATATTTAAATGCAATATTCCAATCAGAATAGCGACCAAATGTTAATTTTAATCACTATTATCATTTTAACTTTAATTTCTTATGCAAATCTTATTTTACTTTAGTGTTCTATTGCCAGTAATAATTCCAGGTATCTTTTGAAATAAAGGATCCTGTTGAGAGTGTAATGAATCAGTAAATGATACCAGTTTTGCCCATGGACAAAAACAATTCTAGTGACTGCGTTTATACTCTCATTGGGTTATACCCGCAGAATATAAATTGATCTAATTTTAAATCATCCAAGGGAAAATGGTGTAAAACGGATTTCAATTACACTATTGCTGTTTTACAGAATGGCTCATCACACTATGGGGTGAAAAATCAGCCCCTCCAGAGGATTTATTTTCTGATGAAAGGAATAACAGCAGAACTTTCCATTTAAAATTTCTCCAATTCCATTCTTTTTCTTACTTAGTCCTAAGCATCTTTTTATCAGCTTTCTTGATCAAAATTATTACGTCTTATTTACAATTCCTACACTTTCCACTTTGATTAGTAAGTTTTACTTTTGTTAACCTTTCTTAATGCTTCTTACACCTTCCAAGAGCATACAAAATCAGAACAGTCACCCCTCACCTCCCTCCCATCACACATTGTTTCCTTGTAATCGCACCAAGATTCCTAATTAACTAGCACTTTCAGACTACGTCTCTGGTACTCTTCCACAGCTTTGTGCAGATTTTGCACTACAGCACTGTTGGTTTTGATAAATAACGATCCTAGTTGCTAAAGTTTGTGCCTCTTATAAATTTATGTCCATGCACCAAAACTGTATGCAGCTTTTCTGTAAATCAATCAACAGCTTTTTCCGTTCACTGTAAAAGAAACAGTGGATTTCTAATTCATACCTTTTATTAGCATACCAAGATAAAAATCTACTTATGGCATGAATTTAATGCGGTGACCCAGGGGAAAGCTAGCAGAAAATAAAAATAAAGTGTGGGAAGATGGTGCGTGTGGAAGAATTATCTTTTCAAGGACTTTGGAAGACTGAACAAATGCACAGCTTTGTGGTTAAACAGAAAATCCCATGAAAAGGCGTATTAATCAGAACCCTGGCAGATACTTGACATAAAATATAGGACACGTTGCTCAAACAATACGAAATAATATAGGACATAAACTTGACTTCCTTTCTGTACAGTCAAACAGCTGTATGTTCTTTTATGTATGTTCTTAGCAGCGTAATTTTCTGGCACAAAACCTTGCTCAATACTGTGTCAGTGTAATAAATTTTTCTTTATAGGAAATACATTTTTATTTGCTGTAATGCCGCAATACTTGTGTTTTGTTTTTGTTTTCGCCTGAACTAATGGCTTTCTGAACAGGTAAATATTTGTCTAACTTTGCTGCTTTGCTCCACAGAGCATCACAATAAAACTAGCACGTTCTTGAGGATCTGCAATCCCAGCCTTCCCATTCAAGGAAATACTCTGCCAGGAGGTCTGAGATGTGACAAACTGGGAAGACTTCTGATGATCCTCACCAAGAGATCAGCAAAGTTAATACGAAAGTTCCCGTCAGCTTCAACAGGTCTAGGTGACACATTCCCATGGGAAGCAGACTGCACAGCTGTCTCCTCAGTGAGCCAAATCTTTAAGCATTTGATCATTTATAGCAGGATTTTGCACTAGCAAAGGTCCAAAGAAATCTTATGCTCTCAATTTTTAGAATGAGACATTCCATTTATATTCCTAATAATGCCTTATTGTAGCTTTTTAGATCGTATATAATTTGACAAATTGTATGGATTTGATATAAGATTACAGTGAGTTAAGATTACAAAGCACAAGTACTAAATGGTACATGAAAGCATCCTACATTTGTGCTATACAATGCCAGAAATAATCAGGAGGCCTAGTTTTATATGCAGCATTTCTACATGAGGAGTCCCCAAAATGCACTGTAAAGAAAAAACAGGTGATTTGCAGAATTAAAAAAGAAATAAGATAAAGAGTTAAAGACTAAGAGAAATCCACTGTGTTGTTTGTTGGTTTTCTTTCTTAATCAAAAAAGAACAAACTGCAATTAAATGAACGACTTCTACAAGAATGCAGAGACAGAGGTCAACACTGGAAGTAGGTTATGAGGGATATGGAAATAACCAGAGGTCAGCGAACAAAGATGGAGTGAGTTTGTAAAGGGTTTTGTAAACCTGAAGTGCCATTTCCAGGAAGTTACGAGCAATAAAATCAACAAAAGAGAGAATGGGATGGGAGGCACTGCTAACAAGAAAAGAAAGAATACTTGTCTCTCCTGAAGAACAGGGAGGACGCAAGCGTACCATCAGTAAAAGAACACTTCAAGGCTAGAAACTGCTAAACTCTACCTGCATCTGTGGATACAAGAAACATTACTACGATTCTATGGTTACCATACTTAGTTGGGAAGTACTGTGCCACAGGGACAGTTTTCAAAATCACAGCCCTGTACTGCTCCCCTTACTACTTGCTATGAAGGTGAAGGATTAGCAGCCTGCTACTCGTCCAGCAGCATGTTACGCTTCATGAGCCTACAAGCATGCTCTTCACCTGTTCCTTTTGGTCATCTCAGCTCTGCCAAATCCCCATCTATCTGCTCTGAAGAGGTACACGTGCAATGCCTGCTTACTCCCACGTGCCTGGAGGCCTGATCCAAGAAGCATGGGCTGTTGGAAGGATCTGTACAACCTTGTGTTCCCCAGCAGGATATTTTAGCATATCTCATATGGTAGAAGACAAAAACAGGGCTACAGTGCAGATGAATTCTGGCCATACTCCAAATGTTTTGATAAGCAGGTTTGCCCTCAAGCAAGGCAAGAGCTTTTAATAGCGTGAAACAAACTGGGTCAAAATCCTTTCAGTGCACTGCATCTGAGACACATGTAGATAAATGTAATTTTGTATTACTGTCAGACATCTCATCAAGATTTGTGATAATGCCAAATAAATGACTGAGGCACCTTTTCAGTTCTCTACAGATTAGCATTTTCTGTGTCTAGAATGAATACCAGGGGAATGCATGAAATCCTCAATCCATATTTATGGATGTCCTTCAACAGCTTTTTGAACCAGTGATACATGTGATGAGACCAATCAGATCAAGATCTAATTCCTGACATTTCTGCAGGTCAGAGATTACATGAAACAGTCAGACTGGAATGCTCTGCAACTTTTACCAAATCTAAGAAACTCTTACATAATTAACTTATATGAATAAATCTCCTATCCAAACCAACGAACAAGTCAGAGTTATGGGATAAGGTTCATGTCCTGGAACGACTTCAAAATATTTTTGTAAAAAGGAAATCAAAGTTGGCATGGCAACTGTAAATCTAATAGGATTTAAATATAATTTTTATTGAATACTAAAAATAGAGTGTATAATTGTAATGACAATTCAAGCTTAACAAGAGTAAAACAGTAATAAAAGTCTTACAAAGAACATCCCTCTATTTCTCTCTCCCCCTACCTCTCTCAATGGAAGGGTTTCAAACTATGATTTAATACAAATTCATTATTTGAACTGAGATTAACAAATATTAGTCTCATTATAAATTTTAATATTATTTGCATGAACTTTATTGAGAGAAGAAAAAAGGAAAGGAGAATTTTCAAATTCATAAGAAACAAATGCAAGATAGTGTTTAATTCTCTATTGCCTTAAAAGCCTAACTGGGTCACTGAATTAAATTATTTTCTAGAGGTAAAATGCTGAGTTAACACTGTAAGAAGCATTGCTGATTGAAAGGCAGGCTAGAAGGATTGTGGTGAGGTAATTAGCTTAATAAACAGATGGAGACAACACTAAAATGACTGCCTTTGTCAAATGTTCAGCATCATAAGTCTGGTATGATCCTGTCTGTTAGAGCAGGAATAGAACTGTTTGTGAAAATCTAAAATAAAATTCATGTTAGTTACATATAACTTATCAAAGCAGGTTGCACACAGATGAAAGTAAAACAGAAAAAATAATCAATATCTCTATTTTTCTCCCAGAGAATTTAAAGGCAGCAATGGATGACCAATACAGAATTCAGTTACCTTCCAGTATCCTCCCTCTACATAGCTTTGCCTTCTCTGCATCTATCCCTGTTTCAAAAACGTTTCAAAGGCACTGAATGAGAAACTTGCACATTCAGCTGTGCTTCCCGTAGGAAGGGATCACAATGAGAGATAAAAATCAAGAAGGATTCTCTCTCCGTGGGAGAGAAACTGTCTGCAGTTCTCCAGGCTGAATCAAATGCATGATTCTCAGGTAATAATGACTTTTGCCACAACTTAAGAACTGTCTGTAAGGTCTGAATGTGCCCTGAAGAACAGCGTGTCCCAGGATAGATGTGTTATGCCTTCTTGGGACTGAGAAATGCAAATGAAAAACAAAATATTTCTTTAACAAGCAGTGAAGTCTTGAGTTTGCACAATCTCAGTGCATCTGGATGGGGACCATGAACACAGAGTTGCAGGAAACCACTCACACTTGCCTGAAGATTGCTCTAGTTGAGTGTGGTTCAGAGGCATACTGAAACATATGTAAATGGGGCTTTGGCTAGAATGTTATTGGCTTAAAAATTACTTTTGTGAACCGAGACCTATGAGATGATGTCAGAGGATAATGTGTTTGGGCTCCTCCATACACACATGCACACACACACAAATTGAAGTGCTTTTCAAATACAAAATACAGAGCACTGTTATGATCAGTCTCAGTCTTGGAAGAATGAAGAGTTATGTTGAGTTTTGTCAATATTTTTGAGATACAGTTCCATAGAATCTAAGCATTTTAACCCAAAGCTGAGATATCTATCAATATTCAAAGCAGCCGTTTGACTATACCCTTTAGACAGGATACAACTCCTCCAAAACTACTTAAGTGTCAAATTCTGACCTTAGTTCATAAGCAGTGCTCTATTTACCAGAAGTCAATGTAGTTAGTCCTAACAGCATCAAAAGGATTCAGCTATTAAGCAATGTACTATTTAAACCTATGATGGAGCAATATGCTTCTGTTAGAGTGCACTGGCATCTATTTAGCATGCATATGATAACTAGAAATAATGATACAGAAACGCATTTTCATATGAGAATCCTGATGTCCACATCCATTAACTGGATAAAGCAACACACCACAAATAGGTTAATTGAAACAACGATAAATGACATGGTCGAGATCAGGCTGCAAAGAGACTTAGAAATGGATTGGAACTTCCTAGACTTCAAATCCAACCACTTCCTCTCTGTTAGTTATAAACAAAGAAGATTAAGACCCCCTTCCTATTTTTACAATCACTTGCACGATTTTCTTAAGTCGAATGGAAAATGTACACACCCCTTGTGTTATCCCTTAGACTTACTAATAGACCAGCTTGGCCGTCAAGCAAAAAATCTGCACTCTGGAAGACTGTGCTCCCCAGCAATATAAGCAGTATGGTACGAGAAGGCAGCACATGTCCTAGTCACTGCTGGAAAAGATATCTGTAATTCAGTGGTTTGCTGTTCTTTATTATTTTGATGTTGTTTTATTTTAAATATTGTATTCTCTATGGAGTGTTCCAATTAAAATAAAAGCTTAATTGATTTAGGAGGCAGTGGGAATGGCAGGGCTTCGGGTCAGGTCAGCTGCTGACTACTTTTTTCTGAGTGACACTAATTGGTATATTTGCCTGAGAATTCTAAAGGCAGTAAGTTTTGGGAATATTTGCACAGACAGTCTGGTTTATGTATATCCTTGTTTATTAGATTTTTCTAAGGAATCAACATGCAGATACTGATTTTCTTCAGACAAGCTTTAAATCCTCTAAAACCCTAGGAAGTCCTTAGTTTCTACTATTTAATTGCTATCTTTTATTTGATGTGATAGGGCTTTGCGATGATCACATGAAGTCTGATATGTAAGTATTCAGAAGGATAGAACGCTTTCTTTTATCTGTTGTTTTTACCTGAAGAGCAACAGCTGAGTTTCACTGTGGGGAAAAAAACATAGGAAATTAAAACTCTTTAGCTCCTTATAAAGTTGGCCTTAAATTTCTCAATGGCCAAATGATATATGACTTTATTTTTCCTGAAGAAGTCATAAAACCTTTCTAATATTAAATAGATCATGAGTGAAGAATTATTACATATACTTGAAAAATATGGTGTACTTCAACCTTGGAAGGCCTAAGGAAGGATCTCTGTTATTCATGCTACTGTAAGCTCTGCATTCCTTCCAATTCTTTATACAGAAAGCTTAATGGCCATGGATTATTTGCCTCATTGGTTATGGTGCTAGGAAATAAAACAATGGAAAATATTCATTATAATGGTCTCCTATATTGAACTTCCACTTGGTTGAAGTATTAAAACAAGCAGCAAGGAAAATTAAACCTCAGAAAGAAATGGCAGGAGTATTTACGAATGCAAAAGACAAACTAAAGGCTCTATTTCTCTTGGTTTGCAGTGGTTATACTGTAAGTGCTCTTCACTGTTGGCTTAATCCTCTATCTACGCAACAGCTTTTCATTCACTTCCATTACTAGGTGGCAGCCTAATAACAAAAATTGGGGGCATGTGGGAGGTAGGCTCAAAAAAAGAAAAACACCACACCAAATGACTGGAGAAAATAAAAAAGGGACTCATTGTCGTAATCAGTATTTCAAGAAGAATGACACTGGGTTGCACATTATATTTTTTCATGTGTACTTACAGAATTACAATATATGTTTTACTACTAAAATTACTGGTTTATGATTAGGTTAACTTCTGTCCAGCAGTTTGTGTTGGCAAATTTGAAGGCATTAATGATCAGAAAATTCAAACCACACTGACTAAAGAGTAATCTCAGAAAAAAATATTAATGGAACAAAAGCTGTGTCTTAGGCCTATTATGTTGCAAATTTAGCTTTAATCTCTTTGGCAGTTAGCATAGATTATGAAAAGACAAGACAAGGGCAAAATTAAATGGCAAGCCTTGATTTGGAAACACTTGAAACAATGCCTCTGATGGATCTCTTCCTAGGATATTCACAGGATCTTCAGAAAGCAGACAGACTAGATCTTCTGGGGGCAGGGGGAGCACCTAGCCTTCTCCATTTCATACAGCTATATATGCCAACCACAGCCAGAGAGACATGATTACTCTTTCCTTTTGGGTAAGGCTGGTGGAAGTATAACAATTTCCCACTTTTTGCCACTGGTTTATCCCGGTAGCAACTTGTGCCAAGTTCTGCGCTCTGACTGTCAACCGATGACCAGCTGCTAAGCAAGGCAGTCACCTCTCTGCCACATACGTCTGCCCTGATGAAGGGGTAAAATGTTATCTTGTGTGTGTTAGATGTGTGGACAAAGATCTGGTAAAAAAACCACCACCAACAAACATAGGAGAATCCTTATTGCTACGCTCACTTTTGCAACTACAAGTCAAAACCAGTGCAGTGGGTACCAACACCATTTTGCAGTAAGTTTCTAAATGGTGTCATTATAAAATCAGCACAAAAGGCTTCTTTATCTATATATAGTCTTCAGTTCGGTACAGTCACATATTGAAATGAGGTAGTTTCATTAACCAGTTAGAGCCATCTTACAGGCGTGATGAGTTTTGCTTTCTTAAAAACACAGGCAAAAGGCAGGACAGTGCTCTTTTTGTCTTATCCCCGAAGAGCAATAAAATTGAGGCTCTAATACTCTGAAACAAGAAGCAAATTTTAAAGGCAAAAGTCACTTCACTCTGCAAACCTGTCACCTGCACTGTTAGGTTACCAAAAATGGTTCTACCACCTACTCAGGCCTCAAAGTGATACACACAGTAATTTTTATTCATATCTGCAATTTGTCTAGGCACTACTTTCATCTTGTTCCAATAAAAATCAGTGTAAAGCTGCATCTCATCCACCCATAAAAGGATTACAAACAGTCACAGTCTTCGATACCATGGCTTCCCATTCAAAATGAAGAAGGTGAAAGAATCAACTCCCCTACAAGTCAAAAAGAAGTGTGTTAAACAAAGCCAAGAGTGTTTGAATGTCTCAAAAAGAGTAAAGAGGGATCTCTCAAGAGCAACACACATGACTTTCTCGTGGCCCGCAAGACCTTTATTCAGAACTAATCAGCCACTTGTAGACTTGAAAATGCGGCAAGCTTTCATATAGATAGGAAGAATCAAGCGCCACTAAGCAAAATGAAACTAGAGCAGATTCCCAGCAGTAATCAGCCCTGATGCTGGACCAACAATGTGCAAAAAACCATGTGAGAAGTCCACATCCTGAAATAGTTGGCTCACTACTGCTTTTTGAGCATCCTTGCTCTGCAAGGACAACTTATACAATAGGCATTAACCAGCAACATTTAGTTTCAGTATCTCAGCTGGTATGATCTTGCACAGCCTAATGGGAAGCATTGAAATCGCACTACGCCAGAGGAGGATCCAGCCCTCCTGTTCCCATCTTCGGGAGCTGCTGTTCCTCCAGGAGGCAGGAATAGCAGCTCCAATAACACCACCAGATCCAATAATCAGAGTACTCTCTGTGAGGACAAGAGCAGGCACTTGGCAGCAAGTTGTTTATATCCATTTCAAGCACCGGGGTTTATTTATGACAACCGTGGTAAATGAACTCTTTAAAAACTAGTCCACTGTGGCAGCAAACTTGCACATCTGTTTTATTACCTCCTTCAGTCTTTTCTATGTTAGTAGAGGTTTTCTTTTTTTCACTTGTACTATGTAGATTAGGTAATAAAGCCAAGCCTAAACTCCAATATAGGAAATTAAGATACATACTTTTTAGAAACATCTGCAATATATTTTGACAAAACCAATATCAACGTATCATTTAAAACAGTACAGAAATATTAATTTATGGTATTATTTTATTATGAATAAAGATCGTAGGTTTATCAGTTGATTATAGTTTGCTGTGTGGAATCAATAGTCTCAAACAGGCAGAATGATCCCTAAAAACCTTAAATTATGCTTAACTAAATAACTAAATATAGGCTTTTAATGAATGCATGTGAAAACTGTACATTCGATATAGCTGGATATTCACAGTTTATTAGCCAAATATTCACCAATTACTTCTTTTGCACCTAATGGCTAGTGCTTTCTTCTGTCAATAAGGCATGGCTGTAATTCAGAAATACTGCCGTAGGTCAACACTGAACTGAATCCTCATCACTCAGTAAAACTGATAAATAAGTCCATTGAAAATATAATACCTTAAGCCCTGGTTAGTACATTTGACGACCGCCTCATTAATAGTACAGCAAAAATGCTTCAGGGATTTACGGTGGCAAGAACCGATGATTACATCCTTTTTTTAGATTTAAGGGTGGCAAGAAAGTGCCATCAGAGATCTAGGAAGAGTGATAGGGATTTAGTCTTGCTTGCTTCTTCCGGAGGATAAGGTTACTTCTTTCCCAGCACTTTTACATTCCATCTTTAAAATAAATTAATATTTTTAAAGGCCAAACTTGTGTTTTCATTTTTCACTTTGACAGCTCCTGAAACGCAGATAGATTTTGTATCATACAGAATATTTCCCCCATGTTAGTCTAGTCTTCTTTTGTTCTAGTGCCATAGAACAAACCACTGACTTTTCAAATGACCCTGCAAAAACACAAGATCGGAAAACAAAGCTATCCCAGGTGGACAGGAACATCGCTTTCTCATCTTGAGGAAGCTGCTTTTTGTTCTTATTTTCTTCCTTTCCAGCAGTCCTTTTTAATCTATTCTAGCAAGAGGTTTAACAACTCGGGATCCTTTTGCAAAATCCTGCTGAAATTTATAATAGTGAAAATTCTTAGCGCTTCTGTTCAAAGGTGACACATGAAAACAAACTGCTTGCTTCATTTAAGTCCTTTCACTTTTTCCTATTTAGTAGTTGTTTCTGAAGGTTTTGCTATGCCAAAAGGAAACACCAAACACTGAGATTTAAGTACAAATAAAATTAGCTGAATCTGGCACAATCTGCAAGTACAGATTCCAGGAGATGAACCTATCGTAGAAGTCAAGACAGGTAGCCATGGGTTGTAGGTGCATACTACCTCAAAGATAACAAGTGTCCTTATGTGCATCAGCCCAGAGAAGCTTGAAAATACCGCCTAGATAATAGCTTTGATATTTTGAAGAGACCGTTATTTTATTTGCCACTGAAAAGGATATCTTGTTTTCAGTTTGTAAAAGATCATGCAGTTTTAAAAGCATTTTTGCCTTCCAACTGCCTGGATGACCCTCGTGTGCCCAGGGGAAGCTTTAAGAACTGATGAAAGATAACACAACCCTGTTGAGGTATTCCACTTGTTTTTCTAGAGCTGTAGGTAAGGATTCTGCTTCCCAAAAGATCAAAAATTCGTTTATAAGAAACTTGTCTATATAGTGCACACAAAAGTGCAATAGCTGTGACAGGTTTATCTAATACATACATTAAAGCATTAGCACAAGTGTGCTGACTATGCAGAACATACAATTTCTTGGTCTAGAAACTTGCTCTAAGTACCGTAATTTTGATTTTAAATTAGCTATTAAATTATAATATGTGGTTTACTAAACAGTAATTAAAATTTAATTTTTATTAATGCTGTGAATATTAATCCATCCCAGGTTTGTTTGTTTTATATAATTCTTATACAGCATGCATTACTGCTCTTCTAAAATCTTTTTGTGTAACATTTCCTCCAAGAAGGACTGGAAAAGGCCCCTGTATGTAACCAACAGTTCTCAGTGTGATTTATTTTTGAGAAACTAACACCATATGGGCTCTAACAGCATACACTATAATGGTATTGGGCAGCAGCTTATTTTTCTGTGCTGTTTTGTAGACACTGAGGACATGAGGTGAATGTAAAACCTGACTGTAAGGTATCAAAGTGATGGAGTATTAGTCAGTAAAAGAGAAAACTTCTCAAACTGATGATTGACTAGGGATGTGTTTTCCTACAGACATTTTACATTGTATAATGAAGCCATAATATGAGCATACATTATTCTGTGTCTTCATTAGAAATTTAAACAAGCTGTAACAACACAAAGTATAGGCCACAACGTGCACAGCAGAGCTCAGTGGGTGTTTTATTATCATCTTAAATAGAAGCAGAATTGGACTTGACACTGCAAACTTTGATTCACCTGCATCAGGACAACTGTATGACACTAATTCTGACATTAAGTAACTCTCAGAATATAAATTAGTAGTGGAACAGTATTTTCCAACTCTTTCAATTTATTCTAAAGCAACAGGCATGTCATGACGAGATAGAAATTAATTAAAAAATTCCAAAAATATCAGGCCAGTATCTGATGTATCAATTGCAAAGTCATTCAGTCACGTTATGTAGCTAAAAGGCTAGAATTTTATATTGCCAGATTAAACAGAAAACACAAATCAATTGCTGTAAGATGCAACACAGAAAAAATTATGTAGCAGCAGGAGAAAAATGAAGCACAAAGTATTTAAATGTTTCCCCAGGTCACAGAGCAAATTTGTGTCAGCAGATGATTCTAGTATCCTCACTCCCAGGACAAAGCTATAATTGCAAATCTATGCATCTTGGAATAGCTTCTGATTCCTAATACAAAACAGCTTTTTATTTAGCAAAGACATTCAGTCCTTTACCCTACCCTACATGGAGATTAAAATGAAGCATGGATATTGGCAGCCTAGGTTTATATTTGGGAATAGGAGGATGAGGAGGAAAAGAGCTTTTTAAGGTAACGTCATATATTTACTCTAGTGAACACATAGCTCAGATACTAACTTGAAACTACAAACAAAAAGAAGGAAAAGTCTCTTTTAGCAATGGGCACCTTTTCAACTGCTGTTGAACGTTGTGCTTGGAAACACAGAATTTACAATAGAGGTGACCCAGGTAGAATTCAGCAGGGAAGACTGACATGAAGCACAGATGTCAAGGTTGAAACTCTCTTGATACATGTCTGTAACTTTACAACTTCCACACAGGAAAATAAATAAATCGAACAGGATTGCCTCTCTCATGGACTTCTTGTGTAGCTAACCTGCACATATCTGGGTAGACCTGTCCATTGCCATCGAAGTATAGTAGACACTTTTGGTTTTTTTTTAATTTCCTTTTTATTCCTCCTTCAGGAACACTTGGGTAATGAGGGGCTATTTGGCTTAGACTAATAACAGTCTTTTTGACAAGCGATCTCATACTTTGGCACTGGCAATAAGTGAACGGGCAGTTCCAGATATATTATCATTTTTTGAGACTGGAACTGATTGAAAAGTCTGTCTACCCTGACTTCTATGACAGGCCAGATGACATTCCCCAGTTCATGCAAAGCTGAGTGCTTCGGGTTGTATTTGCTTTTCAAGTTCTTAGACTTCGATTCTGTCAACCGTCATCACATAATGTGTAACAGGCACTCTGTTTTCTTCTTGAGGAAAAAAAATCCCACATTTGTATAAAACTCAAGTATTAAGAGTTAAAGAGATTCACGAAATAGACTGAACTATAACTGAAAATATCAAACTTAAGTCCCTTATGCTTTAAAATAGCATTCCCTTTCATATTTGTGCATCTGAATTTTAAAAAACTGCCACCTCATTCCATCAATCTCCTTCCCCTATTTTCTCGCCTTCTACCTGAACTCGGTAATATCTGTCACTGTCTCCTCTGATAACAAATTCCTCTGATTTACTTTCTCTTAATTTATTCACTTTTAAAAAGGGCACAATAAACAATAATGGCCACCTAAAGACCAAAACCGAGGATAATGAAAATTCAGTCACCAGCAGTGCAAACTGCAGTCTATCACTGACCTAATGATGAAAGGCTGTTTAAATGTGGTAAACCTCTTGTTAGGAGTTAAAGTTAAGATTAAATAAATATAAAGTCTGCCTCATTTAGGTCATTTGGTCTATCATTTAGTTTAAGTTATGAGCGAAATAAATTAAACATTTAATGATCTATGCTGTCAGGGATTTCTTATACGTTATATATAACCATGCACTCCTCACGCTGCAAACACAAGTCTTAACCCTGCAGTCGTCAGATTAGTCCATATTTCTCATTAACTTTCAGGGGAAGAAGGACAGGTTCAGTTTCAGTAACATCTGCATACAGGCAAAGCGCTTTGCTTGACAGTACAGTACAGCCAGTGGCTTCCACAGCAGCACCTTTGGCACCACTACAAAAGGATGATTTTTTTATATACCACCTCAATTATAAACACTTTGCAGAAGAACTGGACAGCAAACTACCACTAAACTGCATTGGCTTACAGAGCCTTCAAGGCAGAACCTGACACTGATTATTGATCCTGGCCTGCATATTGTTCCTGTTTCTGCTGGCACTGTTGCTATTTTTGGAAAGAGCTGCTTTTCCGCTCCAAGACCTCCCAATGAGTCTGATTCACCAAAACACCCTGAGGCACACCTAACTACAATGGAGCCCAGCACAAAAAGCCGTCCCAGAGTGTGCTATTATGTGGCAAAGGGCAGCAGAGGAAGAGATGTTGGTTGGTGTCCTAAGGACCAGGGCCATTAATATAGCCCTCCATTGGAGCTAATCAGCCCTGCCTGTCAGCAGAGCTAATTAGTGGCACTCCACCGATGTGTTGATGTAGCTATGCTGTTTCCAGCCCCAGCATTAACTTGCTCGTTGCTAGCTCAAAGCTGCATGATGCTTCAGCTGAATCTCCACTACTCTGTGTTCCCCCTAAGTTGTCTATTCGACTAGAATATAACTGTCAACTCACAGAAATCAAACCGTTTTTTTTTTTTCTTTTCTCTCTCTTGCCTTTCTAAATATTTTTGGCCCAGTGAGGCTTTACAAAAGGTGACTAAACAAGTTGATTTTAAGTGGACAAAAACGTACTCAAGAAAAATAAAAGCAGCACCACTAGCAGCTTCTCAAACCCCACATACAACCACAGGCTAGAAGTTCATCTCCTGAGGCTACTATATAATGCAACCTTATCTCAGGCTGTCCTGACTTACTAAACTTCCCAGCAGAAGTCAACTTCAGCTTACTATTTTAGATCATTTATCCAACACACTTCCCACTCTGCCACTGCTCCTGCTGTGTATCTGTGACTCAATTAGGAAGTGCCACTTACCATTACTGGTGTCTTAGTGGCTCTCCAAATTAGCTGCAGCTGCACTGGGCAGTATCTAATGTCAGGGACTGTCAGTCACTACTTTATTGCTTCATGGATTCAGGATTTCTTGTTGGTAAAAGTCATCTGCTGCAATATACTTCAAACAAATAAAAATACGCTTGAACTAAGAAACAGGAAAAAGAGGTGGAAAAATAGGGAGTAGGTTAATATTTTTCCACCCTACCAGCAGATACCAATCTACCATGGTCAGATTAGCTTCCATTCTTGACTGCTGTTTATTATCACTTTGCTACTTAAACAGGGGAAAAAAACCCATCCTTGTAATATTAAGCATGGATGGAAAAACTGGCTGCTACAAGGATAAGACGACTGACTGATGTCAATGCCCATACATACACGGGGCATCCAGAACTTGTGAGAAATTATAACACCTCCAGGAAGAGAAGGGTAGTCAAAGCAAGAAATACCTTTTCTCCCTTTCTGGTTTATCCCCCTATTAGTTGGAAGAAGTTGGTAAGAAAAAAGCTAATCCTTTGTTTTCTAAGAGTTCTCTTTTAAGAACAAGACTTGGGACTAAGTGCAAAAAGCCACAGGGCTCTCTTAAAAATGGGTAATGAAGAAAAAAAAATAAAGCAGACATTACAGAGAGGTTCGAGCACTTGTGCAAATATACAAAAGAGTTCTCAGTATTACCAAAAGCACAAGACGAACACTGTGCAACCTTCCATGCAGTTTACCTGCTATAATTCTGTGCTTACAAGCAGCCATTCTGCAGATCATCGCTAAGATCTCTCCAAAGACAAACTATAAGCTTTCGCTTGGTGCTACAAGGTACTGGCTTCCTACCATAAAAAATTCTGTCAGACTGGAAGGCAATTACACATAAATTATTTTAGTGGAACGCAAGCCAAACCTGAAGCTTGACATGCAGGAAAGAGTGTCGGGGGGAGATCACAGGGGGGACAGGACTTAAAACTAGTGCATTAACTTACTGAACTTTCTACCGCTTACTCTTACGTCCCTCTCTATTTAAATGATTTTCTATTGAATTGCTCAGCAGTGCCTCCCCATTATGGTCTGAATATGTATAGACACAGCAGGTGGTTTAAAAATAGCTGCAAGTGTCTCTGAAAAAAAATATGTGGAATGTATTAGGTTGTTTAGGGAGAATTTTAATGACACCTACAGCAATTTACAGTTGACAAATTTTTATGTTTCTGTGGTGCAGAAATACCCAAAATGAATTATCTTGTTTATCGCTGGGAAAAGGACAGTAATGAAACATGCTAATTTGGGAAAGCAAAATTAAATTCCAGTCAAGGCAGGATTCAAACAGGTGCCATTCGAATTACATTTGTTACACCTTGGAATAACATTCTCCAATATTAAAGGCAGAGAGGCATCACAGGTTCATCCAAATAGATTTAAGTAAGCTCTGCACAAGACTACTGCTGCAAAAAGCCTGGATGCATGCTTCAGACTGCCTGCATTACATCTCAGTAGGCTTTGCACATTACATGGTAAAAGGAGTTTTCTCCATGGGATATCAAGGAATAGCTGTAACCCCAAATAAAAAGCCACACATTCCCCAAACTAGATCCTCTACTTAAATTGGATTCCTACAAATATATATCATAATAATAATAATGACCTCCTCCTAAAATACATTTTATGACATAAATTAAAAAAAAAAGCCTCTCCTACAATAATTTATATTCTCACAGTAGTCTTAATGCTGTTTTGGAGTATTTCTGTATGCACTTCTAATGCTACCATTTGCTAGCAGTAAATTATAAAGACTATTTTACTTCTAAGCTCTTTGATTAGGAACTCACAGGTTTAATTCCAAGGAATTGTAGTACTAAACTGTCTTATGAGAAAGTGATGTGTCACTCTGTTGAGACACATTTATTGCTTTGGATCCATAGTCCCTCCTGTGGCCACCAATCATCATTTCTAATTATCACTTCAAATCATACAAAGTATATCCCCTGCTATGCACAGAAGACAGGTGGGTGAGTGGAGATGTATTATAAAAACAGGCCTCCAGGGAATGAGAATTACACTATGCTATTTTTCTTGGTTTTCAAAAAGCAGTGCTGTTAGTTACAGCCCCTCTTCCAGAATAACTTAAAAGCTTTAGGGCCATCGCTATGACATGACTAACCACCTACCAGCAAGAGGTGGTTGTTATACCACAGAAAGAAGAAAGTATGTGTTTCAAAGTAGTAAAAAAGTAGAAGAGCGCCAATTACTACAGGATGACATACATGACAAAATGCCTCCAGGACAACACGGTTGTATATCTATAAAGTAATCCTGAAAAAATGTTGAGACTATAACAGCTCACATAACACCTTTGGAGTCTGAAATGAGGATCTCTGTATCTAAAGGACAGAGCAGAATTCACTGTTTGGCACAAGACTAAACATATTTGACAAAGCCAAGCTAGGAAATTAGGAAATACAAGATAACTCTAGTTGAGAAACAAGCAGAAGCTTCTTCTGTATCAGGATGTATTACTGTCTATTATAATCCAATTTATTAACTCTCATTTAGTATGGAGACCAGGCTCTTATGCTTTCTCCTGGCCACATGAGGCAATACTCAGTGTATCTGGGAAGGTGTTTCAGTATCCTCTTTCAACACCCTCTTCAGCCTCCCCTAAAATCAGGCCTTCCAGGATGCTACAACTATTGTCCACCACACCGAGAAAGTACGGGGTTTCCCTTGGATCTGTATTTCCCATTGGCTTTGCTTCTCCTATATGCTTATCATAATTTCTCAAAGGAAGGATTAAGGAGTTTTTCCATCATATTCATACAATTATGTGATATATTGGGGTCCTGGTTCAAGACTGAGATTCCTACACACTAGCAGTAATAACAGTAAAGCAGTCCCAAACATGGAAGAACGACCTATGACAAGGTCCAGGTAAGGCAGGGCAATAACAACTGCAATAAAAGCACCATTTATATATGCCTCTCAGCCACGATGGAGATTTAGGCTGGCCAACGTGATTTGCCTTTGCTAGTCATCAGTTAAAAGAGAGTGCCTTCTGAAGGTGTCTCCTATTGCTCAGCTGGAGACATTAGCTTGACTAATGAAGCTATGCTGCTGGTTTTGAGCCCTTTAGGAAGACGCATTTGAATACAGCACAGCTGGCTAGGATGGAGCAGCTAAGCTCCCTGCAGTAGTATGTCTGGAAAGGCTTCTTAGTTTAATAATGGTGAATAGTGCACAGAACTGAGATGAATTAAATCTTACATTGCTCTTATTTAATTTATTAATTTTTATATAAAGCCTCATCACAAAAGTGCTAGACTGTTTTTTGCCTGAAATGCTATAGTAGTGCAATACAAGAAAAGCTGCATGGATCTTTTATGTAATCAAAGCTATTCTCCCACCTACACCGAAAAGGGCAAGCAACCCAATTCTTAGTAAAGACACAGGAGGACGTATAAAGAACTGTCTCAGCTGTAGACATGATAACAACAATATTACAGGTCAATAGTATGCTATATCTTCAACAGACAGTTACAAAACCAGTCTTTTAATCTACAAGTTTTATACTAAAAAGGGAGGCAGATGATGAGCAGGAAAAAATGAACAAATATGGTATTCTACTTTTTATAGGTCAGGGATGGAGACAGGATAAGAAAATAATGTTATTTCAATATTTCTTTGAAAATCCTTCCTAGTCCCAGTTCCTCCACCCTTTTTTAAGGATGGAATTAAAACACCAAGACCTTCTGGGTGGGAAGCAAAAAAAAAAAGGTAAAAGAGGAAAAGCATGCTGTTTCAGAGAGAGTTTCTACTGGACCCTCAAGGGGAAAATCACCAAACAAAATCCAGGAATCTAATCTGGAAAGCAAACTGAATCCATCAAAATGAATTTGGATAGGGGATGGATATGGTTCAGAGAAGCAGGTGCTCTTTGCACCAAGGATGCACCGTCTTTACCCAAGGATGTGACAGGCTCCCAAGTCAGCCAAGCATCGAGGTAGAGACAAAATCATCAATCTCTGGACTGTATCATATTAGAATACTAACTGTAGTAGCTAGGATGTGTGGTGGGTGGGTAGTTAGAGGCTTTTCATTTTTAAAAGCGAAAATTCAGCTTTTGTGGGGGAAACTAAAGCTAAAAAAAGCTCGAAAAAAGAAGTTCTACCCCTGAGCACTCTTGGTGGGGATCAATTTTTACTCTCCCTCCAGCAACTTTCACTGCCTTCTCAATCTGTAACAAACTCACACAGACCTCCTAGGAATTCTCTTTCTCTCCGTAATCACTGAGGCTTGGCTGGAGATCCGCTCCCTGCTCCTTTTGGGTGTCTCCTGTTGCTTCCTGCGCGAGAGGCTCTCAGCTTGCTGTCTTTCTCTTACTCCTGCACTCCTGATACCTCTGTTGCCAAATGAACACACTTTGTTGCTCTCCCCAGAGGAAGAAAAAACCTCCTGTCACTGCTCTCCTCCTGCAGCTGCATTTCTCCACCTCACATTCCCTGGATCACAACGTGCAGAAAACAAGACAAGGCAATCAGACGGCATCCCTTCCAGCTGCCAGCCTACCTCATTAACAAATCATACTGTTCCCACCCAAGAATAAGCAAATACAGCAGAAATACCTCCTGTCCCAAGGGGTTGCTATGAAGAACCTTAAGAATGCTGCAACAAGGAACTAAGAATGAGAGAAAAGAGGAAAAAAAAGTCAGTGTTGGGGTGAAAAGCAAAGCGTGTTAAAGCTGATCAGCAGTCATGAAGCCACCAGTGATCTTTCCGAGTTCTTTTCAAGTACAGCTTAATGTGCTGATCACGTTTACTTTCACCATGCGGTGGCAGGAAATAAGTATTCCATTCATTTCAGGAAACATTTTTCCATTTTTACTGCAGGAAACTACCAGGTCCTCCAAAGTATAAGACACAATCTTTGTTCTCATTATAACCAGTTTGTAGGTTTATTATTAAAGAGACTTTTGATCAGAAAACACTTGTCTTTCAAGACTATCATTTTTAATTGGAAAGCACCAGTTTCAATGAAAAGTATCAAGGAAAATTTTCAACACCAATATGGTCTCACTAAACACAGACTGCGGTTCAAGTCCTTGTATGGAAGGTACAGAGAGAGCTTTCCAGGTGAATATTTTAACCACATCACTGTTGGCTTGCCCTTTTTAACAGTCTCTACTTCATCCTTATGCTGATTCAGATAATCATTGAAAACTAAACAGGACAGGAAAGGAGGTGTGCTCTGTCCTAGCCTAATTAAACTTTTCCTAACATTTCTAATCTAAAATTTATTCTTTTGTCCCCAATTAAACTTCTGTCTTTAAAGCTTCCAGTAAGGTTCACAAGCTTAAAAGCTGTTGTAGGAACCCCTGCATTCTGATGAGGTTCTTTAAATCTCACACCCTATAACACATAAGAGTCCAACATAAATCACACATTAAGTCACTATACTGCCAGATGGAACCCATTTGTATAGTGCTTGGAAGACAAGGACCTTCATTTCATTTGAGCATTGCTTCTTATTAGTTACAGGTCATTCAGTCACAAGATGTTTCTAACACCTAACACAAACCAATTATGACAGCACATTCTGTGCAAGGATGAAAGTGTTACAGTCTCGCTGAGTGGCAAGCATTGCTAAAGGGGCTCTGATTAATATGCAATTCAGCCTGATTTGGTTTGTGCATAGCAGAGCAGCCCTTGTTTCGGCATGCTGAAAGTAGGATGCAGAATCTCCTGAGCAGTTCTTATTTTTGAAAGAGACACAAGTGTGCAGCGCTCCTGAAAGGGAGAACACAGACGGACTCTATTCCGTTTGATGTGCTGTCTTATGTCTGTTTTTACTGCATTTAAAAATTCCATTTCATTATGTTCATAAAAGCTGAATCTATCACACTGCTGAGTCTAACAGCTGTGTTGCATATAGATATTGATACCCACAGGCAAAACTCTTTTATAGGACATCTCGTGGGATCAGATAGAGAAGCTCCAAATGTTTCAACTAAGCAGTAGTTGGGATGACAAATAAATATTTGAGACATACAGACATGTACTCAGACTTTCCACTTTTGATTTCTAAATAAAGTCTATAAAATATGTAGCTATGCCTAGAATCAAATGCCTTGTACCACACACACTGAAACTTATTACCTGCCCTTTACAGCAATACCATCATCTGTTTAAGCAGACAACTTAATCTACATCTGTATCCGAGATACAGAAGATTAGGCTTAATATTTATTACCCCTCTTAACCCACATCTAAAGCAACCACAACTGTTGATGCCTACTGCACAAGGAACTGTTTGTGTGGGATTCCTAACCCAGCTAAAGCAGGAGCTAAAATTGCACAAAAAGCTTTCTCCTGTGAGTTTTCAAGCCTAGTTTTCTAGTTATGGAAACTCATTTTCAAAATGGTTGCCTAACTTCTGCAGGTGCAATTTTTACTGTCAGACAAATGGAAAATATACTCCAAAGTATTGAGCTTTCCATTGCAGTTGACTTATTGCATTGCCTAAGTACAAAGCTGAACTGTAAAAGTATAAAATAATGCAAGAAGTCACTAATTTCTTTCCATATTAATCATAACGTTCAATGTCTGTAAGGCATTTAAAAAAGATGAACATTCACAGGGTCTGATTTAGGAAAAACTGTGTAAGTATATCTATGTTCAGTTTTACTTGTGTATTTTTCTTTTATTTTAATAGTGCTTTAAGTAAATTTTATGAATTCAAATTTCCTAGCTGATTTTGGCCTAGACGTCCAATATTTCCATGCTCCACCCTTCATCTTCCCCATCTATGAAACTGGTGTAATAATAATTACTTCTGCTCTCAGATGCACTGAAAGGTATTCTCACTGTGGGGCAAGCACCTGGGAAATCTTGAATGAGAGGAGCCACAAACAGAATTAATTTGGAAGCAGACAGTCATCAATGTTGAAAGGTAGTTGCGATTTCAGCTTAGCTGCTCTTTTTGCCCTTTTCTGTTAGCTTTAGTGGTTATTTCTTTCATAATGGATTGCTGCAGCAAAAGACTGGAAATGAGTAATAAGAGTAATTTGCTGTTTTCATTGCAAGACAACACAAGTTATATTTTCAGTGTCTAACAGAGAGCATTGCAGGGAGAGCACACGCAGAGATCTGGCCATAAGCGAATCCAAGGGAAGGTTAAAGGAAAATGCCAAGCCTACAAGTAGCTCACTCATTCAAAAAGAGACAGGCAGCAAAGTTCAAAACCTTGTGAGGGTGAGGGCAGGGGAAAGCGTGACTCCAGGCTATGCGATTGCGTGGCGAGGGCACCGAGGTCACGGCTGGAGCAGAGGGGAGAATGACTGTACATACAAGGCTAACAAGGTTGGGTAAGGCCCCAGAGAGGGTCTAAACAACGGGGACTATTTTCAATTAAGTGCTGCTGCAGAGCACTGGAAGTTGATGAAAGTGTCACTGTCCTGCCTCCCTCGCAGTAATCAAAAAGTCAGATTTCCCTTCCCAGTCAGATCCCAATCTGGTTTCAAGATGCATTTTTAACCCGTGTAAATTTGGGCTGCTTTTCAGCCGCCACATCCCTGGCAGTTCAGTTACCACCGAAAGACAAACTTACTGGCTGGCATCCCTGGGTGACCCAGTGACACTCAGAAAGCGCAAAACCCACCAGGACAGCACGGCATAAACACTCCTTTGAATACCAACATAGCTACAGCTGACACCAACGGAAGCACCGTACGGCTTTCAGGGGAAAGAATCAACTGGATTGGGCACGTAACTGAGACCTCATACCAGAAAGTGGATCTGAATGCAGTATTTTTTAGCATTATCATCCTCAACCATCCAGAGCTTATACTGCTGTGGGGTCCCTGTTTAGAGGGGTTTTTTTCCTCCCCCACCCCCTTCAGTGGCCAAATACCTGCAAGTGTGTTATTTCTCGCATTTCAGTTCAAGAACAGTAGCCCAGACTTATTTCTGTTGTTACTCACTCTACTCTCCTGATCCTTAACCTCTATCCTTGCGTTTTTAAAAACAGTAGCAGAATGAATCTGTGCTTTTTGTTGAGCTCACATCTAGGAATATGAGCCACTTCACAAACCAAATGTTTTGGTGTGCTTGTAACTAATGATGTGACAGTTATTTTAATTTTGTATAAAATTTTGCCTGTTGCAACTAAATACCTCTAAAATATACAGCTAATGACACAAGTATTACTGATGAAAAGAATATGCACAACTTGAGCTCAAATACAGTATTTTTACATTGTTAATACATTAAAAATCAGTATTAGTGAATAAGAAATAACGTATCTAGATGAAAATCAAATATTCTGATTCAGGCCCAGGCATCAGTTTAAAGCAAATTAGCAGTGTCTAATGTGATGAAACGTGTGCTTTGTAGAGCTAGTGACTGACTCTGCCTTCCACTTGAAATGCCTCTGTAATGTAGGGTCAGCACAGACAATGGTCATGCAAGAAAGGTGAGCAGCATCTTATTACTCGCATTTGTGGTTCTAGGTCATGCAAATTGTTTCAAAGACATTAAAACTATTTCTAGACTACTGTATGAGAGAGTCAAAACACCCTTTGGAAAACTCTATGTTCATCATAAAATCTATCTTTAACTCATTTTCGTTCACTGTGAAACATTTCAAATTTCATTCTTGTGTTAAAAGTATTACAAAACTGGATTAATTTAACAACAGTTGAAAGATGTGGTCCATAAAAGCCTCTACATGGTCCAAACATAAATTTTGTAAATATTTTACTGAGCAGCTTAAATTGAGGTTACGCTGAAGTAATATTGGAAGTCAGACCCTCAAATGGTAAACTGGTTTTATACATTTACTAAATACCGGTAGGTAAAACAAGTACCTGTAAGTAAAATAAGTGCTATGATCATATCGTTGTATGAATAAAGTAGATTTTTTCTGTTCACAGGCTAGATTTTTATTTCATTGCACTAGTGTAAATCCAATTTAAATGGTGTTAAAAGACTCAAAAGGCTTAAAGCGCATGTGAAAACATGAATTATGTAAAATACCCCCTAGATGGAGCAAGTTAGCAAGGGCCACGTACACACAGGCACGGGCATGCAACTGTGCTGCCACACTCAGCTTCACAAACGATTACTTCATAACCAAATTTTAATGAAGGACAATCATTCTGCAGTCCTTAAGCACATGACTGATCATATTCAGTGTTGGTCATCTAGAAAAATCGTCAGTGCATTTCTGCGCTGAAAATGGGATACAGATTCTTAACTCAACAGGTCTACAATCTTTGCCTAAAATAAGCTCCACACCAATATGGGTTTTTTAACTCTTGTTAGCACTGTAGAGTGTAATACAGGTAGAAGAGAGTGTGATGTTAGCTTTCCCAAATGTTCTTTTACTACAAAGCTCCAAGATGAATGAAGGTTCAAACAGATGCCCAGGTATCACTTTCAGTTATAACATTTAAAAGTTCTGAGGACAGATTATAATTTTCAACATCTATAGTGCTTAGCTCTAGGGAAACAAAAAAAAAAAATCATGGCTGTAAGGAAAGCAATTAGATTTATTTGTCAATTATAAAAATAGGTTTAGGAGCCACCAGGGAATATAAATTCTTAATGCCCCATAAAACTCTGCTAATAACTATAGATACCCATGATTTTGACCTTTCTATTATTTAGACTTATTTTTCCTTCTGTTTATATGGCCTGATAAAATTAATGATGCTTCACCCTATAGCTAAACTTCCCATGCTTAAAATGACTTCTAAAAATGATTTTGCCTCCTGTGTTTTGTTTGTTGTACAGACCAAAGTTAACAAGAAATCAAACGGCCCAGTTAAAATCAGGCCATGCAGAAAAGTTTTTGGAAGGTAGGAAGTATCTGGGACAGATCAAGAATTCTCTTTTTTAATGCAGTTAAATAAAATCCCTTCATAAGCATACCCATCTAACATTCTCGAAGGAGGAGAAGGTTTATATGAAAAGCCTCATGAGAATTTACAAACTTGTAAAGCATTTCTTCTTAACTTGCCTCTGTTTTTTTCAAAAAATACTACAAATACAGCATACAGTCTCAGATGGCAAAAGGATTAAAAATAGTAGCTGAGTATTTTCATGAAATGGGTACTGTTTTCCAACATTTCAGTTCAGGGAATGAGCCTTTCTGACATGCTAATTAACAGAATGAAATAAGAAAAGCAGCAGTTTCCATGGGGCGGAATATTTATTTCTGAAATGAAAGATATACAGTAACCCATAAAGAAGTACGGTAGCAAATATGAATCAGCAGAACACTGGATATGAGAAAACCATTATATATAAGAATCCGCCTACACATGCCCTGGTTGTGAATGCTAAGAGCCGTGAACTAAGACCTAAAATCTGCTTCTCCGTTCCTCTGCCCAAGACCCATTAACTTCAGCAACCACGTGCATGGAAACCCTGTCACCTGCGCTCACGCAGCATCACGCTGCCTGCGCCCGAGGCTCTCAGTCAGCAAATGGAACAACTGATTACAAGCCTACTATAAATTTAATGCAAATAACCTCTGCTGAATGCCAACACCCTTATTCCTCTGGAAAGCTGTAACCTAAGCCTTGTCTTCACCAGAGAGAGAAAAATGGGGGGCTGACTTGTTTCAATTATTTAGTATAAATGGGGCAAAATTTTCCTCATGACAAGCATTTTGTGTTTTTCACCTAGGTCAGGAGTGTAAGAACAGGCTCTGCCACCACCTTTAACTAGGTATGCTCAAAACTTGCTTCTGCAAAACTTAAAGGTCTTTTTTTCTAAATTCTTCTCTTGTATTACCTACATGGGGATAACAGCACACCAGCTTTTCCTCCATTAATGCCCTAGAAAACTAGGTGTATTCCTTACATAACGAATTCTTTGTTCAGTGTAAGAATTATTCAGACTACATTGTCCAATATTTACACATTTCACCCCTTTGTTTCAGTCTTGTTTCACAAATCTGGAATCTGACTAAGATTTGAGGTACACATATGTGTGTTTTATACTGTAATAACACTAATCTTACACTAGAGGTTTGTTTGTGCAACTACCACCATCTTGAGTCCAGGCTTATACAGCCAGCTAAAAACGTCTTGGATTTGGGATTTCACTATAATTGACTTAATGGTTAGTTGTCTTGAATACATTTTCTTGTTTTACCTTAAACCACCCTGATGTGTTTTACATATTAACTTAATCTTACTGATTTAGTAAATTTGAAGGACTATTCTTATGTAACTACTGCATGAGCACACCTGATTTCCAGTATTTGCAACATTCAAAACACATTTGCGACGACCAAAACTATTCCTTTTGTAAATAACGGGGCTTTTTGAACTTGAGCAGCGATTATGATGAGCAGCATATATACAGCATAAATAAACATAATAGAAGTATATAATTATATAAAAAATAATCTAAAATCTGTGCATCTTGTTAAGTAATAGGGATCACTTTCATTGTGCATACTGTGTTTTAATTTAAGGTCACACAACCACAATGGCTCAAGTCTAGGAAGAATATAAACCCCGAATCTAGGAAGAAAATAAACCCGTACTGACAGCCAAATTACATCTCAATCTAAGATTCACAGTTCAAGACCTCAGTCCAAAATAAGACTTTCCCTGCGCAGAACAGTCCTTTTGTATATGTTCCACAGAAAATGACATTACTATCTTCCATATAAGAGCAACTCTTCATCCACTCAGATAGCTCTTCACAGTACCTGAGGATACAGAATTGCTCATTAATGTATAATAAGGGACTTAAGGAGACGCAGGTCGAAAGTACTCTTACCTGTGTGTTTAAGGCTGTAACGTGATATAGTCATAGCCTCCATATATGTTGTTTACAAAGAAATTGTATACAAAGAAACAGTAACAAAAAAGAAGGTTCTGATCTGTCAGGGCCTGGATCCATTTGATCTAAAACTATGTGCTCTTTAACAAATTTCCATTTTGTTGACGAAGCAAAGATTTGAAAGGCTTCAGCTGGTAGTAAAATAAACACACTTTACTCATGAAAGTTGTCTTTAAGCCTGTGATCTAAGTGCTCAGTCTGCTTTTTCTAGGTAAACGTTTTTCAAATCTTTTCTATTATTTCCTTATCTGCTAACATGTGTGTAAAAGGAACAGGTCAAGTGAACTCCAGGCTACCAAAGTGGGGCATCTTCAGATGAAACACCTATTTGAATTTGTGAGAACCTATCATTCTGCATATCAATAGCTGATTAGCTAAGAAAATGGATTTTCCTGTGATTAAAGGGGATGTAATGAAATGTATTGCTGTCTTCCTCTTTCTATTAGCTCATTTGCTATCCTTCATATCCTTCGTATTTGTAATGCATGTCTTTAAGGAACATTTTCATGTAAATTATATTTTAAAAATATTACTTCCCCTCTGCTGATACCTGGAATATTGATAGGATCACTCTATTGCCATTTCCTTTTCATGAGATAGCTAAGATTAAACCAATGCAATTGAATCTGACATTCTGGTTGTCCAAGACGAGGTTCTTGCATCTTTCCTTCACCAACTATGTGGGAAACAGTCTAATTTCAAAGGTGTTGCGCATTCCCACCTCTTGGCAAAGTCAATACTTTTGAATCTCTGACCCTGGTTTTTTCAATAATTAAACATGGAGGAAAAGATCTAATTTTACCCATCTTGGATTGGAAATTTTGCCTCCGGTCTCTAGTGTTCAGCATCCTATTGCCACATTGTCTCACCCACGTGAGGTACATATTCGCTATATCCATCAAGTTTCACTTTGATTGGGTTAACTTCATCTTTGCTAGGGTGGGAAAAATGAGCACTAAGCAAGGGCTTTACATGGGCCAGAAATTGTGTGTAGCTTCTGGAAGAATGTGTCTTTGGCTTACTGTCAGGCTCGGACATGCCCGCTGTGGTGATCAAACTACCAGCCCACTCTTACAACAACAATAACTGAAGGAATATTCAATGCTATTAAATAAACTAAGTACATTTTAACACAAAAAATGAAGAATTTTTTTTTTTTTCAATAAAAATATCAGAGACTTCCCAGCAGGGCTATCTTCTCTTGAAGCTTAAACTATGAATGTCAATGCAAATCTTTGCAGGGTGCCTTGGAACTAGAACCTCTTTGAGGATAAAGAAACACGATATTCTCTCCATCAATGAATAGGGTCAGCATGCAGCAAAGCACTTGCCAAAAGGTTTCTGTTTCCACTGAATCACTCATTATGTCCCATACATTTTTAGAAGCTTGAAATATTATTTATCTGCTGGTTTTGTTTATATAACTCGGGCAAATACCTATTCCAGGCACTAGCCTTACCAGGTTTTTACTTTCCAGTAATATCACCATCACTTTTTTCACTATACTGGGAGCTGGTTTGCTGATAATAAGAGGACGTATGGAAAGAATTCCTTAATACAAGCCTCACAAATATTTATATTAAAAAAATCATGCCTAGATTTCAGAAAAGCTTGCACCTTGATTAAGTTCAAAGTCTGGGACTAAAACCAAAGTATTTGCTAGTGTCCATTTAGAGTGAGCAGATGTGAACAAGTGTAGTAAGTCTATGAACAAATCTAGAAACATGATTTTTGAGCTAACTGCCTGGAGCAATTTCTGAAGCAATTTTCTGCAGTGAAGAAGCTTGGATGACTCACAAAACCTAAAACAATGTGGATAAAATAACATTTAAAACCCTTTCTTGTTTCTATTCTTCTGCCATGCTTATATAGGTTGATTTGCATTTTTTTGTGAAGCACTCAATTTATATCTTTTAAAAGACTTCAAAAGTCTGATGCTATCTAGAGAGAGAGAGGGAAGTTTGTGCTAACTTTAAATAGCACCTTATTGTATGAACATCTGGATATTCAGAAATGAACTGTTCTTCACAAAAGTCATCAGGGTTCTTCAGAAATAGCGCGGATGCTTTTCACCTGTTTACTTTTCTATTACATCCACTGATATTCCCCATACATCTGAGTAATGCTGCTATCTACTGATACATTTATGTCATACATTCCTTAAATGACTTATGTTAATAGGTCTTTTAAAATATATATTCCTTTTTCATTACTTGTTCTATGTTTTTGAAACCTTAAACACAAAGTTATGCATGAAGATTCAAAACTAAGTCTTTTTAATTCCATGCTGTAAAAATTGTCCATTTGCTTCAAAATACATCTTTAAGAAACACTTCTAAATGTGGGAAATGAAAGATTTTTGAACCCTGAAAATGATATTTTCTGACTGGTACATTGTTCATGAATGGCTTTTTGTTGTTGTTAAAGCACACACATGGAAGTTGTTGTTCTTTTTCTGTGCTACTTCAAAGTATACTTGTGAACATACATTTAGAAGGTAATTTCATAGTTTAATCTTTGATAGAAAATGTTCCTGGATATTTTTCTTTATCCAGTTTCATTCCATTACTCAAAAATACAATACACGCAAGTGAAGTAGCTAAAATTCTAACTCATCAGATTATTTTTTGTGCTTCATTGCCTTCTACAAATTTCCCTATCCCTGTTTCTTTTCTCTGACTGTTTTCCCCATAGTTTTGCTCTGATGTATTCCAGCGTGGTAAGTTGACCTATGTTTTATTATTGCAGTAATACATTTCTAACTCCTCTTGGATCCTTTATATTTTTTCTTTACCCTCACTGATGTTGAAAACTTTTAAAAATACATTATTTTCTTAAATATATGTTGTTCATTGAAAGAGAGAAATTCATCAGAAGGTGAGAGCCACTGAAAAGATATTATTTATCAGACTAGAACTTTAGAATAAAAAGGAAAATACATAGAAGCAGATGAGAAAATAGCTTTAAGATAAATAGTTCGAAGCCAATCTTTTTTATTCTGTCATCATCCATCCTGTTATTATTTCAAGACATAAATTTCTAATGTACCGGCTACAACAATATTCTGTTGCCAAACACACAAGGATTAGCAAAGGAATAAATCAGGGTGCCACCAACGCAGGAGTCTGGTCCTCCCAAGGAGACAATTATACATATGAAAGTGTTTCCAGAGATGGATTACCCAGGAAAAGGTAGACGTTAGACAGGCTGTTTGAGGTTTTTCCTACTGCGGGAAAGGACTGAACAAAGAGATAAATCTTAGTTGTGCTTTTCTTGGCCAGTATCTACCAACATCAGCATGCAACTTACTGTAGAATTTGGGAAAAGCAGAAATGGATGGCTCTGCATTAGCTAGGTCCCAGCCTAGCAACTTGAAAAGAGTACTCAACAGCAAAAAAAATGGGATAGGAACAGCAACTAGACATGCTGCTCTTAATTCATGTTACTTAAGAACCAGATAGATGCAGACAGTAGCAAGAGAAGTGTTCATGAATCTTTTACAAGTAGACAAAACCCAAAGCCATGAATTATGCGACTGGTTGAGCCTCTTTGGAGATGAAGCATTGTCTTTTATCTGGCAAGGATGTTGTTATTCTTTTCTGCTACGACAGAGATTGCTATTAGATAATATAATCCGTGTACCACGGAAATAAAATCTTTGCACTCTTCAGGGCTTGATCTACACTGAGCTAAAAGCCGAAAGGAAGAAGAAACTCCTAGAACTATTTTCAGCTGAATTCATGTGACTGAGATTTGGAATGCACATAATTGTACCTCACCAGATGTTTGCACAATAGTAAAAAAGCCACACAGCTGTATTCCAGAGAGAGGAAATGACCATGGAAAAACAGAATTTGTCCTGGGGTCTTTTTTCCCCCAACATTTCCCATGCTGGTTTTTTGCAGTAGTTGGTGAAAGTAGTCACTTACTCCCCATGTCTGTGAGGAGAGGGCTCACACCACCTAATGTTTTTAAGCATAGTCTGGCTTGCCATGTGTCAGTGGAGAGAAACAAGCATTTGTAATGGACTATGCAACACGCCTAAGATCCAAACTGCCCTTTCCTCACTGAGTATACAGGAGCACACCTTGCTCAAGAGCCTAAATGAGGTACTGTGAATCCCTTCACAAATTCTTGAACAACTTGTATTTGCTACTTGTTTTTTCTCCACTCATTATTTTCTCCTAGAATTCTTACAAGACCAGCTATTCATTTCTTAACCTTTACCTTCTATATGCAACAGATTCCTTTCTGCCTACAAGTCTTAAATCAGCTATCATATCTTTGAGCGGTTACCGTTATGCCCATATATGAATAGGAAATATATTTATATGCAAAATGTTACAACACACTTTTTCAGTTTTCCCCAATATTTATAACTGAGTGAAGAATGTTTAAAATGATATAAAATATTCTAGTATGTTTTCCACAGTGCATTGTATGATTTGTTTTAAAGATACTGTCTATTATTTTCTGAGATGGGCTGTACAGAAAATAGGAAAGTATTTCAAAAGTTACCTTTCTCGCTAGTATTTATTGAAACTTAGAATATTCTGTTTGATCCATTACATTTATCAGTAATAGTCTGAATTATACTATATAATTTATCTTCCCTGGATAGGACTGGAAAAGACAGGCTTTGCTCCAACTAAAGCACAAGGCATCTTCTGCTTATCCGTTTCCTCAAAATGTCATCTAAATTCTTAATTTATATTCCAAAATCTGTGTCAGTTTTCTGTCTTCCATCTTAATGAAACAAAAATTACATACTTCTTTCCATCATTTCAGGGATGAAAAAAAGAAAAACGTATCTTGCTTTATCTATTGGAAATGAATATCCTCAGTTTAATTTAAATCTCATCTCTTCAAGTAGGAGTAACTTACCAAGTCACTAAGATCAAATCATCAAACCCCTTTGCCTCCCCAAAATAACACTGACATGTCAGATCATGTAATCAAATCCTCTTTGCTTCATATGGAGGCTGATAAACTAAATATGATATAAGAACTAGAGGGAAAAAATAACAAGCTGATACACTGATGCTAGTGGAAAGTGCCTAACAAGACAGGAATTTCTATTAAAACTTTTTGAACCCGGGTATTCGTTATTCTGCTCCTTCCACCTGGAAGGAGACAAGACCTGCTTTACAGCTGAAAAGAAATACCCCTCATTTACACAGCCTTAAATCTTGATTTTGTTTTTTAAAGATTACTTCCTCCCTCAAATCGAGTTGTGAGCGACTGTTTTTGTGGCTGCTTTAGTAAAAGCTTGGTTTAATTGTATCTACACCTTTGCGAGTGATGTGATTGGCCTAAGATATGACAGCCACAACACAATCATACAAAATTTCGTGCCCCATTTTCCAATTAAAGGCAAGCCAGTTATAAATGTCTTTCAAAGAACATTCAATGCAAAAAAAAGAAAAACATATATATACATATATGTACTTATATAGATTTACATCTATCTAAATCTACATGTACTTAAGCAGTTCACAATTACTAGTTCAGGGATCCCTGTCAGCCAATAAATTTTGAGTCCTCCCTATTTCCAGTGTACCCAAAGAACTGAATTTTAAAGAATCCCTGTTACCTGAAGACAGTTCTTAGGAAAAACTCACCCACCCCTTCACAAATTAGGCAAGATGGAAAATCTACTGCAGGCTTGAGGCTATTGCTAGTGGAATTTTCTACTATATAAGAAACAAATTCCTTTTCTTATTCTCTGGGGAAGAAGGGCCATATTGGTGGTGATGACATAGTGCTGAGGGCATTTTGTAGAAGGTGGAAAGTGCCTTCAGCTGTGTCATTCTCTACTTGGGAGGAAATAATGCACTTTACAGAGCCAGAGCCATGTACAGTGAATTCAGAGAGGCAGTGCAATCTAAGATACATTACAACTGCTACCCAGTGAGGTAAAAGTGTTTTGCCAGCCTTATCTGCAGTTCTGCTGCTGGATGAAATGGAGTGTAACTCTTGAAGCTTTCTTCAGGTTGTTTGTTTGTTTGTTTGGGGGGAGGAGGGCATTGAAAATTTTGGTGCAGCGTTGTTAAATATTGAGTTTCTAAATAAGCTTCCGGGCATTACACATGCTTGAAAGAAGGACCAATTTATATCACTAAAAACTATGTACATAAGTGACAGTAAGTTGTGGAGCTAGAGGAGGGGATTACCCAAAGCAGCTGAGCTAAGGAATGGCTCACCACAGCTGAAAAAGAAAGGCTTTACTCTTCCTGTCCCTCTGCTCAGCCACATGGTTCCAGCCCAGTGACAGTCTGGGTTGGCACCAAGCATGTCTTTGAGTCGATTCAACTCAGCAGCTCAGCAAGTTTCTCTTGCTGGGTCAGCCTCTTGCCAGGTCAGTAAACTAGACACATGGATGGAGAGACCCACCATGAAAGATGGGAGTAGGAAAGCATTCCTCTTGAAGCATAAGGCTGCCATCACACAAGTGCCTGGGGAGAAGTCACGTTACCCTTTTGTAATCGGGACCCGACTGATCAGCACGCCCTGCCTCACCACTAGCTCTTGCTGCAAGCACAGCCAAAACCAAAGGAACTCAGAACAGTTTGTAAAACTTTCTGATTGAACTTAGACTTTCCCAGTTCTCGTAGAAAAAACAGGCTTGAAAAAATAATCTATTTCGAAGTGCTGGAATTTTCTAACTGAACTACACTGCTCGCTTCTCTGAACCTCTTACAGCCATCTCTTTAACCACATTGCTAAAAGCAACGTTTTTGCCTATTGTTATCTGAAAGTGCTACCTTTAAAAGTGGAGTGACAACCGTGTACAGAACGTGGTGATTATTTTTCCTTTAAGGCAGGAACATGATGCCTTAATGTTACAATTAGTCTATGGTGAGAAGTCAAGAGTCCAGCAAAAAGCCCTGCTATCTCTAATTCCCCTGTTCAGCTGCACAGCTGCCTTGGACCTGCTGCAAATTCTGCTGCAAAAATCAATGGAGACAACTTTCCAGTTACCTCAAGAAAGCCTAAATCAGACCTTTATTACCATCAGCACAGATTTTACTGTCTTTCTCTTGTATTCTCAAACATTTAATCACATTAGTGGAAAGCTCTGGACTTCCACTTATTAGAGGTACACTTTTGACAAATTCCCCTGAAAACCCCTCTCATTTCAGCACTTGCCATCTATCACTCATGGCTCATTTTAAAGGCAGAAATCCTCTAGGGAAACTGTGATCTCCCTTCCGTTTGTCTCTTCCATAAGTTTTGTATTTTATCAAGGATTCATTAATGAAAGTACACAGAGACCATTCAGAATTTTCTAAGACAAGAGCAATTAGGGTAAAGAAAGATAATGCAGCCAACAGGATTTCTGTCACTTCTCACGGGTGAGAGAGCATTGCATGAAAACATCTCAGCAACATTCTTCCTTAAGTCAATCTTTCTGCCAAAGATTTTCATGCATGCAGTAAATTACCAATGCTAAGGTAAATGTCAAAGTAGCAACTGCTTCAATCTTGTAATTTTTCTAATAAACCCACATATTCTTGTTACTGCTATGCAGACCTTTTTCCTCTCTAATGTGCGACTTCCACTGACTTGTTACCTTGATAGCTATTTAGAGCTGCATTCCTGTACCTTCTGGTGCTTCACTGTCTGGTGACGGCTGAATCAGGTGTCAAAAAAGCATTATGCTAAACCAGAAATAATTCAGAAGTGAGATAATAAGCCCAAACACTTATGTTTGATCCCTTGTAGGCTAGGTCACTCTGTTTCAGCACAGAAAGCCACCATCTGTGATGGCCGTGGCATGATTACCATTGTCCTCTGTGATATTTAGATTAAGATATAAATAGGAGAATCTCCTATTGTAAGCAGTCTGAAAGCTGAAAATGAAAGTATATTGGAAGAAAATTTAATTAGGATCTTTTAGTTCATCAAAGGACTGTGGAATGAGTGTGAATGAACTTCCAGGGCTACAGAGACTTGTAACCTCCCATAAGAATATGGCTCCATAACTTTCCTTCAACATTTTTAAAGGAAATTCAGCTGTAAAAAAAAAAAATTGTGATAAACCTAAATTGAACCGAAGCAGCATATCTAATTTTTACACTCTAGTAACCGCTAATATCAAATATTCATTTCTCCCAACAAGCAGGTAACTATAGCAACAAACACAACATTGCTGTATGCAAAGATGCTGAGGAACAAAAAAAAAAAGGTTTAAATCTTTACATTTATCTCAGGTTTTTTAATTTTTTAACCTTCTTTAGAATTACCAGTACAGCTGTCAACTATTTAAAATATCTGCAAATCATTAATTTAGTAAAATATTATGGAGACACTGAACAGCTTCTATACACACACACTAGAAGAATCCCATTCCTCTCTGAAAACTGCAATCAAAAATAATTTCCAATTAAAATACTTTCTGACAAGAAGAAGAAAATTAATTTAAATTTTAGCTCTAGGACGAAAGGAGAACGAGCAACGTCATGTTTCATTTTCTTCAGCCTGTCACTTCAATTCTCTTTTGAGGAGGACTTATTTTCAGATGATATAATTACAATCCTGAAACGGCAGTTTTAAATATACATGACAGATGTTTACTAAATTGAAATACATTTGCAATAAAATTTACTTCCCCTCCTCTTCACTCCAGAAGCAAAGGCCAGATTCTAGGGCCTCTTTTCTGTTGTAGTCTCTTAAAGCTGAAATATTTTCATGAATGTCAGTGAAATTATCCCCCATTTCAAAGACTGTAACTCTCCTCCCCTACCAGCACTACCATGCATTTCATCTGTAGCGTATACATTGCGTGGCCTGCCTAAGTGTACTTCCAAACTTTATGCAAGGCAACATCCTAGTATAAATACTACAAAGAAAAATTAAGGTGGCAAGGATATTCAATTCTTACATTGAAAATAACATCTCATCTAGGGCAGGTTGTGATCCAGTATTCTAAAAACCATTAAATGAGCAGTGTCAGGCAACATGGGCTGAAGTAATCATACGCTGCATGTCAAAAAAGAAAAGTCAACATTCATAAATACTGCTCCATGGTACCATCAACCTACAAGGCAGAATTCATATTTTAGATGGAGGTATCTATTTAAAGATGGTAGTATAATATGGCAGAAACTTAAAGTGTTTACAAATCACTTTTCTGAGTGAGCAATATCTTCCCTTAAGAGTGATTTATATATGGTCTTGAAGGAGTCAACTTATACTCATTCTGTAGGGAGAATGATGCTTTATGGATTTCCTCTCAAGGAAATTGAGTTTGCCTTAAAAAAAAATAAAAAAAATCCATGACACAAAACAGATCAAATTAAAGATGTCAAAAGCAAACTGTAAAAAGTCATCAACAAAAACTGAATTATTTGCATAAAAGGCAGCATTCTGATCACTGACAGAGAATTCAGTGATCTTCCAGAAAGGAAAAATCAATCATTTAGGGAACTTTCATAGCCATATCAAAAAAGTGTATAACATATATAAAGAAAAGGCTAGCCCTTCTGTGGTAAATTGAACTTTAATTCTACAGTAATCAACCACAGGATTGAATGACTTCATTTATGCTTTAGGTTTTGAGCTTCTGAAATGTTTATATATACATATAATAAGGATGTAATGTCCAACATTTACAAGTAAAAAAAGATTCAAAGGCTGTCACTAGTCTCTCTGGGATGTTCCAGCTATATTTTAATTACGATTTCAATTTTTACACTTTGCCCAATATATAAAAATTGAAAACAAATAGGCCAAAAGTTACATGAATGTATTACAAGTGAAACACTAGTGGATTCTCTAGGCCAAAAGAGAAGCAGAAGAGAATGTGATTAAGATGACTCTTTATATTTATACATGCTTAATTCAACAATTTATGCATCTCCAGGTCTCTTCAAAGGGATATTTCTTCAGGATATTTCTGTGTATTTACCTGTGTTTATCTGTTCCAAGAACTATAAGGTATAATTCAATCAAATATACCAACATTATTCACATTCTGCCTTCTCAGATTGCCTTTTAATTGATTTACTGAGTATATAAACAGAAAACTAAAAACTAGTTATTCATGTAGTCTAAGAGGGGTTTGGGTTTTTTTTAAACCTTGAATAGAGTTTTATATAACTCAATAGTACAGACTGAGGACTATGGGGTGTTAACACAACTAAATACAGAAATGCTACCTAATGCTTTACGGAAGCCAAAAGAATACAATGACACTGAGAGTAAAAGCTGAACCCACCCCCCACACACACATTTTAATTCATGTTATTGTAATTAGATACTCCAGCACAAAGGACAGGTACAATTAGGCAGAATTTGGAGAGAAAGAATTTTCTCTTTGATGGTATTAAGATAAAATCTCCTACAAAACAGCATATTTTAAATAATTTTTGCTACATACACTCTAAAAATAGAAAGTCATTAGAAAACAAGAAAGATAAAAGAAAGTGAAAATAAATGAGAGAGATGAACCTGTTATCTGATTGGCATTTGGGGAATCAAAAGTAATATCCCATTGAAGCCAGAGGAATTATCCCACAATAACAGCTCTGGGAAATCTGAATTATGCTAGTGGAACACTAAAAATAACCATATATGTATTTGACAATACCTTTTTATGTTAAAGAAAGAAGAGTTAAGCAATCTGGACCCACAGTTTTATAGCCAGTTTATTTTTTCCTTTTCAGTATTAAACATCAATCCAAGGGTTTCATTTTCTTTGTTTTCTCTTGAGAAAATGACTAGTGTGTAATCCTAATTTCTGGCACTGGCTAATTCTCTCCCTTGCCAAGGTGTTAACAGAGCATACAGATGAATATATGTTTGGTGAATTTCCAACAATATTAAGGCTATGTGTTCATTACGCTCACAAGTACATAAGTATATATTTGATACTGCTCTTGACTAAAGGTAGAGTTGTTGACCACTCAGTTTCCAGAGCTTTATTGTATTTGGAGAAAAGAAAGAATAGTGATTGATTTTCATCTTAAAGCACACAAAACTTTCTATCCTGAAGTATATCTGGGGGAACTCTTGTAGAGTCCCAAGTACTCTGAGCTGCAACTCTGCTGTAGCTAAGCAATTGTTCCTGTAGTGACTTTGAAGTAATTCCATTTACTTTTCAGCACTAACTCTACTTGAGTCACGCTGGTTGTAAACTGGCTACTTCCAGATGTTTTCCTTTTTGCTCTCTTAAGCACTGAGCATTCTGAAAGTACTGATACTTGATGCAAAAATCAAAATTTTATGATAGAAAACTCAAAAAGTTTTTTCAAGGATTAACTGTGATACATCCTTACTACTTCTATAACAAGGAGTTAATCTTATCCAGACAGCAAAACCTGTTTGGAAACTTGGGATATTTGCAAGAAAAAGAGGACGTACTGGGATTAATCAATAGAGACTTAATTCCACCTTTTACAGTCATATTCCTTGGCCCTAAAAAAGGATTGAAAAACATGGGCAGTGAGAATTTTTCAGATTTTTCTCACCTTTTGGCCCTTCCAATGCTCCTTCTCCTGAACTGAAACCATTGCCTCAGGCATCTACAAAATGCATGGTATGTCTCCAACCTGGAATTTCAAAGTTTTACTATCTTCCATTGTAGCTGAACTTTAGTGACCATTGGGCCCTTTGTACTAGCAGAATGTGCCAGCATTTAGTAATTAACCAGCTCTCCCTGCAAAATCTGCCACTTGAAGGTTTTTTGTTATGAGTACACCACTTCTTTTCCCCTCTTAGACAGTCATTCGTCAGAGTGGAATTTTAACATCAAACATCCATAGACCTAATATTCCTTTCAATTTTTTTATATAAAGAAACTCTAGCCAAAAAAGATAACATTTGACTTATCAGCCTCTATTCAAAGTATACGGGCAGCTGATACCATGCTTTGTGTCACTCTTAGTAAGTGTCTTGAAGATGACATTTTTTAAATCTCTCTGCAATACATCAGTGTCAGAGAAACTCCTGATGTTTAGACGAGTGACACATCTAGAGGATCAGCAAAATATCTGCCACAGGAGCTACTGATACCAAAACTCCTAAGAGAGAGACAATATAAATATTTCTCAGTGCAGCTACAGAGAACTGCAAGTTCGAAAAATCATATTCACATCTTCTTGTGGAAAATACAGAGCTTTTCCAGAAAGTAAGCTATTATAGGAGTGTATATTTTAAAACGATGCTTAGAGTCATCAATAGTTGAGAATCATGTGGTTTTCATATTATGGTGGATAATATACTAGAGGAATGAAGAGCCAGTAACCTATCTAAGAAATAAATCCAAGATCCTCATGAAGAGCTGGCAATGCTCTTTTTCTTCTCTCAGTATCAGAAGGAAACACAGACAAAGCAAGTAGAAAAAGATTCCTTTGAGAAATGGCTTGGGATTTCATGTGGTTCAGCCACACAGACGGGGGAAACAGGTCCTTGCAGAACCTCTGCCTGTTAAGTGGTTATTATTTATCCCACCTGCAATCTACAGTTTAAAAAGCTTAAGAAGTATGTATAGCAATTATCCCGGTTTATATTGGATGAAATTGTAAGGGAGCACGCACACATAGGTGTCAGCCAGCAGAGCTGGCAGGATGATAATCTGGAGTCTGCAATGGCTAGGGGTTTCTACCTACAAAGTTGTTGTCGACAAACCAGAGTTTAGGACTGGGAAGGAAAACCTGTGGGGGCTCAACCATCCACACAGAGGAGCCGCTGCGAGAATTTGAAGGGAGCGCCAGCAGTCCCTGAGGTTTTGCAGCTAGTCATGCTCAGTTCAGAGTGGGAAAGGTAAATGCAAGACACAGAGTATAAGCAGTAGCTTATTCAGTGAGCCTGTCATTTACAAAGAAAGCAAATGTGTTTGTGCACCCAATGGTTTTATTTTTTCCAGAGGTAGGATTGTTACATGTTGTGCTTAGTGTTTTGAAGAAAAGCCATTCAGTGATTTATCTGCCTTGTGATCTTGGTATTATATTCACTCTCCAGAAAGAGTCAGCAACATTGTGCTGAAATGGTTCCCTGTGAGGTTCCTGATGTGATATGTTCACCCTTCGCAGATTTTTATAGAAAAGAAAATCTGGTCCCTATTATTGTCAGATGATTTTTTTTTTTTTTTAAACAAAACCCATCAAACTATGTGTTGAATTAAATGAAAGTAGAAACTGATAATAACAACGTAATGAAAGATTTGCAGAAATTCTGCCACTACAGCTTTATGTAGATCAGACCTTTTTTTTTTTTTTTAAATGAATAATTTTTCTAATGTTCTGGCAATGGGAGTCTTCTTTACTATTCCTAACCTGTATGATACTACTTATATTTTGACATATAATTTTTACTTTCATTTACCTCTTTTGCACAGCCTCTTTCAAGATTTAAGAATGGGTTAATGAGCTTTGTCATCAAAAACATAATAGAAATCAAACGGTACATCTAGTAAAGTAAGATTCTTTCTCACTGCAGCCATTTAAGCCCAAATGCTGGGAAGTTGATCATAAACAACTTCAAATATGAGTTTACATCTCACTAACAAGCACTTTCCATCTCTCTGTCCATTTGTTCATAAGCTAGCATTATAACTGGGAGATTTCTTCTCCTCATTTTCTACTTTTCTACTATTTCAGATACAATGGACTATGGAATAAACTCTGAGAAGAGACCAAAGACCCACCACTTTTTTTCACTGGCTGAAGACCCACTGCTCCTCACATTTACAGACATCAGAAACCATAGTATAAGGAACGCATTAATCAAGGGAAAAGGATGAATGCCTTGTTTATCTTGTATTTTAAGCAGAAAAGAAATAGGAGCTATTGCCATATCTGTCACTAAAAAACGCCAAACCGTAGAAATTGTGGTCCAGCTATGGAACTTATTATATTGCAAAACAAGTTCAAGGTGTGCAAGTGGGAATTTTGTCAGAGAAGACAAGACAAAATGATACAATTATTTCAACTCAGAGCTGATATGCTCCAAGGTATACGTTTTCCCACAATCACTGTAAATATGAATATTTTAGAGGTTAATATGAAGATCAAATGTGGAATGCATTTGCTGAAAAGATTAATATCTTTTCATTAAAAATGAGAGCGCACTGTTGGTTCAGCATTTGCATTTAGATCAAGTCATAAGTATATTGACTGCTTAAGACACGTATCTCCAAAATGGAAAATAGGGATAAAGAGGGTAGTGTCTATATGCAGAAATGGACAAGCTTTTTCTATTTCCTCCTGCTACCCCTTCAGAGAACTTAAGCCCTATCAACAAGAACACTGTGATTTACTTATCACAGCAGAACTGGTTGCATACTGTAAAGAACATTTATGCAAGCATTCATTCCTTTTTGCGAACAGTGTATTGGTGAACACGTATCGGTGGGCTGCTGTTGACTTGAAAAATTGCTAGCCGCTGTGCAGACATTCATCAACATATAGACAGGAATGGGTATTTGCTAGTTGTTATACACTGCTTTTTGTTGCAGTTGTTTATAGCTTAGAGCTATGCGGTTAAGCGGGAGGCTCAGCCAGCTATTACGTTATTACAAACGGTCCACATAAACATGAGCAGGATGGGCTAATGTAACTCCAGGTTTCTCATCATTTATGGCATGAGGCTTTCAGCTCCATGTTTCCAAGTAATAAAGAGAGGGACAGGTATATATGATTCAAACAATGGTAGATTGATGCACCAAGATTGGTTCAAATGGTTACAGAATATAGCACTTGCTTACTGAAATGGTGGCATGGCTTGCGCAGGCACACAGAGCGTAAGTCTCAGTGGAGAACACGCATTTTATTTAACTGAATCTAGCCCAGGGTTTCTCAGAATCACAGAATACTTGAATTGCTTTTCTTGAGGTGTTTAAAAACATATGTGACAGCATATAGTCCAGTATGTAGCAGATACCTCAAACTGCTTGTTAACTTTAATTCAAATTAAGCACAGCAGTTCTTATCAAAAGCAAAAGCATATTACTCCTCAAACTGTGAGAAGTAAAGTAAATATTTCACTTAAGCAACTGTGGTGGCAGCTTTCTTATAGTACTTTAGTCACATAAAATTTATACAAATCATAGAGCTGCTTTCCTGCAGAGCTGAGGAGTCTGTAACACTGGCAAAACAGCATTGTGGGTAAGCAGAAAAACTGATTACTGATCCATAAAGGAAATTTAAGAGTTGATTCTACAAGAGTACAAGCATTTTCTCCTCCTATGCACATGAGGAACATTATTTTTCTTTCACTGCAGGGAAGTGTCACTTTGAAGTGGACTTTCCATCCCCGAAACACAAAATTCAGGACATTTCCTCAAGGTTTCCTTCCTCTTTTTTTCTTCTTCTCTCTCCCCCCTCTTTTTTTTTCCCCCACTTTTTTTTTCCTTCTCTTTTCCTGTTGTGCTCTATTTCAGGTCATTTAGACCATACACTTTGATGGAGGGCATCCTTCTCCTCTGAATTTATGAATTAAAATGTATTCTCCAATGGATAGCTGGAGGTATAATTTGCCCCCTAACACTCTTCAATCTTTATTGCTGACACATTCAAGGATGCCTTACTCCCACAAGAAAAAACCCCACATTAATCTTCAAAAATACGTCCTTACCTGCCTTCTGAAAATGAAAATGGATGTTCTTTGAGAAATTATCTGAGTTTTGCTTTAAACCCTGAGGATCACACACTTTTGGAAACAATTTTGAATCTGAAAAATTTATAAATAAAAACACACTGGTATATAAATACAAATCCTGCATGGTGCTAAGTATTTCCTTGGAGGCATGAAGCACTCAACTTCTGTCAGCAGATGTCAATAGAAATCAAAAGCACTCAGCAGCTTGCTGGATATAATCTGTGGGATTCCTACATATGCTTTTTCTGCATACTGGAGAGAACGACTTTTTTGCTTAATGCTTTTGTAGGTAATACTATACTATGGAAGTAGCTCCAAAGCACACACTATCACACATCCCTGTTTAATCAAACACACATTCAATTATTACCAAATCTAAAAAAATAAAATAGCTAGGTTGGGGATCTCAAAGTGGACAGGCAACTCAAAGGAAAGACCTAAGATGACTTTTCTGTTTCTAGACAGCGCAAGAAAGAAAAAAAACTCTAAAGAGAGCGCTATGCCTTGCACAGTACACATTCCTTCTGCTGCCTTATGCACAGAAGAGCTTTGGAATAGCCTTTGAAGGAGAGGTCACTTAACACAACAGGGAGCATTCCCATCTCCATACTCTCAATTTAGCAAGACACCTAATAAATGCCAGTCACAGAAATTTTGAAGGCTTGTAGGAATTTAACAGAATTGTCTCCATTTTAAGCTGATCCTGTGTAGCTAAAAGAACAAACAGACGCACAATTGAGGTTCACCAGAGACAAGTTAATTCTTTCCTTTTTCCTTTCTTTTAAATTTTGTTTTATTTTGAAAGCATCTACTTAGAATTTACTTTTAATTGTAAAGTATTAGCATAAAAAAAAAAAGTTTTACTTGTTTTTCATCTCCTTAAAATTAACCTACATGTTTACTTATGCATGCTAAGATTCTCCCACTTATATTCAATCGGATATAAAACCTGAGCTCTCTAGATGGCCAAACTTTATTTTACTTTAGGGTAAATGCCCGTATTTTGACCTTTGCACTGAAACAAGAATTTCTGAGCCTATGCAATAGCAACTTTTCTGAAAATGCTGAAACATGGAAAAATAATACGGACTGTACAGTATGTGCAAAACTTGCCAGATGCTTTGTATCACTACATCTCAGTATCTCCCACTGGGCAATACCCCCAGTCTCCTGTTCCCTCTGATGCACAAACATGAAGTGATACCTAAAATTAAAAAAAAAAAAAACAAAAAAAACAACAAAAAAAAGACCAAAACAATAACCCAAACTATTTATATTTTAGTAATTTGTCTTAAATGAAATGGAAAGTTTCCCAAAAGCATCAAGATCCAAGCAGTGGTAAAACTTACTAAAAGAGATGGAAAATATGAGTAATTTTAATCAGTGTTTTAACATGCTTTAAAAGAGTTCATATCAACCTCCGGTGCATATACATATGATTAATGAGAAATAGTTTTCTCCCTTCTCCATATCCATCCTAGAGAATTTTTACTTTAATTTAGCTTTTTAATTGGTGTCTAGGGCTAATAGAGTTTTAAATAGTACACCTACAAGGAACAACTAAGAATAATCCACTTTTGACTGGTACTCCTTTTTAAGATTCAAATAGAAAATAAATAGAGCTAGCAAAAGACAGAAAAATCACAGGCAATTGACCCAAATTAAAGTAAAATCTAGGAGAAGCCACTGGTTTGACTTGGCAGTCAGGAATAATCAGATTCACCAGGACCAAGTTGTGCAGTTTCTGGAGCTGTGGAATTCCCCAGCAGAAATGCACTTTCCTCCCCGCCCCCCCATATATATACTGCGTGTACCTTCGTGAGCTACACCCGGTTACCTGCAAATACTGCTGACTCAAATGCCAGTCATCAAAACGGATCCGCTGAGTTGTTCAGCATTCATTCTTTTCTCCAAGCAATGGAAAACATTACGAAAAAACTTGCTGTTCTCTATGCACGTCTACTATAATACATTCTCCACTGAGATGCCAACAATGAAGGGTAAGAACTGAGGAGGTAAAAGCATTCCTCTCTCCTGTTCACAAATACTCTTTCATGTGGTCTTTGTCCAACCACCATTCGATGCCTCTATCTACATTTTTTGTCCTCTGATGTGACACAGCTACTAGCAAGGCTTTCAGGGGAAAGATTGTTTCTGTGTCTCCCATGTTTCTACAATGCACTTCATAAAAGATTGTGATAAATAGCCAAAACATTTAAGATCTACAAAGGTTCACTAGAGAAAATATAATAACAATAAGGCACTAATATCAGCTGATATCCTACAGAGGAGTGGCAAACAGTACTCCCTCCTGCCCACCACCTTTCCAGCATCCTGAAAGTCATTTCTTCAAGCCTGGTGATATGCAGGTACCTTATTCCCTAAGCAGCAGCTACACAGACTTTTCCTCCTCCGTGTGTTACTCCTGTCCCTCTCCACCCGAGGCAGACAATTCTTTTACAATAATTCAATTTCATGAGCAACACAGAAATACATAAGAGTTATTTATATAGTATCGAGATTATGTTGGGACCCAGAATTGTTCAGAAGAGGATGATTAGGCTGCTTGTCCCCAAAAGCTGCTATTACGGTTAAAAATAGAAGTTATACATCTTTGACCATGAATGGCTAACTCCACAGATCTAAAAAAAGGAGGCATGAGTAGCAGTTTCTAAACAAGACATACATAAGCAGGAGGGAGGACAAGAGGCTGAACCCACCAAGATGACAGAGAGCACAACACTGAGCACCTTGTGAAGAAATGGAAAACATACTTTTTCCCAAGCCTTTCACCTGACAAGATAATATTAGACTTGACTTTATCTGCAGATAATGCTTGTTATTAGCGTTAAAATTTTACACAGCCCTACATTTGGCTCATAAAGCATACAGCATTTGCAGCAACGCCAAAAATTACTTTGCAGTTTCAACAAGACTGCAGCTTGCCATGTCACCTTCAAAGTCAAGGTATTGAATCGACTATTATTAAAAATCATGAGGAATTCAGATCTTGCTTTCAGGATATACTACCCAGCCATAATATCCATTCGATTGAGACCAGACTTCTTGTATGGAGATAGCATCATTATTTCATGAATCACCAGTGACCTTTGGAAGATACTAGGAAAAAGCAGGCATGTTCATTCCCTTCCATTGATTTTCTAATTTTGAGTAAATCGGTTTTATCTGGGGAATGGTTATCTATTAGGAATAAAAACACCTAAACTGACTTCAGAAAACACTATAAAGCTTTTGAACTGAAACAATGAATTTAGAAGGGAAACTTGAGGCAAAAATGTAGTGATTATAAGAATTTTAACTTGGGCGTGATTCTGTGGCCAGCCACACAAGTATGAAAAAATTGGAATCTCTTGAAACTGAAAAGACAGATCTACAGGCCCAGACTTTAGTTTAACTGGAATATGTGTCTGGTTTACCGAGTCAATGTCTACTGTTGCAAAACCCTGCAGAAAGACTACTCACCTAAAATGGGGAGTGGTAGGGGCATAATTTTCATCTGGTTAAAATGAGAAATAACGTGGTGAATATTGAGAACACTGACCAGTCCTGAATCTAACCAACTTGGAAGACAAGTTCAGTATATCAACACATACCTGAAACAGCCTGCAGAAAAATAACTTGGTCATCTGAAGGAACCTAAGAGCACACAGGTTTATGTAATCGGAGAAAATGGTGATTTATAGAGTAACTGTTTAGGGTCATCATTGTATCGGTGCCCAGATCTCTCATATTCTGATAACTAAACCTTTGTCTTAACAGATTGGTTCTACTTTATTATCTTCTGAACATGAAATGATCGTACCTAAGGTTGCTTTGCTATCAGTTTACACTCTCAAAATGTTAATGATCTATAATAAACATAGATTTTGGCATTATGGTAATTCACCTTAAAACCACATGCAGACTACCTGTCCCTTTACTATTCCTTTTTTGTATTTTCATTTTTTGCCTGCGGGGTACCAAGTTAATTAGTCCATTAAGTCCACTAAATAAAAAGAAAATTCTAGAAAATGATTTAAAGCACCATACTGTAACAACCTCATAGCAAGGTATATGCACAATTCGGTTTGGGGTTTTTTCACTTCCAAATGGTCAGTTGGCAACTCTAAGCTGAATTCAACTTATTCCTGAGATCTTTGCTCTCACCATCCAACACTAAATGTCTTGCCCAGAAATTATGTAATATTTATCAGAGCATATAACTTCTTATGCTCAAATAAGAAATAAACAAAAATCTTAAAAGACTCCTCAAAGTTGAGCATCTGAATCCCCAGCCCTGCAATACTCTCAACCTCTTTTTACATCACAGAAGATTATAGGCACAAACACTAAAGTGTCAGACTGGCGATAGGAAAATGTTCACTTACCTCACGATCCAACAGTACAGGTGACACCACTGTAACAATATCTCCCTTTTCTGGGTCAATATAGAACATATTTGGAGATGGTTTGGTAGGCGTCTGTTTGAGGATGTTATACCGCAGAAGAGCATTGTCTGTGCTAGAGTCATCAGCATCAAACGCTGTCATACGCATCACAGTCGTTCCTAAGGGAAAGGTGGACAGACAACAGAATGCAGTTAGCAAGAACGTGTAAAATTATGCTGCCTTCACATGTGAGAACCAGGTGGGTACAATACATAATTATCTCATCAAGACCGCTAAGTGGTTTCACCTGATACTTGGTTTGTACTTGTATTTGCATTATTTTTACTTGCTACTGAGCCAAAAACAAAAGACTAGTGTATCTGGTTTGCAGCAGACATACGACTCTAGCATAAGTTCCCCGTATTTGAATGCTTTGTTGCCATCCATATTAATTACATTTCACTAAATGAACTACGGAGGTATCTTTTTCACTTTAAATTCTACAGGTAGAAAGTCTTCAGGATATTATCATGAACATGACAATTCTGAAATAAAAGAAAGATCTCTATTTTCACTTTAAAGTCTTGCAGTTTCAGAGTTGGTTAGACATTATAATTTCTGTCAATAAGAAATTTTGTAATGATTAAATCCTACATTATTCTAATGTCAATTTGTACAAATTTATGGGCTTATTACATCAGCCTCAATAAAAAAAAAACAAAAACACACACTCCATTGCCAGGCTATCCTTTGATTGATGAAGTTTTTTTTAACATGAAAATCCTACACCATACAGTTCTGCTAGAGTGTGCAATAAGGTAAACACTCTTTACTGCACAGATTCCTAAAGGATGTACAGAGGAAAAACCTCACTCCTCTTCTACCTCACACTTAATAATACAGGGAGGACTGAGATGTTGCTAATTCTCTACTTAGCTAGTGGAACACATACTCCTGCAGCACAGGATCCAGTCTTTTCCTCTCCCTTAGACGGGCACACCAGAGGCTGACATAGCCTACAAAATTCTGTCATAGGATTTTTATTTGCTTTGTACAGTACATTGAGAACCCAAGAAAGGAAGTAATTTGGCACCTGGGCTGAACCGTGAGATATTCAGCACTAGACCATTATAGTTCCTTAGTCAGTTCATTTATGGGTATAAATGTAAGCATTATTTTTAAAAAATCTACTAAAAATAATACCACAGAAAACTAAAGTATTTCTGGTACTATTGACCTGAAGAACAAACAAAATCCTACCAAATAACAAGTCATGATCAAATCAACAAACTAGTTTCAATGGTGGATCAAAGTTAAGTAACAAATTAAAGCAAAGGATATTAGCAAACTTTATACAAATAAGAAATCTAGGAAGGTATCCATTCTTTTGCCTAAAAAATCCCAACTAAAACAATTTATCGGATTCCATCCATTATCAATTATATAATTTACATTACACAGCTTAGCACTGAAACCATATTATCTAATGCGTGAATCACAATGTCAAAGTTAGTTGTAATTCTTTGTTAGAGATTAATTCTTATGTGGTGGATAACCTTTTCTTTTCCCCCCACAGACTTTCAGCGGGCAAGTACTATTTTCAAATATGATGATAAAAAATATTTCAAATGCAACATTTTCATTTCTTAACAGGTCTGTAGGACCGTATGATCTGTTCTCAGTATCCACATAGCCTTTTGAGGCAAAATAACTACAAGTGATTGAAACCTGGTACAGACAAGGCCTAAGACATTACGTTGGAAGTGCCTGAAGAACAGAAATACCTATCATTGATGTACAATGATAAACAGTGAGTTTATATTCTTCATGAAGGTCTTGAAGCACAGCTCACTTAAAACATAAATAAAAATGAAATATTGTGGTAAAAGTAAAAACAAACCGAGCTTCATTTATAGCTTGACATAACAACTGCCTGGTTCACTGTTAAACAAACAGAACTGGCTTGTTTAGATATGTTTCTTTTTTTCTTTTGCTGTACTTCCCATAGTACAAAGTATTGCCTCTTGTTGTGGTGACCTTGAATATAAGCTCTCAAAGGTTTTGCTTCATTGCTACTTCAGGCAGAGTGACCCCCGTGAGAAAAATAACAGAGATCTGACAGCACGTTGGTTTTATTCACCAGTGATTAAAGGTCAGACAGCTCAAAAAGAAGCTTACCACTGGATACCATGCCGTGTTTTCCAATACTACAAGATGATCCTAGCCCTGATACTTTCACCTACTTTGTTTGGGACTTCGTCAGGAGAAAAAAGAAAAAAAAAGCAGCTTTCTGTTTTGAAGAATGAAGATTCGCCCTCTTTTCACAAGTACAACACATTGTGCTATTTTTTAGATGTTTATCATATTTCAAGAATATTGTTTATAATCATGTTAGATAACGTGTTTCATTAAGGTCTCCTAAGTCACAAGACTTCAGTGAAATAAGTAAGAATTAAGGCAAATCTTCAAGTGATCATACAGAATGCCCAAGTACAAGTGAAATCCAATGGGCTTTGGTACGCAACTCTTTCCTGAAAAATGCAATTTAATAAGATTCTATGCTCAAGTACATTATACTATGTTTTAATGAATATACTGTTGTTACCATTATTCATCTATTAGAGGAGTTGATGCTCAGCAGAGATTTAGAAACTGATTAAAACATATACTCAGGTAGAAATCCTATTTATACAGTTGTCCCAGACAGTTCTACTCTCATATTTCTGATGATAAGAATGTGGAAGGCACTTGTAGATTTTAAGATCTGATGTAAATCCCCAAATCTCTAGTTACTCTGGCATAAAACTGGCTTAATACAATGGCTGAATCTGATTCTGATTTGCCAGCTGCAGTTTTTTAACCTTTCAACTCACTGGACATTATCTTGTTCTGTGCAATCATTCCTCTGGTGCATACAGATAAGAAATTCCAGCAACTCAGAAGAGCAGAGTTTTACACTCATTTTGCATAGAGATGCTAGCTCCAGGAGGAAAACTGTAGACAATTAGATCCATTTTTTCCCCACGTTGCTTCTGTCAAAAGTTTTGAGACACTGGTTTCTGGATACCATCAAAGTGGCATTTACGTTTAAGTAAAAGTTATTCTATCCTCACAAGTTCACGTAACAGATGTAAAAATGCACATAAAATTTGGGGTTGTCTTTAGATATCATTATGCATTAGTACAGTCTATATAAGGTTGTACCTGTTTCCTGTTCATGAACATCAACACAGAAAACTACACCTCTTTAAGCATCACCTATATGCTTGCATCACTACAACAACCAGAGGAGCTGCTGAATACTGCAGCTGAAAAGAAGCCCTTGCACTGGTTTGAAAGTTGGTGCTAGGCTTCTGCAGCCATGCTGAGAATGGCTTGTCCTCAGAAAGATACCCTTTACGCTCTTGTGCTCACAAGCAGGCTTAAAAACTAACCATAGTTCAATGCTGTGCATTCATTTCGAAGCACAGTGGTACCTACTCTATATTCTATTCCATCAAAACAAAACAAACAAAACCCGCCACATATGCAAAAAGCTAGAATGGGCTAGCATTTGTGGTTGATGCCTCAAAAATCACAACAGCTTTAAACCAGCAGCTCAAATATATTCCAAGGACCTTTTCGAGAAGTCCTACAGCTATATTTCCAGGGAAGAAATTTCCTATCCTAGTTGAGGTGTTCACAGAGAGAACACACATGACCACAGGTTTGGGATTGGACCACCACAAAAGATGAAGTTTATAGAGATCTCTTTCCTAAAAATACAGTGACACAATTTTTTTATTTTAAAAGGCTCTACAGCATACATCCAGTCCAAAAGAGTTTAATTCAAGATGCACGCTTCCTCAGTATTACTCCTTCATCATAAAGTTTTATTCTTCATAAAAGATTCATTTCCCCAGACCCATAAACTGACTACTTCTAATTCAGTGTCATTTTATAAATACTTCCATTCCTGGCGTCAATCAAATGCAGCTGGCTTTCAAACCACAAAACAACAGCTTGCTACATTATCATGTTAAACAATATATATTAACTTATCAAGCTGAGGAAGAAATGTCTGCAAAATCAGCAACTTTATAGTTCTGCCGATGATGTGCAGATACTCATTGAGGCAGTCTCTCTCAGTAAAGGTATAGTTATGCCTTGATGTATTTCAATATTCATGGTTTATTTGTCACACCTCTCAGCAGTTTCACTATTACCGTAATCACTCAAAACCTCTACTTGCACCTCCCAGAGTTCCTCATTGATCAGACATATATCCCGCTAGCCAGGTCATTGCTCCAGAGGCTGCGGCTATCAATCTGTTGATTGCCCATTTGGCTTTAAGTTGGCTTGAAAATATTGGCAAAAAACTCCCCTTAGGCATTAAGAAGTAAAACACAATGCTTGCACAATTTTGTGGTGATTGGAGCAGATGGTTTCTTGGGAAAAAGCTATTTGGCATTTTGTTATTTACTTCTTAATAACCTTTCTATTTCCTTACTTCTTTGTTTTCCTTCTTTTTTTTTTTTTTTTTTTTTTTTTGTGTGCCTTTTTCTCTGTCAAGATGCCAAGAGAACATCGGGAACAGTTCAGCTGATGGATGAGATTACTACTAATTCCCTATCCCTTTTATTTATTTATTAATTTATTATATTCAGCTGCCAGGTTTACAAAAAAGGACTGGAACATAGTGGAAGTGAGGCCTACTTACAGCTTGATGAAATATGAACAATCGTCTTAAGCCTGCAGCCTTAAAAGACAACTCTGATTTTGAATACTAACATTAAAATATTATCCCAGTTTAAGGACTGAACAGTTTTAACTTTGAGAGCTACAGCTCTCAAAAACTTCACAGTGGAGTTTTCTCATGTTTTCACGCTTTTTGTGAGTCTCTGCTGTACGTTGAGCATGTTAAATGTTTTCTACCTGTGCTACAGAAAGGGAAGGGTCTCCTTGCCTAATTAACGTGACTATATTGCCGAGTTTTATTTCCACCTTCTCAAGTTTAGATGTACCTCCGTACACCGATAATAATCAGTTGCACAATGGTATACTTTCAAAAAGTAAAGCTATTTTAACCCAAGAAGAAGAACAAAAATGAAAAATGGAATAAAAAAGTCATGAGGGTTACCTGTATCTCTAGAGCACATCACATTTATTGCTACAGAAAAAAAGACACCAACTTCCAGAAAATGGAGCAAAGGAGGATACCCTCCTGACTACTATAATCATCATAACTAATTACATGTTTGACTGTCTTTTTGTACTTTAAAGACAATAAGCCCCAGGGAAGCAAAACAAATATAAAAAGAAAGGTCTATTATGGTTCCAATCAAGTGCATTTGAATTGCAACTACAGTTATTAACTTATGTGTGTTATTAAAAACTTGAAGGCCTTGCTCAATAGAGAAGACATTTAGTAAGAATTAATGAGTTCAGGCTCTGAGCATGTCTTATATTTGTATAGGGCAATAATTTTCTACCCTGCAGGACTTTTTCACATTGTCTCTTTAAATGTCTGGCAAATTCAGGATATGTGTATACTTTTTTAAGCTAGAGTTTAGATGGCATCACTGATCAGTACACTGGGCATGCCAACATATTGCAGTCAGCAAGAGTGGAGAGACGCACTGGTGAACTATCAGTTGTGGAATGAATAATAAACAAACCTCTATTGATACACAAAAGAAACTTCAGTAATGTTAAGTAGAGATGAAGGACTGTTAAGAATTGTTACTATCTATAGAGACTTAATGCAGTCAGAAAGCATATAAATTGAGTAAGAAATAATAGGACATTCCTAGTTGACCATTATGACAAAACAGTAAAGATGTATGGGCAGGTTAACCTTTAGCAATATTAGTATTTAACCTTTTTTCTGAGTAACACAGCTGTTTTGGTAGAATAAATTATTCACTCCTGGGATATTTTGAGAATGAGTTATGTACAGTACTGTCCCTAGCCATACTGTTGGGTAGAGTGTCACATGACTGAAACCGATGTTGAGTTTTGAGGTATCTGCTGCTCCAGGTGAGACCTTGATAAATGAAATGTTGGTAAATGAATTTGCATTAGTTGAAGTTAAGTGGCATGGATGCTACTTTGGTTTATTGTGCTTTGTCTCTAGTGCCATGAATGGTTCTTTCTTTAGGGTAAAATTGCTGGGTGAAAACACTGAAAATTGTTAGCCCCACCGAGGATTCCCAAATCATGCATATATTATCAGTACATACCAGGTTATGAAATTTTGTGGTAGCATATGTAATACTGAAACTTATGCTCTACTTTGTGCAGATACAAGAAATTATAAAGCATATAAAAAGAACATTATTTATCCTCTCATAATACTAAAATCCCCATCACAGATCTTGTGTTGTACAAAATATGACACTCGTGGTCCCCAATTGGGATAACTTACATTTTAGACACTGTGCAGTCTTCCCTCACAAAAAAAATTGCATGTAGTCTTTGCATTTGCATTTGTCTGACAGACTACAGATAGCATGAAATAGGCCATTCCATGAGGAGTAAAATCAATGAAGTCTCATTTCCTATCTGGTATTGTCCAAAGGTTCATCTCCTGGATGGATAAGATGATGTCTTAGAGGGGCTAAAGTCAGTCATTCCCTTAGCAAGACCATTAAAAGGATCTTTTTCACCTGTTTTATTTTCATGAGACTTATATGAATTTAAGATACTCCTTCAGACAACTTTATCCCTATGAGAAAATTGGTGGAAACTGAGTGATGAGTTCAAAAGTTTTGAGGGACTGACTGCCAGACAGATGGGTAGAAACACATGATAAAAGCTAACTTATTCAGATGGCTCCTTATTTTTATGTGCCAGTTTCTTTTTATCATGTATCTATATTCAAATTCAAAAATAAAAACTATTCCCAAGCAGTCAGTCTATCAATGGAAAGCAATAGGGTGGTTTTTCTCTATGCCAAGTGTACTACTTATTAAGCTTTCCCCACATCTGAACATATACAGGTATAGAACCAACAAGAGAAACCTTGATATGCGGTGACATAGCTATTAAAGGCTTTTATAAGAGGAACGGGGCTGGTTGGTGGAAATGTTCTCCTCTATTTCAGAGTACATGTCAAACTCCTCAACTTTTAAAAAGATATTAAATTTTCACATTCACATTTCACAGGGTTCCTGAGAAAGTGCTGTGATGCGTTCCTGAACCAAGTTTACCCTTTCTTAAATGTGAATCCAAACCTCCAGATAACAGGAACAAGGAAAATAGGAGAGGAATAGTGACTGCTCTGCTGCTGTTAGAAGCTCCTCACCAAATTCTACCTACGACAACTCCATCTTCCCTTAAACAGTTCCCCCAGTGCTACTCAACAACATTGTTACCCCTTCAGGAAACAAGTCTTCCTTGCTCAGACATGGGTAAGTCATCACACTTTCTGTGTTCACTTACAGCCTCTTCAGATGGACTGGGAATTACAAATTTATTGAAAGAGGACTTAGAACAATAGAGCTGTAGATGAAAAAACGATGCCTTTCCTCCAGATATGAACAGGCTGCAGATTTAAGCAAACCACCAAAGATTTTTTTCTTAACTAGGATTCTGCTTAAGTTCTGGATCTGTGGTAAAAATGTTGCTCTCTCATGTCTGCTTCCCTTTTGACCAGTGAAGTCTATTAAGAAAAGGCATGAATTACTTCTTGGATCATGACCATAAGCTATAAAAAGTCCCACTGTTCTAATATTCTAACTGCCAATTCATAACATAATCTTATATGTCAGATAACATAATTCATAAAGCAATATATAACACATTCTCTTGAAGTAAATGGTTTAATGTAAATGATGATATGCATTGAACATCGCACAGCAGGCGAATATGACAGAACAGTGATTTATGTGTGAAAGAACAGCTATTCAACATACAAAGAGTAAGATTCAGCCCTAGGCACACTCAGAAAACACAGAGGCCCCACATTCTCTCTGGAGTTTGGCTAGCACTAGAAGTCAACCAGAAAAATTACAGGAAATAAAGACTCGCTGAGACATTAAAACATCGTTAAATTCACCTCCCTAAAAACAAAGCAGAACCATTCTTGAAAAGATACAGAAGAACACTAGCTGCTTTTCTGAAAACCTCAAGTGGAGAAATTTCCACAATCCCTATGTAACTTATCACCACGACAAGTACATTTGGCAAACACTTTCCAGAAAGCTAGCTCAAATCCTGAGAAGAGATAGGTCAATGCCTAAAATCGCCAGGTAAACTCTAGACCATCACTGCACCAGTGGAGATGGAGGATGCTAAACTCTTTGCTCACCTTTTATAAAACTACCAGAGGTAAAAAGTCCAAGACTCAACACCTCTTGGCTAGTGTGACTTGCTCATTTGCTCAGCCCTTTGATCTGAGCCGTTTGACAGCTGAAACACTTTGTCAGAGATGCTTACAACTCACATGATTCACCATGCTGTTTTCCCAGTTCCCATGTAAAATTGGAATTGCCTGCAATCATTCAAATTTGATTTCAGACGTATACAAGCTGTTTAAATGCAGATGCAAACTTTATAGTCAAGAACAGCCAAGCAGAGAGCTTACTAAAAATATACATTCTGCACTTATCTCTGTTTTATAATCCAAATGTTTTCTTTTAGCTTTTCTCTACCTTTTCTTTAATAGTTTCCCATTCTTCTACTCTTCCCTGTTTATCTGGCCACAGCAATACAAATTGCTAATAGACAGCAATTTTTAAAGTAATACGAGTATATAAAGCCTGACGTAAATTTCATATCCAGAAATACCCATGAGAAATTACCTTTTGAATGTGGTAGAAAGCTTCCCCTAAACCTCAAGACAGAAAATAAACCAGACAAAATTAGATTAATCATTTAACTTTCTCCCCAAAAAGAAGTTAATATCCAGTTTCTCCTAGCCTCTAAGCAGGGAGGCATTCTCAATCAAGATAAATGAAGAAAAGAAAATAGATGTTTCAGAGACTTCACTTAGGTTAGTAAAAAAGGATTGTCAATTATTTGCATTCTGAACGTCTGGGAGAGAACTGGCCATCTTTCACTTCAAAGCCACTTTCACCTTGTCTCCATCCAGCCCTGTCAAGAAGAGTTAGTATTCTGAATATTTACAGGAACGGCAACAAGAACAAGTATAGACTCTTCTCTTAGCCCTTACTAAACAAAACATAGCTGGGAACCAAGTCCACATTCAGCTCTCCGTCAAGCCATGAAAGCCTCTGAATTTGGAGACCTGGCAGCACTTACCAGCCCTTGGAGCCAGGTAAATATCCTGGCCGTATTCTAGCCCACAACTCTTTCACAGCACCGTTGCCCTTTGGAAAGGAAACTTGGGTGCAGTGGTAGAGAGGAAGCAGCAGTGTGTTTTAACTGGTCCACCAATATGGACTACTGGAGACCCTGGACTGTGAGGGCATACCTTAGCTGAGAAAGAATCAAGGTAGCACTTCGGACTGCTATTTTTATTTTTTTATTTTTCTTTAATGTAGAAATCCCATGCCAATAACAGCTCCAACGTAGAGATGTTTGTCAGTCATATTGTCTTTTTAAGCTAGGGCTGTCTGTAAGGCAGGAGCGAAACTAGTTAAATAAAATTCATGGAAATGAAAGACATCAGTGCCAAATGTAGGTTTTAAATCAGTGGTATATTAAAATCTAATAACACTTTGAGAATGAAAAGGAAATGAGAAGAATATTTTTCCTTTCACTCCACAACAAATTATTTCAAAATGAAAAAAAAAAAAAAAAGCAATGTAATGTATTGACAGTAAGTGTCTATTTTTTAAAACACCGTAAAAATACAGTCTGTGTGGAATAGGTAATAAAAAACCCAAGCTCGGTGTGCTTACTCTGCATTAGGACCTGTTCAAGAACAACAACGAAATGCAAGAATTTTCTAAGAAGGTAATGTTTTTAAAGGTTTCAATAGTATTTTGATCAGGGCCACACTTCATAGATGGAAGATCTCATTCTTTGAATTACCCACTTTTGAAAAGGAATTGACTGGCTTCTTAAAAATATCTCATAAGAAAGGCAGCAGTTATACTCCCCTGTCACAGTGGGCCTTAATCAAAACCACGTCATTACAGAAATTACTTTAGACTATTCTTCTATGTCCAAGCAGGGTACACTGGCATCCTTCCTGATTAAAAGGTAATAATATTACATTTTAATAAGATCTCTTGGTGCAAGCTCAATCTTCCCTGATTGGAAATGCTTTTTGAGACAGTGGGCCAGAATTTCTGTTGATCTAAATCAGCCCAGCACTACTAAAGCAAAGATTTATATTAGGTGAGGCTATGGAATACAGGAATGACCTTGAAGGCTTATATTAGGTATACACAGCATTATGTTGCCTTTATTCCCTTTTTACCTTCCTAATTTCTCACTTCAGTATATGTGAAATGAAAGAGAAAAGCAAAACAATGATCTGTGCCTTTTTTGTGTCTCTTCTGTATTAGAGCCTATTCCTTGTTGCTACCAGCAACTTATACAAGTATCAATTTTTTCACATGGATATAGGATAACAAGAATACACCAATATACACTGTATCAGTAACCGTACCTTACAAGTCCTCACCTTTATTCCGTGCCTCTTTAAATAATATGAACTGGTTGTGCATAAATCTCATGTTACAAAGTGGGGATATAATTGAAACACCGATCCTTGTTATCCATGATTCTGTCACTGTGATTCTCATCATCTACATCAAAATTAATCCATAGAAGCCAAGGGTGCTTCAATATTATAAAAGTAGCGCTAATGAAAGAAGAATCAGACCTCGTAATGAGGAGTTAAATCTTCTTACATAGTTTCTAGCTTCATCTGTAGGAACCAGAGCACACACTTATTCTAATGTATCATTTCATCTTTGTATTGATTTCATAGTCAAGTCCTAGCCATTTGATCTATTAAACATCTGAAAGTTTTTATCTGAGGGATAAGTGTTTCCATCTTAATACAGGATCTTTTTAGGTGAGTTTTGTTTTTCTTTCCTCCCTCCTGCAGATGAACTGCTGGATAAATGATTTGGTTGGTCTCCCAGCGTCTGCTCTGTTGAAGTCATTAAAATTCATCCTGCCCAGACTATATTTCATAATGAACTTCTTCACTGCTAGACCCAATAAATGAATTAGGCAACTACTGACTGTTCTTCATCCAGAGAATGGCATTAAGTCCATTGCACTTTTCTAGATAAATCACATCAAAGATGCAGTAATTCCTGTTAAAACTAAAAAGAGAAGTGGAACATTTGATTGTAAGGTCTCAAACTTAGTCTTGAACAAATCCTTACAGATGGTCACAAGGCATGTCTTGGGAAGATACCCTTTCCCTCCAAAAGGATTCATTCTTCCCCCATACGTTCCTCTGAACCAAGTTCAATAGCTTCCCACAGTAAAGGAGTCCACAGTGAGGAAGGATAAACACAATCGGTTATTCTGGAAACCTACACTTTGAACTGGTCAGCCTTTAAATCAAGTCCATTGCCTGAACTCATTCCCTAGTAGCATTCTAGAATAATAAAAGATGTAACAGTTTTCAGCCATTTCCCCATCTTGAGATTGAAATATCTGCATAGAGAAATCTTTGCAGCCCTACTCAAACTCTTCTTTTTGGTTAAATTATATTTTAAAGCCACTGATACCTGAATTTAATAAATGATTCAGGTGCTGAAAGAGTATGCTCTATGATTTTAAAGCAGGTCTTTGAAACTATCTTATAAATCACAGGTTTCAAAAACTCTATCCATATATGTAACAAGAATACAGTTTGGAGTGTGTGGTATATGTTTTCAGTAGGGGCCTTGATATTCTTTCCTGAATTAAGTCATTAATTAAGTCACTAAGTTCAGCAAGTTTGGGGTTAGACAGTGTGATTAATTTCACTCAGTTACAAGCATTTTAGGCTCAGATATCTGGTCTTTTAAGTTTCTTACTAGTCACTGGAGAGGGACTGGCAATTTTGGATGCACTTCATCCCATTCTAAGCTAAATATTTAAGAAAGGTGAGATGAAACATCTTTAGAAGTGATTCATTCTGGAGGAAATCTAACTCAGAAAAGATATCAAACTCCCAGGTGCTTAAAATAGGTGATACCACTCCTATAATTCTGTCCATCTGTACAGATGTGGAAAAGAAGGTTAGGTTAAAAAGATGCTCCTGTGCTTTTGTTCTAGTATCACACGCTCCAAAAGACTTTCTCTTTTCTGCTTCATGACTACTTACAGCTGAAGGGAAAGCACGCTTGTAGGAAGTGCATTAGAAGACTGCCCCAGCTCTGTGCTGGACAGCTTTACAGTCTGCACTGACACTTGACCCTTGAAAAGTGGAGGTCTGCAAGGATTAACAGCAGGCCATGATATCACTGTTCTTACTCTCTTAGAATTAATGCATCATGTTAGGAAAGGACCTTAAGCAGCAAATCAAGTTATTTTAACTTTGTGCATAATTGATTTAATATTGAAAGGGCTACATTATGTCCCTGCAGAGAAAATATGGGTATGGAAAAGGCTCTGTATGTCATAAAACACCTAAATATTGACTGTGGAACTCCTTAATGTAAAATTAATAATTAAGCACAGAACAGCTCACGATAGATCACTGTCAGCAGTTGGATATTAGAGATCATAAAGATTTGTGGAGCTGTGTGCAAATATAGTGTCATTAAGTCACGGGCGTGTTCAAATATATTTATACATAGGCATATATTCTTAGGCCCAAAGAAAACAAGCATCAGCCGGTGCTATATTGTGTCAAGAAGGAAGACCCAGAAACAGATTTTAAATGGTAACACACTTCTACCTCTCCACCAAGTACTTTTACACAGCCCTCAACTTGAACACACTTAAAATTCAAGAGGGTCACGTGGCTTGCAGTGAACTGATTTCAACTACTAAAACCTCCTAATTCACTGAGCCCTTTTTCCTTAACGTCTCTCCATCATGTCTTGGTTAGCTGAGGCCAAAAGTGGGTTTGTTCCTCCACTCTCCAAGCTAGCTGGCAGGGATCTAAATAAAGTCCAGAAGCTGTAAACCGTATCTGAAGAGTGCTGATAGGCTTTCATTGCTCTCTGGTTTTGAAGCTGAGCTTCTCGTCTTACAGAGAACTTCATACGAACCGGGCAACATGGTCTTTGGTGTGGAGGTGGCTCAAGTGTGGGGCAACTTGGAGTGCAAATGGATGAAGCTGTATCTGTCTTCGGGTATCCATTTTGACTACTTTTTTCTTATTTTCCGATATTGTGGTCCTATACATACCTGGCTGAGTCCTAAACTGTAGGAAGGCAGACTTACAGACTGCTTTCTGGGCTGAAGGCCACCAGAAATGGGCATAGCATTATACAGCTAACTAGTTCAGTCACCTCTGTACCCGTTCTTGCACAAAGTAGAAGATCATTCTCTGTCCCAAAACAAACATCTGATTTCAGTTAGGACAATTTTTGTAGGCAAGGATATCAAATATCTACTAGTAGTTCAGTCCTAGTGTATTCAATGGCATACATCAGGTGTATAAAGAATAACAACTTTTTACTTTTCAAATTCAGGACTTCAATGAAATACTGCCTCTTGGGGTAAAGGTGGGTCTGGCCTGTGTAAAGGATGTATTGAATGGAGCCATAACAGGTGAATGTCCATTCCACCCACCTTCTTTCCTTTTTAGAAGTAAATGAAAAAGCAAATGGGACTTGGGAGCAGACAGAATTGGCCCTGTCTTGGGTTCCCTGTTGACTTTCGCCCTCACAATTTCCAGTGTTGAAAATGTCAATAGCAATATACCACCAGGTTTAAAGGCAATCTGTAAATACAGTTTGTCAAATACATGCATAAATCTTCCCCCTGCCTCAGCTCTTTTATAATTTTCAGTGGACCCCTGGTGCAAGGTATATGGAAGAATGACAATTCCAAAAAATATCAACCTTCAGGATACAACCTCTAAGCGTTTGAGTGGATTTCTTCCATGGAAAACTTCAGTCAGAGAAAACAAGTAAGAAATATTTTATTTTATACCCCTTTTGCTCCTGTGATTTATTCATTTGTTTTTCCACTAACTTATATGAAATCCTACTTTCTATGGCTGTGAGCTGTAAATCTCCCTGCTAGTCAACAAAGTCAAGGTCAGTACTGAGTCATAGTTTTTGTCTCTGAGGTGTCTGCTAATATCTTTCCCTGACACTACCATACGCTTCACAATTGGATGAGATCATCAGTATATTATTACACACGATATTTATATAAACTCAAGGGAAGAGGACTGCAGAGTCCCTACTACAGCTATACTGTAAATTCCTTGACTTTTGGCAAGACCAGTGACTTCCAACCACCCCCTGCAAAAAAAAAAAACTTAACACCTGCTAAAGAAAAACCAAACCAAACCCAAAACCAAAAACACAACAAAAAAAAAAAACCACCCAAAAACTTATCAACTTTGATATCTTTAACTTATAATTATTTTATGTCTGTTTATCTACAGAAAAATACCTATGACAGTTATAAGTGAGCCACAACGATTTTTATCTATGGATTACATGTCAAATTTGAAAAATTGTAGCTTAAATCATACATTCATGACAGATCTTGAAAGTCTAAGAGGAGATAGCTATTCCAATGAAATGTACCAATGTCAAATGAAGTTATTCTGGTTTTTTTCTTACATTACCAGAAACATGCATTAGATAGCTGCAAACTCTTTTGTTCAGGGAATTCACTTAGCTTTTTATTCAAATGCACTACTTTAAAGAGAGAACAGTGTGTAATTTCATTCACTTGCATGCCACTTATGAAATAACCCATTGATACTAATCCCAGCAGCATTCTGTTAAGCATATTGTACTTTCTATGCCTATAACAACCAGATCTGATAATGATCTTCTTTGCACTAAATATATCTGTTGACACAGTGCAACTAAGAATTAAACCAAATGGGTAATTTGCTAAAGCAAATAGAAGCCAGCGTATTTTACAAGTTTCCCAGTTACACGGTAATGACGCAGAATACCAACAAAAGTTTAAAAAATAAAGAACAGTTATGTATACTCATGCAAGCATTGACTTTTAAAACTACACAACTGGTGACAAATTGGTTATGTTGTCAAAAGCACAGAAACGCAGGTGCTAATACCTCAGCTTTTTGCACTGTGCTAAGAGTGTAATGTTCTCAAAGAAATTTAGCTCCAAAGATATCAGATGTGATTTCTTCTGTATATATTTTCTGAATTCTTCAGACTTTTCCTGGTTAATAAAACTCCATTTATATTAAAATATACATAAATACTTGCCCCAAATAGAATATATTTAATAATACATATTAAGACTTTGTAGAGAAACACTTACTTCTCTATACTGAATACCAGGGATATTTTCTGTCCTTGAAGCGATCGTCGTTTGAGTCTAAGTTTCACTTGAAACTTCTAGATGCGTTCAGATCTCGTTAAAAAAATCCCAGAATGAAAAATGTCCTCTAATGTTCCATATAGTTTTTGCATTTAATAAATAAGCAACTTGTGCATTACATTACTGCCTTCGTAGAATGCCACTCTCTCAGTTTCATGTGCCATGAAACATTGTAGTCTACTAACCAGTGTTTTATTTGCTGGAATCAAAAACAGCAGCAAAAAATAAAATGGGAGTTTATACACTTCCTTCAGTGAAAGTGGAGGCTCCCAGAAACCGGTCCTATGCAAACTGCACTGTAGGCTGATTTCCTTCCACTTGGCTCCAACTTTCTCATGGATTGTTAAGTGTCCTTCAGGCTTTCAGTTCATGAAGAAAGCTGCTTTTGTTCATGAAAAATGACAATTAAGAAATGGTTATTTTGCTGCCAAGCAATAATGCTAGAGGATTTCTATCATTTACACTGACGTGTTGCATACAAAGATAACATAAAGCAGTTGCTAGCTGAATAACTAAGCTGCCTATATCCGACTGGAATAGGTTCACCCTGGTGTGTGGTTCACACAGTCTGAGCCCAAATTCTCTTTTTCCCCCTACCCTTGGCTGGGAATCTGCTGGCGGTGGTGGGGCAGGAAATAAGATAGTTTTGTTAGAAGCAACATTCACACCTGGATTCTGTACTAAATAAAATGAAAAGTGCTGCCATTCTCTGTTTAGACTTTGTCCATAAATCAATTCTTTCTATTGCAAAATTAGTAGGTAGTAGAAGCTGCAGAAAAGCACTGTTGAAGTTTTTATTCCAATTTAGCACTCTTAGCAGCAGTTCATAATATCATTCAGCTGTATCCCACTTGCAAAATGACCCAGTTACGCTCATTTCAGAGGGGTTTTATCACATTTACATGTAGAAAATAAATTGATAAATGTTCTGTTGGCATATCAGTTATGGAATCTGCTGCGTATACTACTTGAGCTCCACATATAGCCACTTCCTGCTGCTTTCAAAACAATAATATTCCTGCGTACAGGACAAAAGTTATATCATGAATAATTCAATGTAATTGAATGCACTCTTACAGTTTGTTTCAAAAAATCTTCTCTTTAAACTAATGCTTTGTTCACCAATTGCCAAGGTCTGGGCACTGGAAAAAAATGCCCCTGAGCTGTTCTATGCAGGACATCATGAAGGCATCGCTTCATTGGGATTTGAATGGAAAAGCTATAAAGTGGCAGCGGTACAGTAGTTGGAAAGCAATTAGCAAGAAGTAGTTAAAATTTTTCATTCGCTATTTGTGTGCATGTTTCTAAAGCAGTGAGATCTATGTATATATCTACAAATTAGATTATAAATTAAGCATGCTACAGATGTTTATAAACCATAATTAAAATCAACCCACTGACCCTCAATTAAACATTTATGAAAGATTTATTCAAAACTGGTTAACCATTTATAAGGCATTTCTATAGAAGCAGAGTATAAATGATGACTTTCAATTTTCCAGGCAAACTTTACAAAGTACTTTCATTTTATCTTCTGTCCTAGTTACTGCATGTGGAGACACTGCAATACTGGATATGTGGTAATTTCTTGCAAGTTTGGACTTTGCGATATTGGAATGACACTATGAATAATAGCATAGGAGCATTACAGGCTCATAAAAGCAAATGAATGCTTTAAGAACTGACAGTACATATATTCTTAAAACTGCAATCTATTTAAATGTACTGCTCTGAAGCAAAGGTATATTTTAATATATGTATAATTATAACTGCCTGTGTGTTTTTCTTTGACATAATTTCATTTTGAATAGTACTATTTAAATATGTAACGTAGCTAATTTTATCTATTATATACACACATATACTCGGTATCACACAATAGATGTGTAGATATAGGAAAAAGTAATAAATAGACTTTAATGAAGTTACTTTTAGTTTATATCAGTGCAAATGAATTTCAAACTCGGCTTCTTTTCATTGACATTTTCATCTGCTGAATTATCCACGTTGATTTGGCTTGACTCAAATACCAAAAGAACCCCTCATGAAATAAGAAGCCTAGCGTCATCTCTTAGCTGCTGTAGCCAATGTCCCTCCCGTATACCTTGCCTCCTGTGCATCTCTAAGGTGCTCAGCAGCTAACTGATCCCATGAACTCATACAGCCCCACAGAAGAATGTTCCTCCCCAGTGCTCATTCTTCCTACAGAGTGCAATATGCTTCCTTTTCCGTTTTTCACACTTCAGACACTCACTTATTTAGTACTCTATCATCAATAACAGCAAATATAACTGCCCAGTGATGGAAAAAGCAGTTACAGAATTTGAAGGTAACGCTGTAAGATCTCCTTTCATGCTCTTTTGATGCATGCTGATAGCGCTCTGGACATGTTGCAGTAATGGTATCACCCATGGTATACATAATCCTCAACTAGTCTGGTGAATGCCAACTCCAAATTACTTTTTTTTTATTATTCCTTCTGATGCAGACTCTGGGAACAAGACTGGGACCTCAAATTAATTTCACATTGGTTACCAGTAAGGCATCAAAGCTTTTCACTATTGACACATTGAACTATTGATATGGTTTTGCACCAGTGAGCTTAAAGATGGAAGATTACACCATCCATCCCATTTCCGAGAAGTTCAGGTCCTTGTGATCTTGTTTTCTGAAGTAGAAATATTATCTTCACCCAAAGGCACTGGTCAAGACCTGAACTCTTACCTCATCAGCCAACTATGGTGACTAAAAATACATATGCTTTTTATAAGTAATTAATGGAGATATAGCATTCATATAGTTTGTGTTTTGCTGCATGCATCAAAAGCAATTAGTGTTAATGAAAAATGATATATGTTGAGAAATACACCATAATTATTATACAGGAGGAACAAAATATCATTTGTGCTCCTGCTCTGAAGAGATTTTCATTAAAATCCCTGGAAACTGAAAAGTGACATTACAATAAATATATCTGTTATTGAAAAAGCCTGTATTTTTGCAACTCTACTGTACGAAACTGGTTATATTGATTGTTTACAAGGTTTATTCAATTAGGATATTTGAAAAATATACAAACGTGTAAGGCAAACTACCATAAATAATTACAAAATAGAAGACATTGACTTTTATCTTCAGAGGCACCTTAGAAAGTATCACAAGTAAAATTTCCATTGAATGTTTCAATTCCCAAACATAGTAACAGAGAAGTAATTACAGAATACTAACCAGCGCTAGAATTTAAAGAGAGATAAAAAAATTCTGATTTCCCCAATTTGTTTCATGTAGGCAAACATACAAAACCTAAACAAAACAAGATTTAAAGATCCCTCTCCCTCTGTAAGAAAACAGCTTCATTTGCATAATCTCCTACAAGTCTAATTTTCGTTTATGATATTTTGGAATGTTTTCCTGATCAGTGAATTCCCTACAGCAATATAAAAAGTTCTACACTCAGTAATGAAACACTTTTTTAAACCACAAAATGAGGACTTGCAGTACAAATATCCCTGGCATCCTGCCGTAAGATAAAACTATTTAATTCCTTCCTTTAAACAGAATCTCTATAATCAGTAACAGATTTATCCTTTTGTAATAGAGCAAGTGAGAGTTTTCATGAGAGGAGGATACTTGTGCTTACAACTAACCACCTTAAAAAGTTGTTTAGACTGGCTGAAACCGTGAAAGCAACTCGTTTGCAATCTCTATGCTTCCTGTCCTTAATGGAACAGACAAAAGGACTTGGGACAGAAATCAAAGAAAAGACAAAGGTGGCCAATTAATTTCATCCTGAGCAGCAGTGTATGTGAAGCACGACCCCAGTAACTACTTCACTAACTTGTGCTGCTAACAAAATCTATTACCCATCTGGCTCCAGTGGTAGATTCTTGCGTAGTGTTGTGATGTTCAGGCTTGGGCGATTCATAAGGGGGCACGGCATCAGACCTGCTGCTAGAAGACGACTTAAGATTTGCCCATTATCCTTCCCTCCTCCATACAGATATTATTTACTCACTGACAAGGGAGGGAATCATGCGGAAAAGGGCTATTTGAAGGGCCCTAGAGTTATGGTAGAAGTGAGTGACCTCTGAGTCTACCAAGAATCCTTGTGATGGCAGTGTCACAGGAAAAGATGCTGACACGGAGATGTCGTTCAGATTCAGTACCCTAACAGCTTCAGCACTGCCCTTAAAGAAAGACTGTCAGTAAAGCAAGTACAGTTAGTACAGCAAGAAGAGCTCTTGTACTTATGCCCAACCCTTCCTATGTTAGAGTCTGAGGGTACTACAGAAATATGCTCAAGACAGATAAAACTAAATGGAAATATGAGCAGGCAAACTTAAAAAGACAATCTAGGAAATCTATTACTGTTGATTCTGAAAGCCAAAATTATTTATCTTTGCATAATTTTCAGAGGCTGTTTCATCACTCAGAAAATGAGCGAATGAAAAGCTGTTGATGGTGATCAATTCAAGGGGCATGCACAGAGTCATACTGCTTTATAAACCGCTGCACCTTAATGTACTGCGCAACTGGTTAGTGCTCTCTTATTGTACTGCTGGAGAGTTACATAAAATGAAAAACGTTTATTTTGCTATGTACAACCTATGCAGAGAGGGTAAGCCAGAGGTTTTAGAAGGAAATACAGACCTCTTGAAATATAACAGCACAAGACCAACATAAAATAAAACTGTCATCATTTTTCCTGCCCTTGGATATACTGAAAGGGTATTGCTTTGGCAGGTTTCAACCTTCTTCAAATATTAAGTAACCATAGAATTTTAAGCTCCTAAATTTAAATCCACATTAGCAAGCAAGCTGGTTCCCAAGTACTGTCCACATAAATATTTCCAGGATAGTGACACTTCTCCTGTTAGGTATAAGTCTTTCCCTGAATGGAGGATGACTTAGGAGAGGTGCTGACATAGGATCAGTTCTTTGAAAGATGGGCTATATTTTATTATACATACAATCCTATTAATGCAGAAGAATTATTAAATAAATGTTACTACCGCTGACAGCAGTAATATTAACACGATGAGCAGATCATTATTTATTTAGTTTCTACATTTCCAATTTGTTCTATTTATTTCACAACTACACAAGCTTGAAAAGACATCTTAAAATGAATCATAGAAATGAGAGCATCAGAAAACCAATTAGATCATCAAGTTCAAGTCTATATCGTTATGTTGTTACTTTCTTGTTCTCTCCAGGTTACGTATGTGGGAACATTAGCATTTCCTTTTAAAGGCATTTCCAATAAACTTTTTTTGCTGACATTAAGCCTAGATTTTCCTTTCCTTCCTTCAATCCCTCTACAGCGTGCAGCGGTGACCAATAGGTAGTGCACTTATAAATAGTCTGAGACTCACTAGAAATGTAGCAGCCCCACAGCACAGTATAGATTATGCTTTATTCTCAGCTTCTACTTGAAACCATAAGCAATGTTTCTTTTTCTCTGTACTGTTCTTTTTCAGATCAATGATTTTCAGCTGCATTTTAATTACAAAACCGTAAAACAATCTATTCTCCTTATGTATACACAATGCAAACTGCTCCAAGAAACTTGTATGAGAAATGAGGCTCATTCTGAACATATCAACTGAAAAGGCTGATTCAGCTTTTCTTCCAAACGCAGAAGAAATGGACGTGAATCTCATTTATATGAAACTAATGCTAAAGGTCTTTCAGGAATGAAGGCGGAGATGAAGATGCAGTATGTCTTTGGATTTCCCCAGTCAAAGGAACAAGCAAAACTTACCAAAAGCAACCTCCATGCAGGCAGGTGCCCCGTTGGTTGCTTTTGTGACATTCCACAATCTCTGTGTTGCCTGCTTATATGATTAAAACATTCCTTGTACAGATAGTAACAGTGATAGCTATTCCAGAGAGGAGTCTTTGGCTGTTAAATTCAATTAACAACTCTGAACCCAAGACCAGGTAACTCGTCTACAGTATGTGCAGGAACTGAAATTCCCATTGAATTCCAAAGCAAACAAAAGAACTTTTTTTGCAGAAAAATGGTATTGTTTTTAACTGACTAAATAACTTGAAGAAAACAGGAAAGCTTTGGGGCACATATCTCTTACTTCAAGGGTATCTTTCAAGAGGGTTTGGTGCCCCAAAGGTAGTCTGCTGTTTCCAATTCTGTTGGACGCATGAAAAAAATATTATTTTCCCGTACAAGCATATGCTACTTACGCTCTTATACCATCACAACCACAGACTACTACTATACAAAAGAGGTTTATACCGAAATCTTTAGCCAAACATGTCCTGCCCTTCAACTGGAAGCCAGGCACAATATATCATCTGTGGTCATTCAGTCCTATCGTCGAATCTCAGTAGTAAAATAATTTCTGAATGTTTCTGGTTCACGTTAAACAATTGCATGCTCATGCTGCAGGGAAGATAGGACGGGCAGCCCAAATTCAGCCAGAAAAGAGTCTTTGACTGCAAGACTCTTCCTACCCAGCTTGTGATCCAGGCAGTTCTCTCTCAGCATGAGTCCTCCAGTCATGCAACAGCATGAAAGGAGAGGCTAATGCTCTGCCAACCAGTAGGTCATGCCAAATTGTTGATCTTCATTTCCCCTATGCAGCAAAAATTTTGGTATACACATAAGCGTCACACTGCATAGACCTCTGTGGAGTTTCTGTGGATAAAACCACTGAAGTTAAATTTTGCTGTAAATATAGAACACAAGCTGACGGAAATATTCGACTGGCTACTGCTCTTTGTACTCTTCCTGTTTAGCTCTTTTCTCGAGACTCATTTAATGGGTAAATTTAACTGCATCTGCATGAAAATCACACAGAGTTTAGGGCAGAAATAAATATTTTACTAATGTCAGCCTTTTTTGTTTGTAAACTTAAGAGGACTAGTACTGTGTGTTTCAGAGAGGAAATCTACAGAATGCCATATATGATAAATTTCTGAAGATGAAAATTGACTAATCTTTTTTGTTATATTTCCTACTTTGTCCTTGGAAAAACTGCCTCTATAATAAAACATATATAGTTTTTCTGAGGCTGATTAACTAGCTTGTTTCCAGTAAAATTACTTTGCCTTGAGAGGAACATTAAGATTTCTTTAATGCAATCTTCATCCATTACCATTGATTATGGCTTCATTAAATATGAAAATGAGGATTTACTCTGTGCAACAGATATCACTTTCTGCATAAGCGAGTAAAGATTTTCCTCTGCATGCTTCACTCAGAGAGAAGCGTGAGCAAATATTTTATTTATGTACTATTTTGAAGGAAGAAGTTGCCTGTGGCAAAAAACGAAGCACAACTCTACTGGCAAAATACTATTCTCTGACGAGGATGGAGCAACAATGTGAAAGTCTGGGGCACAAACCACTCACAACCGAGCCACCCCCTGTGGCACCAAGAGGTTAAGTGCAATAAATATTCATTAGTGAGATAAATTGATGAATCACACAAATCCTTACTTGTGACTGAATCAATAAATTTATGAAAAGGCTGGTTGAAGACAAAAAGATATTTCAGTCAGTGCAAAGCTAACTGTCCAGTCAGCTTGATAATAAGAATAGATCTCTGGCAGGTGCAATGGTTTCATCTAAAACATACATAAAATAGCCATAATTTAAGGGAAAACAGCAGAGGAATTACGTATTAATGTGCTAATAGCACTTGAGCAGCACTAAGGATTTTTTAATTATCTTTCTTGCTAAATCTTTTTTGGAAATGTCTAATTTAATTGTGTCTTTGACAAAAAAGAAGGATTTTAAGAATCTTCTAGTACTGAGAAAACATCAGAGGTTTCTCTAATTAATACACTGCTCTAAAAAATCAGTATTTAGTACATGAAGCTTTGAAATGTTAAATTCCAGGTATATAGGCAACAGTTCTGCCTTGCTATCTGTGTTGCCAAGCATCAGGTGAGCAGGTCTTGTACTGCCTTCTTTAAACCAGTTCACTCCCATGGTGTAATGAGATATTTTGAAGATCACATTCAAATTCTACCTCTACAACTTTTGCACGCATTGTAAGTAGACAAATTCACCAAATACTTGCTGTAAAGGGTATTCCCAGTTTCCACATTTATCAAGGAGATTTTTCAAAAGGGCTGATCTGTAACCTCAGGGATCAATTTGGACAAAAGCACATCAGATCAATAAAGTAAGGAAGAAAAAGCAAAGCGAGAGAGGAAATAGAAATAGGAAGGCAATACTTTAAAGAGGCAATGCATACAACCCCTTGCAAACAAGGGCTATACTCCCGAGTAGACAATCTCACTCTTGGCTTCCCTCTAAATCAGTAAAAAGTGCATTTTTAATACTCATGCAGCTTGTTATCTTCGCATCAAAGTGCCAGACACTGGTTTCTCTCTTAGGGCCAAACACATTTCCATTGGTACACATTCAACTGCTCTCAGCAGCTTATTACGGGGAAATACACTAAAATAAATTAGAAAATGTGCCTACTTCTTACAAGAATAATCCTTTACATGATACAACATTGACGTAAACACCAACATTTGAGCAAAGACACCCAGTCACTGTACTGCAAAGACTTCAGCTCTCCCCAGCAGGGAGGCCAATTCCTTCATGCTTTGATCCAAGCCTAACCAAACCCCATGGAAATATTTCCACTGAGATCAGTGAGATCTTGCTGGGTCCATAGGAAGCAGTGGTACCAGAGTATTGTGTCCTCTGTGTCATGCATTTGTAATTAATATTCACAAATTCCCGGTGAGGGAGGTATATTCACCCATGATGCATGTCCCTGATGCAGGTAGTCCAGCAGTCGCTCAAAGGTGACTCAGTGGGAGGTAGATTGTAAATAAGAGTTTTGTCTCAATTTAAATGTCACGTACTTTGTCCTGGGCTCTCTGCAGGACTTGCTAGCATAGGCAGAGTGCATTTCAGTTTACCTCTAATGTAAAAAGCTAAAATTTTGCCCTCGGTACCTTATGGCATGAAGAAACTACAGAAACTTGAAAGCATACAGCAAGTAGTTAATTTCTAATATAAGTGCTATAATTTCAACGCCATATAATAAACTGTGCTTGAAAGAAAGTGAAATCATTCTGTCAGAAAGAATACAGATTGTCAATCAACAGCATTTCTTTGAAAACAGACTAGCATAAACAAGCATAGCAAAAAAAGCGTTCCATCAAGAGGACTGTCTGTGATTAAAAATCTTACAATGGTATCTTTTAAATTCCTCTAAATTCAGAAAAAGAGGGACCCTAGAGAACACTGAATACAAACACCAGCAGGCAAAATGTACTCACATGTTCTCAAAGCTTTAGACTAGCCCAGCTCTACTGTTTTCAAAGGAATTACAATAAGAGTGAAGAAAGACTGTAAGAATCAAGCTCCAGAGCACTGTGTAAAGATTTAAGAAGTGATAATCAGAAGCCCTCCATCTATAATTGTGCATGGGAAACACTTCTCTTTGTTAGCCATTTGACATCTTAAACCACATGGAAGGCCCCTATTCTTTTTCCTTAAAGTATTCCACTAGAAAGGTGAAAAACAGACAGAAAAAAGTAGAAAGAATTTTTCTTGTGGTAAGCTTATACTCTCTTAGAGCAGTCTACGTTTTCTGTATAAGTTTTGATCAGTACAAAGCAAGAGCCAAATAATCAACAGCTTACAACAGCATCAATATTAAAGTCAGAGCAGGGCACGCCTGCATTTACTACAGTGGAAACAGAACCCTAATGAGAGACATGTAACATTGAAATGTGCTACCTAAAACACACAATAAAAACAAAAGACATTTCATCACAAAAGTGCAATGCCAAATAAGTTATCAATTTACTGAACTATCCAAAATTCTGCTTTTGCTGTATCAAAGAAATCAGACGGATACAGAATGAGGGATGGATTTACTGGGTTCATTGATGTAAGATTCTCTCTTTGTATTTCTTATGCGGATTCACAAAAGCTAGTTTCTTTGAATACAGTGTAAACTTGGCAAAACATACAAGCACATTCTTAATTTATAATAGCTTTAGTGGAGCATTGAAAAGCAGCTGCTTAAGTATTTATTTGTTTATGATGATTTTTAATATTTTTTGTTTATTATCATCAGGGATATCCTTTTACAACTTGCTCGTATCTACCATGAATCAACAATGATTAGCATTAAAAGCTGTACAATATTTATCACAGCAATGTGTTGACTGCCTAAGGGAAGAAGCTAAAGAAAATAAGGATTTCAATCTTAAGAGCAGATAACACAAGATTTAAATATATTTGGCCAAATATTTTTTCTCCATAAAGGTACACTTCTGCGAAGTTCTCTTCATAGTGACTATGATCAGAGCAGCTCTTATCTGACAAATAAAGACAGAACAAATGTAAAAACGATAGTCCTGAGCTAAATATAGCATTGAAATGGGAACAAAGGGATCTTTGCAACTCTGCTAAACATCCAGTGTGACCTCAAAAAAAGTATAATCTTTTTCATTATTGATATGGTTCCCTATTTGTAAAATATGGTCAACACATATGAGGACAATATAGATGGTAGGCTGTGAACCAGCATGTAGACTTAATTAAGTAATTTTTAAAAATACTTTTGATAATCAACTCAAAAGGTAAATAAACTAAAAATAACTACAGATCCGCATTTTGAATACTATGGCAAAAAATGCATGTAGTTGCATAGTATCCAGTATAATTGGCTGAATTATTTATTTAAAAGATTTTTTTTTCTATTAGTATTACTTACTATTTCAGTAAGAAATCTGAAGGAGGAAGTAACAATACTTTTACTTGCAAATTGGCCCATCTGAAATAATTTCAAAGAGCTGGATTTTCACACCATACTGAAATCTTCCCTTAGAAAGGCAAACTCTCTAAAGCATGTTGTATTGGGTCTCCCAACTTTGCTGCTTTTGCAAACATGCCCAGTTCTAAAGGTGGTCAGTGGGACTAGTTCTAGACAGTAAGACTTTACAGGAAGAATTTTCACTGACATCAAATGAGGTTCCCAGGACGGTGTGTTAATATGAATGAGGCTTTGGTTACAAAACCTATTAAAGATGAAAACAGTCAAGAACATATTTTCCTTTAATGTCACATTTTATTTTGAGGTTCTTCTGATTTTTCTAAGGTAGTATACTTCAATAACCACATAAACTCTACAAGCTTTTCCTTAAAACTTTTCAAATACCACTTAGAAATTCTATCAATATATTTACATTTATTGTATACCAAAAATAAAACCTGTTTATACTATGAAGATGCAGAGGTAGATGAAGATGACCTGAGGGAGATCCTGTATTAACTGTCAGAAATCAAGACCCGATTCAGAAATACAACTATAGTAGACCTAAACGCTCTTTGTAATAAACACACTGAAAGCATAAATAGCTTATACATAAGCATGAGATAACTTTAACACTTACTTTACCGAAAGAACTCAAGACCAAAATAAAATAAATGTACATGCATTTTAAAGATCACAGTCTGAGAGTATCTCTTATCTCCACTTCTTCAGCTAAAGCAGGAGAAATAACAGCAATGAACAAGTACACATTAAGTGTATCATAACTTATCATCAACTGAAAGAAACCACAAAGGTTTCAAGAAAATTTACTGATCAGCTGGAGACTTGAGAGATCAAGGTAACGATGAATTTTAAGTGAAAACAACATAGTTGGATTTGAGCTTCATTTTCTCATTTGCACTTCAATAAAAGTACAGTTTTCTTAAGAATACTTTTTCTTAACAAAGAAAAAACAAAAAACAAAAGGTATGTCCAGTTATATAATCCTGCTAGATGCTGCATTCTTAATGAAATATTGAGATGCTCAGGACTATACCTCAGATGTCAGTAACTGGGGGTCTGAAATAGCGCTAACAGTAAGTACATAAAAAGGAGCATTTAATCATGCAGTCACCATTGAAGTGCTCATGACACATCACTACTTCAAAATTAGAAGTCTCCAAATGTGGTAAAACACCTCTTTTGGCAGGTTTAGTTTGACTGAAAGAGCAGTCAGATAACGTGGTGGAAGTTGGGTGCCATGATCACCAAAGCTTCCAAAATCAAAGGTAAAATTCAAATGTTTCAGTGTTACCAGCCACTCTTTCATAAGAGATTTTAGCCAGTTTCCTGTAGAATACCTATCTCTGATCAGAAAAGTCATGAACAATTACCATATCAATCAAGTGTAATAAAACACATTTTTTATGAAGTCTCAAGATCTCTCTTCAAAACACTTAGCTTGTGCCTGTTCACCTCTTGTGCTTCGTGTCTCTCACCTGACCAAAGAACAACTAAGTGAACACAACACTGATAGAAAATCCATATCCTTTCTCAGCTTTAATTAGGGTCCACTACTGGAAAACTGTCACTCATGGTGATCTGTTGTCTTCAAACCTCCATGGTGAATGCTTTGCTTCTGGTGCTCTCCTCCTGGGCACAAATTCCCCAAGATTATCCCCAACTATCAGAAAAGGAACCCACAGAAAGGAAAATCATTTTGTATTAAAGCAGCTTGAGAAACCAATGGAGAAAAATGAGAAAGAGTTATTGGAATGACTAATAGCACAGCAGGTGTTATATTAAAAAAGGTGTAGTATAAAATGAGATAATAAAAAACAGGTTAGTAGAAATTCATCCCCAGTGAATCATAATTTTAAAATATTTGTAGAAACAAATGGAATTACAATATAAAATTCCAATTATTTAGAATTGAGGTGAGTATCTTCCTGCCTTACATATTTACCAAAGAACTATAGAGATGCTGAAAAAGCTTTTTAAAAATATAAAGTAATGAGAAAATTATTTTTCTCATAATAAAATCCTTGACAAACAAGTTATAACTGCATATATAAAAAACCACCTATTAAAACTTCCTAACTGGCAAAACTTCATGCAAATGCACTGAAAGCTAACCTTGTAAGAGGTATAGAAAATCTCATTGCTGCTAGGAGATTCCAGTTAGAAATTTGTGCAGAAAAGCTAGTAATAAGAAAGTGTTGACTTCATGCTTTGTTCTTAACAGTTCGCACACTCTCACATACCGACTAACATTTGAACACATAGTTTCATGTTTCTTTTATTTTTATGGGAGTAAACATTTTGTGGCAGCTTTTTCAGTATTTCATACGACTGCAAGTTTATTTGGGGTATTGCTGAATTTTGAATTGATAGCAGAACTTACATTGCTAGACACAATGTACATTTGGGAATGAAACTTTCTTAATTCTTTTGAGTTACTGGTTGTTGCAGAAGATCACAATATCAGGAAGCAATGGTTCATTTATCCTAGTACAGTAAGAAATGGAGAAAAAGCCTTTTTGTTCCTGGTATGTACTATCTGTATCTTCTTCTCAAAGGCTGCAAGTATTTGTTGTGAAACCTATCCTAGAGTTCAAGGCTGCTAATTAAGACGTGAATAGTTAGGTAGCTCAAATCAGTAACAGTTCTTATGGCCTTTTTGCAGCCTTTCACTCTACTATAACAGGTTCTCCTGTGTCCTTTTTAAAACCGTTATCAATTGGTCAACACAGAGTCAAAATTTCCAATTTGCTGCCATCTTCCATGGCCTCTTGCCATCAGCGATTAGCACATTATTCTTAAAATGACGGTTCCCTATTACTCTTTATACAGTCCATGTGATTGTCAGCTGGCTAAATGTGATGAAGAATTTATTCCTGAATGCATTGCTTGTATGCAATCATTTATGTTATTGGCATATCACCTGGCTATATGTCATTAAAAAATGGCAGGTGTGAATGGCTGTAATTTATTAATTCTTTCTGCAACTCAGCTGTCAAAATATCAACCTAAAATTATATTGTTAAAAATAAAAAATATATATCCAATAAGAGAGAATTACTTTTTTTCCCTAAGGACTAGAGGCAGCAACCACATTTAGCCTTAAACAATTTATCCGGTGTTAAAATTGTTGTTGAAGTGACACTAAGAAAGCCCTAGGAAAGCATGAAGTGAAACATCAGTCTCAAGACAATGATTTTATCCAATGAACTCCATATATCAGTCTGATTCTGTATCGCACCAGGTAACAGCTGCTGAGTCAGAGAGGGACCTAAAGAATATAGCATTGGTCCCCACTCACACATCCACAAAGTTCTGCTGTTAGAGTGCTATAGAAGCAGGGCTCTTAACTCATTTGGCAAGTACTGTAAAAATGATTAAAGATCACAGGAAAATGTCAAGAAGGAATGTCTCTTGGCAAAGCATCTAGCGTAAACTCAACATAACCCTAAGAGTCATCTTGAAATGCCAGAGAAAGATCTGGATATGAACCCTTTGTTTGAGATCCATGTCTCTATTTTGGCACAGTGGCTACATCCCAGCTTAGTAATGACTGAATTAATCTAATCAAATTGTAGCCATGGAAAAGTTAAACATACAATCTAACATAATAACCCATACTCCTGTTAAAGTCAAGGAGAGCAAGACGCCCTTTCATAGTGTAGTTCATCTGCTGCCCTAAAACCTCTTTGAGGATAAAATGAGTAGTCCTCAAGAGCAGATAGTAACTAATTTTTTTATTTAGCTGGAATTCAGGGACATTAGTGTCGTAATAATTCTGAGTCAGGTTTCCACCATCCACAATGCCAGGCAAGCCCGACCTTCACAGCACCTGCCCTCGCTTAATTTGATCCCCATGCCTAGGACCGACCATCCTGATTCCCTCTAATCGCTTGCTAGATCACCTCTATTTCTCTCTCACATAACAATGAAGTCAATCTTGTGAGGTGCAAGGCAACCTCAGCAAAAAGCTGAGCTCCTTTCCTTCCACGGAGTGAAATGGACGCACTTCAGCATCTTGAAGGATCTCAGCCTTCCGAGGAAAATGAGAAAATTGGAGGAAAATAAATTGCTGGGATTTGAGACCATAAAGCCTCCTCAGTGGCAAAAGCAATGAAAAGATGTCACTCAACAGCAGGACATAGCTTTAGACTTTGCTGATAATTTAGATATCAGTGAACTTTGTCTGTTTACAAATCCCGAGAGAAATAGACACTAAATTCCATTAGCAATGTGGCAGCTTGAGGTTTAGTTTCAATTGAGAAAAAAACAAAATTAAAACAAACAGGGGAAAAAAAGGGGGGACACACACACACACACCCCCCACCCCAAAAATACAACCCCTAAGGACAAAAGCCCTGAAATTGTGATCAAAATTTAAACCCAGAAATCAGACTGCTCCTTAACGAGATCTGCATATACAGCACCAAAGGACTGATTTATTAAGGGACCTGTGTCTTGTTGAAGGTGTGGCCCATAGCTAGATCTTCTAAACGGAATAAAAAGATCTCTTCCTAACCCTGCAGTGTCCTTCAGCTGTGTCTGTCTTATTGTTTTGATATATCACAATTACTTAGAAAGGTAGCAGAGGCTGTGCCAAAACCAAAATAACATCTGTACAGTAAGTCGTGAAAGTTATACACCAAAAGCCACACAAACCTCCAGTACTCATAGAAAGAAAGCACAGCATGAGACAAGCTACAAAACCTTTAAAAAAATCAGTCAGCACTGGGTTCCGCAGGAATACTGAAGTAAAGAAATGAAACTACACTTGGTCTCTACTCAAAGAATGAAAGTGAGATTCAAACTGTTTGGCAAATGGTATTCTGAGTGAAAAAAAGCACCAGAAACTGACAATCTTACTACAAGGGGGAGAAAAAAGCCATGACTCATTTTTATACAAACAGTCATTCTGCACTTAAAATTTATCTTTGCATACATTATATAAAGCTACATATGCATCTTCCACTCCAAAAAGATTTGATCTTTCCACAATCATCCACTGTGATCGCTGGAAGGTTTTTTACTCCCATTCTTAATACCTGGAGCAGGGCATTGTCACTAACTGATGCCTGCAACTACTTCTTGTAGCATCAGACAAACGTGGATTTGTTCTTGAAAGTCCTACTTCAGAAGGTGAGTGGTACCTCTACTGCAAGCACACTGCGTGAAGGGTTTGCACTAAGCTCACAGAGTAAAATAGCTCCTATTGTATGTAAGGGGTTCATATCCCTGCCTAGTAATCTTACCCAAACTAGATAAAGGCATAAGATTCCCTAAAATCAATAAGAGATGCATCTGAGAAAACAGTACGGACATTTGTATATTGTACATATTTCATTACTATACTCAACTCACATTGCTTTACTTGTTTGTCAGGACATCATTAGCATCAAGTTCTGAATATTATAATTAAAACTGGTTCAGAGAGTGACAGCTCTCCCTGAAGAAGAAATCTGAAAGCAATTCATAATCAGAAAGCCAGAGTCCATAAGCATGTATAATGAAGCATAGAAAGTTTCAATGCCATAGCTGCTACAAACTTTTCAGCAAAGTTTTAACTAGTTTGCACGCAGCAAGCTGTTGTGAGCTTGATTAAAACATAAGTAAAGTGCAAGTTTGCCATCTCTTTGAGTTGTCTTTCCAATGATTATACTGTGCAACCAATTCTCCAAAGAAAACATAAGTTGTTTAGACAAGGTTGCTGCTTCAAGAGACATTAATGTTGTCCAAAAAGTTGACTAAGTCAATCACAGATATCTCGTGATCAACAGGCTAATGAAAACTGGAGGAAAACATAGCTTAGACCACACAAAGGACCACTGAGATACACAGGTACAGGATTTAACCAGCTGACTTCAAGTGAGAGTCGAAACATCAGTGTTATAGCACATGTGTTTTTTCCCTTGCTAAACTAACACAGAATGCAAACAGAGAAAGAACTATTAAAATAACTTTTATTATTTGACCACACTATTTTAAGGTACGTTAAATGCATGACTTGGGAAGAAAGCTGTTACAGTAAAACTGAAATAGTTTAGCAGTAATTTCAGCATCTCAAATCATGCATCCTAAGCAGACCGTGGAAAATTATCATTGTACTATTAAAAATAAAACATGCTCCAAAATGATTTGAGCACTATGGATGAAATGCAGCTTTCAAAATAAACATACATCCTGAAACGATATCCTTAAATCTGAAAAGCTGTAAAAAGCTCTGACAATCCTTGTTATTAAAGGTGTTTCTTGTGAGTCTAGATGATTTTGTGATTTATCTTTATTTTCCTACTGCAGTTCCAAGTCCAACCTACAATTTCATGCCAAAATATTAAGTAATTAAGAAATGATTACACCACACTGCTGCTGAATTTCTCTGTCCTTCAGATAACTACTAATTTAGCACCAAAAAGAGCACTGGTCCTAAAGGCTGTGGTTTCATCTTGATTTACAAAGTCTTGGAAGGAAAGTACAGTATGGTGCTGTGACAGAGCATGATGGTTCACTGTTTTTCCCTGCTACTAACACTGAACAAAGAACATTTCTATAGGATCGGAAATAAGGGCAAAATATTTTAGGAGCTGTGCTTCCTTCAAACAACATCTATGCACTCTCCTTGGCATAAATGGTAACTCATATTGTAACTTGGCAATCGGGGTATTACAGCTGTAGTTTGCAGAAAAAAATACAGACTCTTCCTGTGCTGGAGGAATACAAGTGGAAGGCACTCCATGGTTGGACTGCTGATGGTGTTGGGGGAGAAAAGGCTTGTAATACCTGCTGAACTGAGAGAACATTCCAAACAGGGAATGGACCATAGTTGTCTCTCTTGTTTCTATCAAAAACAGCAAAATAATGGATCCAGCCTGCTGTTGGAGACAATGTGGACTCAAAGCATGGACTTGGAGCACTCTACTAGCTCTAATGAACATAATCCATAGAGTGAGTGATATTGCTTTGGAAAAAAAACTTGTTATGATCATAAATTTTCTCTAAGTTCTCTACTGTAGCATTTGGCAATTGCCTAAGTGTTTGAATTACTCCCCAATTAACGTGTTTGCAGGGAACTACCAGCCAGTATTTTCTGTCATTTAATAGTTTCTCCTCTTAGTCCCTTTCTTTTTTTCATACTCTCCAACATACAGTTGTGTTTATGTTTAACTTGATACGTATCTTTTTAACTTTTATTTAATTGCTTTTTGACTCTCAGTTACCACAGTGCCCTTTTTCATGTAATAACAGACAGCAAGGAATGACAGAAAAACTGTGAATTTTCAAGGGTTACTGCAATTTTTTTCTCTTGTAAATCTATTCGTTATGATAAAACAAGCAGTATACATCTGTTCTGCAATAGAGTACTCATTATCTTTTCGGGCTTCTATTAGCTACAAGCTGTGCAACATATCTTTTTTTAAAAAAGATGGTCATTTGCAAGTGAAGTAGGGGATCTGTTGTATACATCTAGCAAGAGATTTCCTTTGTCATTTATACAGTTGGAATGTAACCCTAAAGTTAAGAAATTAAGGAAAACCAAGAAACATAATGAAACTTTAAAGCTTGTTGACTAAGGGGAAAATGTTGCAAGAATACTGGAAAAAGACTAGCATATCCTTTTGAATACATAGTTTCCAAGGGAGGGAAAAACCCCAAAACCAAAATAAACTAGCACGGCTGGGTCAATTCCTATGAGCATGGAAATCACATACCATCACAGCAGCAATCTACCAAACTCCACTGGCAATGTATAGTGCTATGCCAGCAGTCCAGAAGGTAAAGCATTTCTTCTACTTTATGAGACATCTTAACAACTCAAAGTCTATATTAGATTAATAAACGCATTTGGCATCCAAGATCCTCTGCAGAAAATAAAAGCAGAGAATGTACTAGATTTAAATATATATGTTAAAAAAAAAAAAAAAAAAAAAAAACCACAACAAAACCCAAACAGCTAAAAAGCTTATAGAAAGCTTTAGTTGTCTGCAATTCACTAGCTACCATCAAGAAAAAAAGGGTTAATGAGACACAGGAATTAAAAGGATGTTTGTATAGGGGAATCCCATAACCGTAAATGTATAGACATCCCTCTTTTTTGCCATTCTTTTTCATTTCTCACTTATAGTTTAAGTGAGGCATTAAAAAACATATAAAGTTTTAAGACTAGGGCTTTTCAGTATATTTAATGTACTAGAATGATGTCACCTTCAGTAGTTCTTGAAAATCATTCGTAGGTGTCTCCCAGCCTCTCTAGAGGTCTATTTCACAAGATGTTTTAATTATTCCTAAACTATTCTTAACAGAAATTAGCACATCAAAGCAATGAGAAACCAATGAGAAAAAATTCCCTTTGTAGAAGTCCTCAAGTTCATGTATTGAGCCTGTGCGATTATAAAAGGTACCATTTCTGTGAAAGTGTTGTAAAAAGAGGACATAGAGAGAGAGTGATAAAGTAATTTTTTTTCCTAGCTCCTAAAAATTCAATTAAATGAAAGATTTCTTTAAAACTCTCAATGTTTTACAGATTGGTTGCTGCAATGTAGTTTTTCAAAGTACATACTTATTCAAAAGCAACATCAAACTGGCTTGTTAGCTTAATCCAGCTTCTGTTCAAGTCAACGGTTAAGCTACAAAAAAAACCCAACAAAACCAACAAAAAAAAACCAAAACCAAAACTCACTTAGGAAGTCCTAAGCAGCAGCCTGAATTTGGTTCTCTCAGTGCCTGGCTCTGTTCTTTATAGCAATGGGCCAAATCAATCCCCACTCATAATTAGTGTCATCAGGTTTGAATTCAATCTTTAACAAGAGTTTTGTCCATGCCACAGCAGAAGAACTTGGACCCCCGGTATATTGATTTTAAAAAGAATTCCGGGATGAGTCAACATATTAAAACCAAGAAATGAGAAATAGTCAATTATAATCAACCATTTGATAATTCCATTCCATAAAATAGAGCTCCCAATAACTCCTCTTATCCAATGCCATAGCTGAAAGTCTTATTAACAGAGATCTCAAGGAAAAGGAGTTCCAGATCATTGGGCATTTTATGTCACTTTAATGTTTAGGGAGGCAGCTGAGGAAATATATTAGCTTATGCTTATGTTCCTGTATTCATAATAGACAGAGTTTATGAAGGACCAAGTTTCTTTTCTAATAGATGCCTGCAATATTATTTCCATGGTATAACATATAATTAAATTCAAATATTCATTCTATTATGCATTTTAACTTTAGGTTGAATCAACTACAGAGGTACGTTTGCTGACTTGTTTTGCCAAGCTAACTGTCTGCAGGAAAGATTAACAAGGGAGACAGGCTGTGAAACAGCTTCATTCCGGGACTTGTGGATTTTAAGATTAGATTGGTGATTTCTTTTTATGCAAAATGTAAACATATTTGCAATTATTTCTGAGAAAGCTAAGTACCCATAAGATATGATTAATATGGCATGCTACTATATGGAGACATATAGTTGCATTTTTCCTTTTACTTGACACTCAAATTAGTCCATGGTAAAAACTGTCACTAATCACGTCATCTGAATGAACTGAGATTAGCAGGACTGGTAAATGACTGCATCCTTACTCACACTCTTTTGAAAGACAAAAAACCCAAACGGTTAAACCATAATGTTTTTCCTCTCATGAGAAGGAACATGAGTTTGATGGCTGATGGCTATTTAGCAATCATCATTGCTTTTAAGTCTGACATACACATTAATGAAAGAAATTTGTGTGTTTAGAATTACTTTTACTCCGTGGCTCTTGATTGAGACTGATAGATAAAAATGACAGCAGTATCAACAACAAAATAATATCATCATATAATGGACTTGTAGGAAGATTTGTTATTGTCTGCTGTTAAATTCACTAACTTACAGTTGAGCAATCTCCTCCGAGAAGACTGCATAAAGTTCCACCTTCCCAATTTGTGCAAACTGTCACAGCCCAGTGTGCAACAAAGTTGGGAAGGCTGCCCAGCTGCTTCCTGGGTAGGACAGAACATCAGCTGGGACAATGCCTGGGACAACACAGACCACAACAAGGACAACTCCTACGAGTGCACTTTCTCTTGAGTAGCGAAGGGAAAAAAATAATCTATGCTGGTTAGGCTATGGGGTTTTCACCTACCAACTTTTGCTAGCACCATAATAAATGCACTTAGAATAACAATCAGAATTACAGTATCAAACCCCACAAGCATTGCAAAGCTACGTTTAAAATTCCATCCTGGGACAGCAATTGTAACCTCACAGAAAAACTCATAGTGAGGACTCTTGAGGGAAGAAATGTCCTTTAAGTTTCCTTCCATTCCATTTCCCATTATTCAGTGCTGGATTAGTGTTAAAGACGATCAAGACTGCTTTCAAAACTAGTAATGCTGCAAAATAATAAGAAAGAAAATCTGTTTCTTTTTAAGTCTCTTGGACCTGATAGTCCTTCTATCTGGAGTAGCCAGATGAGAACGCCCTTCCGGAAAGCCCTTTCATCTTATCTTCCTGAAAATGAACTTCCCTGGCCAAGTGTCACCAGAGGATTCTGCTGCAGCAGTGCTGCATAGAGAGAGAACAAGGCTTTGCCGGGGCAATCTTGTGTCTCCTGTCCACAAGATCAGATATTTCTTCCATCCCCTATAACTTCTCTGTTTTTTTTCCATTTAATAGCCTATCCAACCACAGCTACCCTCTTCTATTCCAGACTTAGACTTCCGTAGAATCAAAAAGAGAATAGCCTTTGGAAAGCAAATTGAAGAGGACAGGCAGAGCAGATTAAGTCACAAATGTTAAGTTAGAGAACTTTAAGAATCTTGGTTTGAATCTTATGTGAGTGTAAAGGATAGCATTAGCAACACAATTTTTTAAGAGGCTGATCCAGAAACAGTGCCAAACTGCCCTCAGATTACTAATTATCATCACAAAATTTTTACACATGGGCAATGATAGTGCAAAGCTATCAAAGAACTCCTGAATTTAAGCTAGCCACCAACATCCAAACCAAAACTATCTTTATTCTAAGATAGTACACCAGCATGCAGCATATGCCAACCCATGGTACTTTATCTCTGTCCACTTTCCAATTTCTACTGCATGTCTGAATCTTTCCCAAATATCCAGTATCCATCAGATCCATACTCTGGCTCCTTCTTCAGCCCCCTCTGCTCCCCCCAGCTTTAGATCTTTGCTTACCTCCTTAGAGTTATACAAAATGGAAACTGTTTGGAGAGTCCTGGACCTACAAATTACACTGTGAGTTAAGAAACTCTTACACTGCATTGCTTTCAATATTCTGCTGGGTTACAGTTCTGGGTGAAAATGAATGAATGAATAGGTATCACGTTAACAGTTCTTTGAGCTTTCTTGTTGGAAGAAATTGGGACAGCTAATTTTATAGGGTACTTTGCCTTGTTGTCCATAGAACTCCCAAATAGCCAAGTATACAAGGAGAAGCCTGTTACTCAATATAAATTAATTACATTATCAACTCAGTTCTTATTGAGTGCTTTTATTGTGCGACCTCTAGAGAACTGTTATTTGTAAAAAGGTATTGTTGATAGAGAAGACAACTTGGGTTAGTACTTAAGTTACATTTCCAGCCTGCTATGAACTCACCTGTGGCAAATAACAGAAAAAGGTTTGTAAAAAGCAAGAACTATGTGCTTAACTTAAAGCAAATGAATAATGTGTGCCACTGGCTTTAGTAGGGCTATAGCCCTTAATGCTAAGCAGTAAACTCAACTAATGTTAAACAGTAAAAGAAAAGTTGTTTGGTTTGGTTTTTTTTTTTTTCTAAATCCACTCTCAGTCCCTGGTTTATTCACTGTTCATCCTCTTTCCCTTCACATCACCTGCCTTTTGCAATAAATGAGATGTGTCCTACAGGACACAATTTGCAACCACATAAACAGAAAAGGAAATGAGGTAATGTGTCTATGGAATGAAGACAGCTCACGCTGAACTACCAACCTTCATTGTGGCATTTCCTAGCTTTTCTTTTGAACTGTGATAATAAAAACCTTCAATACCTAATTCAGAAAGACTTTGTGAGATTAATTAATATATGCAAAAGAAACAGAACAGACTCGAACCTTTCTAATTTCACGGTATATAAAACAGAAGTAATACAGATGATTATCTCACAGGAAGAAAATCAAGACCTGTTCTGCAAAAATGTTACTAATTCTGCAATATTTCTACTAGAGACATACATATTGAAGGTTACAACACCAAGAAAAATAGAAGCTACACGCTCATCTGGAAACTGGATCTCTATGCTGTGTTATATATTCCGCTTATTTTCTTAATATTTACCATTTCTTTTAATTTTCTTTCACCTTCCTTTGCTCTGCATAACAGGTGGGTATAATGTCAACAACTATCAAAAAATGGAGTGAAATCACCAATTTAGTTGTACTGCATTTGACATATTGGGATACTTATATAAAGGTAATTTTACAGAAAGAAAAACCTTAATTTTGACTTTTAGCTTTTCATTGCAGAATTGGGTGATTTTTTTTATGGTACGAACATTCATGCCTTTTACCATAGTTTTGTATTTAAAGTAAAAGAAGAATATCTGTCAAAAACAAACTTAAACTGAAAGCATACACAAGTTCACAGTAAGTGGAAAAAGATCAAATCAAAACCAAATCTAATCTGCTTGAAGACAGACAGACTGTTAAGTACAGGCAATTACAGAATGTTTTTTCATTGGTGAAACAAAAAAATAGTAGTCACGATTATAAGATCAATTATCTTAATGACATGAAAGAATTAAAAGAAATTTATAGGTGAATAGAAATATTTCTCACAGTTGAGCCAACACTGGCTTTTTTCCCATTTAAACTTAAAAAAAAAAATTTATAAATGTAACATTCTAAACCCAAACCTGTCATTCAACATCGAAACAAAAATATTTGTTTCTCTTTTTTTCCCGTTTTAAGTTAAAATTAGTCCTCAAATTTGATATAAAAAAAAAGTGCAAAGTTTCAGTGTGCCAAAACTGCAAATTTGAGATCCTGCCTGCTGTGTACACAGATAGTGCGTCATGATTGATCACAGCTTCCAGTAAACAAGCAAATAAGTTAGCAAACCAAAGATGAATGAAGAGCAAATAGAGAGAATTTGAACTTTTACTTTCCATTTCTTTGTTTCACTTTTCTGTAGCCTAATATGATCGTTACTAGAATTAGGTATCTACGATGTAGTAGCACATTATTTAAACGTATGCATAACCAACTGAATGTTTACCCTTACTAAACATGTATATGACTGACATCCATACGGTGAAAACCAATTTCACGACAAACGTTGATTTGACTTAAGGAGTTGCCTGCTTTTAGTCCGATGACATCCAGCTTAAAGACATTTAGTTATCTAGGGTGACATTTAGTTCATTGATGACTAGACATTTAATGTAGTTTTCACGGATCCCACTAGCTCACTAGGGGATTAATCACCCTTTAGAGACACCTACTTCTTCCCACTGACTCTAGAGGGAAGTAGAGGACCAAGCTATAATACACATCTCATTCATTAGACGAATCCTCTCGCTTTACAGCTACGTCTATTTTTCTGCCTTATTTTAAAGCTGGTTGCAGAGGTGTGTTGATGCATGACCCAGGATCTTCCACATTTTAAATTCTTGTGCTTTTTTTTGGTGGATATTAACTGTACTTGGAAGTGTGATGCAACTTTTTAAACATTTTTAAGATTGAAATTTAGAGGTTTGAGTTTGACAGAAAAGCTACCAATGTATTCACCAGAAGCAGTATTTCACCTTGGAGTAAAAGATATTTTTAAAGAAAAATAAACCCCAAACGTCTCTGAGCAGCCTTTATATCTCAACATTGCTTCTATTAAAACAATAATGTGTGCCAACATGATCATTTGGGTTTTGGCTACTATTTTAAAAAAACAAAAAGCATTAGTAACTCATATAATAGCACATATAAAGTATTACATCTTTCTCCCATAATTAAAGGGAATTAATTCCCTGTATCTTTTTGCAAAATTCTGCATGCTCCATATATTAAAAATTATAAAGATAATACTAGATTCAACATTATCCGGCATTTAACAAACAATTTACGGAATGTAAATATTAATCTAGCCTTTAGTATTTTAGGACTAAGGAATTCTGAATGCTATGCATTTCATTACTTCTAATATTGCAGCTAGTTACTTACTGCATGATACTAGGGAGATTCTTAGCTGGGTTGATAGTATGTATTAGTAAAATAAAATATAACATTAACTTTTTAAAACTCTGAACATTCTTCTAGAACTACTTAAGTATCCCTCAATGATCCTTTTTTCTATAGACCTTATTTTCATTGTTAAAAGATTTGGACTATTCTTCATTGCAGCTCTCCCAACTGCGTTTTGGTTTATAAATCTCAAGGGTTTATGACTTCTGTCAATAGGGTAACATGATTGATAGCAGAGAAACAATGAAACTTTTTCCCCCCCCTGTACTGAGCACTGCTTTTTAGACACAAATAGCAATGGTAAAGCATGAGTTTAATATGTAAGTATTCTCTTGAAGACTGCAGTGTTAAATATTTTTGTTTCCAGTGTTGGGTTCATAAAGTTATTCATAACAGAAAACTGTATTTGAAGCAAATACAACACACTGACTTCTTTCAGCTTTGAAATACACAATTTTCAAAAAAAAAAATCAGTATATGTGCATGGGTGTCAAAAAAGAAAATGAGGTTTTAGTGTCAATCTCATTAGCTTCCATCATCTTACTGGCATTTTCCATTCCTAGCATGGCCCTGAGGCAGCTTTTCTGTCCCTGTGTGAACCCTTGCTTCAAACACAGCTGACCATCCTGCCAAACAGTTGCACATGATGTTTGAACTCTTAGGCACCAAGAGAAACTGCAGTATCTAAAAGGTTTCACACAGGTTTCTTGCATTTCCCTAATGAACATAAAGAATATGCCCAAGAAATTTCATGACTGAGCGTTACACAGTTAACTTTATGATTTGCCTAGTATGTGAAATCATCAGGCAGCATTACTTATCACACTTAGCTTTGTATATCCAGAGTTTGACCTCAAAACCAGGAGATTAAAATGAATTAATAAACAGGGGTATTAAAATCAATTTAATTCTTTAGTCTCTTGGGCAAATTAGGGTTGTATTTTTAAGCTTTTCCCTGCAACTTAGAAGTGTGGAAAGTTTTTATTCTGATGTATTCTCTTCCTTATAGAACTAAGCTTATAAGAAAAATATGGATTAACTTGCAGCTCTCTATTATATCATAAATTTTAGCAATATACGTGCTTCCTGACAGTGCACTGAATTTCCGAGATGACTAAATAGGAAGTAATGAATAACAACTGAATAACAGTCATCTTAAAACATAAGGGAGGAGATTATGGTTGCTTCATCTCACCGCAAAGTAGAAACTTCAGAGCTCATTTAATCTTTTAAAAGGAAACTGCTCCAGGAGTTTAAATAGCGCATAGGCTCTTTGCTGACCTGGGGCAGAAGGATAGATTTCATCAATGAAAAGCATCTGCCTCCCAACTCTATTAACTGGAGCAAACTGTTAACAACTTTTATGAGCAAAGGAGCCCATGAGTATGGTCAAATCAAACATTCATTCAGAATGTGAATAATAATAATAATAATAGTAAGAATCCTTCTGGCATTTGTGTGGCCTTTATTCCATCCAAATAAGCTGTATTCTATCTAAAACCAAGTCTGCCTTTTAGAAACTGTTCAGGGAATCTGATTTAAACTGTTTCTATGTCGTGAAGGAGTTCTCCATGACAGTCTTTACAATCATCTAACTATAAAGTTGGCCCTGCTTTGAGAGAGGGACTGGACCAGACAACGTCCAGAGGTCCTTCGTCCTTCATTATTCTGTGACTCTATATGGACTAAACCATCCTTTACAGTTATTCGTTCCAAATGACACGTCACAGCTTGACCTCACTTACAAACTCCTCCCTAAGTGTTTTTCCAATCTACACCAGCAAGTGCTTGTTCTCAAATATATACTACTTCACTATATAATGTACATATAAAGTAGTCAATATTTTCTCATTAACAGAAAATATACTCCAAACTCCAGTGGGGTCAAATTTCCCTACCTGTTTTCTATTAAACCTACACACAGCCAGTGCTCTTTTCGTCAACCATCTCTGTTAACATCCCAAATAGTAAATGAATTTGTGTGACCTATAAAAAAGTAACTTCCATGCTTCATAATAATTTTAAAAAATGACGCAGATAATGCAGAGTTACTTGTCTAACTGTGAAAGGAATCTTCAAAATTTGGAATATAAGCCATTTTATTTAACTATAATAAATATTACATCTCAACCACACAGCGGGAATTTATGAATTAAGACGTAAATATATATTTACATACTCCAGGTACATGATGAATACATCCGAGCATCATCATTCACCTTTTAAAGCCTACAAAAACCATCTCCATAGCAACTTGCAGTTGCCAACTGTGGCAGTCTTTTTGAACCATGAAAAAAATTAATTAGCAAGCAAGAGTTTATGTTCTTGAAAATTAACTCGAAAAGTCAAAAGTAGGGAGTAACAAGTTCTGTATCCTATGCCAGTGGTCTCCCAGATTGGTCCGAAAATCTCAAGTGATATGCTTAAAAGTAAAATTATAAAGCTGTAGGTGCTTAGCATACTTCAGAAAAATTAGGAACCAGTATCTCAGACCACCTTTCATAGGACCCATTCCCAATGGTGATTTGCAATAAAAGAAACCGCATATGTGTATACATGAGTAAGAATGCATTTCAAAAAGTGCCATCTACCAACACATAGAAATATACATTGCTTGGCAGCTTATGGGCAATAAAATTCTTACCGTGTCATAGATATTACCGATAAAGTTACAATTCCCATCAAAGCTGAGACTTTCAAAGCCACTTAATATATCCAAGATGCTCACTTGCAAAACTCATTACACATATTTTAAAAACAGCCCCAATTTGTACCCTTTAAGAAATTAGACAAAACTAAAGTTAAAAAATACATCTTCTGGGTTTTGCAGTTTAACACATGAGAAAATATATAGCATATGCGATGCAAAAGAGATCAACAGCGCTGCAAGGCAAAATTGTTTCAATTCCTGACTTACACACATTTAAGCCTCTACCCTTATAACTCAGAAAAACTTTGCGACTGTTCCTCAACAAGGACCATGACAGAAGCAATGCAGGGTCAGAGAGAGGAGGAAACATGCTGCTCTGGTAGGTATAAGGCATCCCAGATTTGCTACAGCCAAGGGAAGAAAAGATACTACACAGAGGTCAGAAAGAAGCCACAAAACAAAGTCTGCTTGGAACGGTACAAACATAGCAACTATAAGAAGCCCCATCAACAACTCCTCGCAGCAATCAATCATTACAAGCATTTAAGTAATAGTCCCTCCACAGCTGTGGTGAGTGGAGAGTGCTTATTTTTTCAGTTTTTGCTTTTTATTGCCCCCAGGAAAAAAAAAAAATCAGCAAAAATAACACAACATTTTTTTCCAGTCTTCTTTCCTTCAGCAGCTATTTTCAACTGGAAAATTTTTCAGTTGCAATTTTTGACCAGGACTCTCATTTTTTAAAAACATCTCCACCTTTGCACTATAAAGCAATCGTATCCTTGGGAAAGATGTTAAATTTTTAGCTACTGGATAAGAGCAAATGCCAACTAAATGGCAGAAGTTGTACCAAGTCTGCAGGGGATCTGTAAATGCATCTATGGATGAATCCTAAATGGATCCACAGACTAAATCCTGCCATTTGCCCTGAAGTTATTTAGAAGTAAACCAACCAGTTCTAGTTTTCTTAGAAATTTGACATAAATTAGAATTTGGGGGATACAGCATGCAGAGTTGGAAAGCAAGCACAATTCTCCACTGGCACATTACCTTCAGTTTACAGTTGTCTTTGGCCCAGGATTATAAAGAATGAAGCACAAAAGCTTGTAATTAATTTGCACACCTTTAAACCAAAAGTGAGCAGAAACGAGGATTCCCCACCCCTGAAAAGCTTTGTACCCCTTCCTTTCATGCACTAATAAAAACAAAGACGACAGTCTCAGCTGCAAATTGACATATTCCACCAGGAAAATTGTCAAGGAGAGGACACTTTAAGGACATCCAATGGCAATCACAACAACTACATCTGCTGCCAAGACTCTATCAAGCATCCATGTTCCGCTATCTCTTGTACTCTGAAGACCTGTCAGATCAGTCTGGGGAAAAAGTGTGCTTTAGTGCAGACTTAAGAAAACAAACTAAACTGAGCAAACATCTGTGAACAAAACTGCAAAAAGTTTTAATGGAGCACAAGTCTTTGCTTCTTAGCATCAAGCCATTAAAATTCCTGGCAGCAGCACACACTCTCCTGGCTTGCCAATGGCCCACTTTCATGCAGCCTATTTTTGTTTAGAAAAAACTTCAGAAAATCCTGAATATTAAATCTTTCTTGAAGCTATAATGATCATGGAGATTAGCTCTGATCAGCAGTTTTAGGCCATATGTAAATTTGGTATCCCTAGGCAGAGTAGCAAACCATGAAATACCCTTCTTTTTCCCTTTGGCTAGCAGTAATAAGGAGACTGCTCTACAGACCCTCATTAAATATTGGTCCACACCATCTACTTAGCATTCAACACGTTGTAATTCCTGGACCATGCCAGGGACTAGCCTACAGCTAAGGTATACCAGATTTGCAAGAGAAAACATAATTTAAGCATTGAAATCAGCTACAATAACAAAGAAACCTTTACCTCATTCAGTTTCTCTTAATTAACGCTTTATGTTTTCCACTTCTTTGGCTGCCACAGTCCAAGCAAATTTAGTAGTATTTAAGCAGCCTCACCACTACCCATAGACATGCTTATGAAAATGCTAAAATACATGAGTTAAGGAAGATATTTTTCCTCTACTCTAGCATACATTGTTTAAAACCCTCAGGACAGGCCAAAGTAATAAAAGGAAGTACCAGTCACGAGAAAATATAACACCACTTTTTATGCAACATTATATTTAATATAGAGCCGTGGTGGGAATGAACAAACTCCCTGTTACAGCCCGTGCAGTACAGCATGTCTCCCTGGATGAGGTCTGAGAAAACAATCCTTGCCTTTATCAAAAAATTTGATTTAGTTTCATTTAGGAAAGAGATATCCACATTCAGCAGCAAATCATAAAGGTTCCTCAACAAATGGTTCCCAAACTGTAGTGCTTTGCAGGAGGTGGTAGAATCAGCGGCTCTGAATGGCTCCGTGCAGGGGCTTCTTTGAGCATAGCATGGACTTACCTGGTCACACTGGTCTTAAGTGTTTGCTGATAATACTGTAACTGATTTTTTAATCTATAAAGTGATTGAGGAAAACATTCTGAATTTTGATGTCCTTCCCCTACACTTTCCAGTTATGAGTAACTACTTGTAAAGGAACTGACGGACAAATTGTAATCTAGAAACCAGGAAGAGGGGAAAACTAACACATTTGCTTGCTTGCTTCCAAAAGGGTTCTTCAGTTTGAAGAAAAGAAGAAAAAAAAAAGGATAAAAAAGAGAAATGAGTTAAAACTTTATTCAATAGCAATGAAGCCTGAAGCTGATAATTTCAACCTTCTTGGATACAGCTGTAGCAATGAGAAAATAAGAGCCTGAAGGATGGATAAACCATATTATCTTAACTAGCAAAGGCAAACTTTCAAAATATGAAATCAGAAAGGAAAAGCTATACTATTAACTTTTTTCCCTGGCTAAGAAAATATGTTCAAATTTTCAATTCTTTAGTTCTTATTTAGTAAGCCTGCAGCATATACCAAGCCTGCTAAAAGTGTAACCTCCCAAAATTAAACTGCCAAATAAGCAAGATTACAATGAACCCAAGAGGCATGTCTATCTTTTTGTCTTACAATTATTTTGAGTACTGTAGGTTTTTGTTAAAAGAAACTATGACAAAGTTCAGCTTAAAATCAAGAAGGCAAAACTGTTTAAATTAAAAACCAAGAAGTTTGCAAAACAATGCTTGCAAGTGTGTCCAAACAGTAATATACGCAATTTCATGATCCATTACACTGTCTGTTAAAAAATGCTGATGTGCCTCTATTGATTTTGTTTTCCATAGCTGTGACCCTTCTCTGCTACAGTTGGAAACGGAGCTCCTGTGCCAAGTCCTGGCCGACCAGATATCTGGGGATCACTTATCCCATCCGCACAAAAAGTCGACATAACAAGAACTGTACTGCCCATCGCATCTTTGTTAAATCTATTATAAATTTTGCTTCCTAAACTAACTTTTTTTTTCACTAACATTGTTTAGCTTGCTCCTACACAGCAGTGATGATAGGCAGTGCAAAATCCATAGACATTTCAGTATCTCAGTATACCTCCTTTAACGTAATTACATTCTTTTAGCATCATTTATATTTTTGGTTTATATGACTATTTATTCAATGTCTGGCCACTCTTTGATTACCAGAAATTCTCATAGTGGTTTTAGGGCATGAGCTTTCTCTCCAATAGAATTTGTCTGAGTAGTCCTCAAACTTATTCATATAACTATTTCAGAATTTGTCAGATGAAAACCTTAAACCACTTTTATTTACTTGCTGCTGGTACTAGCATTGTTATATCTGAGTGTAAGGTAGATCCTGGATACCAAATATCTAGATACCATTTTTCTGGCTTAAAACAATGAACTGATGTCTCTTAGTGGAAGAATCCAAAGCAAGTTCAACTGAAACAGATCAGCAGGATGCTTCCTCATCTTACATTCACCCTGGCTTCATTCCAGGGCTTGATCAAAACCACCCCAATCCTGCAAACTTTTACAATCCTTCTGACTGTAGCACTTAAATAGCCTGTGGGAGTAAGAACCTAATCTTGCATATAGAAAGGAACTCTATATTGTTTAACAGTTTGATTTGCTATTATATGCTACTGCATAAGTTTTATTTTAATATCATGCAACTGCTGTGATTGCATTTTTATAATTGGTGCTCTACCCCAGAGGAGAACTTTTTGAAGAGTAAAAAATGCTACCTAGGTGCTGAATCAGAGAATTTACTGAGAGCACTTCGGGTAGTAGTACTTAGCTACGAAGCTTCCCAGCAAAGGTGCTGCAGGTGCTAAAGAATTCAAACTACAAGATCAATGATGTTAATTAATGGTTCATGCAACATAACATAAAAGAAAATTAAAGTAGTGAATTAAATTTTGAAAGAAAAGTCCTGGACGGAATCCAGCTGAGATGCTGATGCCCTTCTGAAATTTGTGCGTATTCTACCAACAGATTCAGACCTACATTATCTCCATATTCTGAATAAGAGGTGTGGTGATGTAGCGAGAATGATTTTTGCTATGCTAAATAGTAATGGTTGCAAATCTCATCTCCAAAGTCTCAGATTTGGAGTACATGGGTTTTTAGTAATAACAAGCTTGCATGAATTTCACTGACATTCATACACCCATTGATTTCACAACATGCCAATCTCAGGTGACACAACGAATTGTCATTTAACAGGAAAACACAAAGAGATCTTTCATTAACACTCCCTTTAACTTAAATGTTTCAGATGCCTTCCAAACTTCTCAGATACACCACAGGAGCACAGGTTTGATGGCAAGAAATGACAGATGAAAAACTTTTAAATAACTACCTCTTTAGAAATTAAAAACTGCTTTAAAGAAAGATATAACCATATTTATAATTGCCAATGGTAAAAGAGAATAATGATTCAACAGGATTTTTTTTAATCAAGCATCATGGAATTCAGATTGTAAAAACATACAGAGACACTGGCAATATTTTCAAAGCCCAAAGGAGCTGTATGTCACTATAGATGAGAGACTACAGCTTGGAGCACCAAAGAGAAAAGTAAAAAAGGTTTGACCAACTGATTTTGTAGTTGGAGGTTTTTTTGGTTGTTTTGTTTTGGGGTTTTTTTTGCCCCTGCCCAATCTGGGAAAAACATGTATCTTACTTCCCTCTGCAAGATCAAGTGTAATCTGTCCTTTTAAAGCCTAAAGCAGCGAGGCCAAGAAATACTGTTTGCCTGTATACTTAAAATTACACCCTCAAGTAGGCTGGAAGAAAATTCATAATGTAAATTCATTGAAGGAGTAATCATATGACCCCATAGACAAACCCTGCAGTGTACCGCAAATTATTTCATTAATTAAAGTAGCTCTGTCTTAAGGAGTATCTCTCAATTTCAAAGCCACGTTAAAAATAAATTTCCCTGCCAACATTGCAAACAATGCTTCTGACAATTAAAATGAAAAGATATTAAAAGTAGAATGTGCTTTTTACTTTTAAAGTAAACATCATATTCTGCTTTCCTCTTAGAGATTCCACAGAGGAAGATGATAAATTTCACCCAGTAACGTCCATCTCATTTCTTTGTGGTACTACATGCACTGTCATAACGTTTGCATGGCAAATATTGCTACAGAAGCTTATTTTATTCAAAACTGCTTTTTTTAATAACATTTCTATTTCTTAAAACTATTTTTAAATGTTTCTACTACTCTTAAGATCATATTTTACCAACACTAAACTTTAGAATAGAACATTCTGCATAAGCATACTGTGAAAGAGCAGATTTGGAGCTGGGACAGAACTGTCCAAGAAAACATACATTAACTTCACCAACATAATTCTTCGCACAAACATACAGTACTACCCATTTTTAAAGTACAAGTAGTTTGTAACTGTCCTAGTTTCAGCTGGGATAGAGTTAACTGTCTTCCTAGTAGCTGGTACGGTGCTATGTTTTGAGTTCAGTAT
>JANHGO010000075.1:5567889-5618929 GCA_024606505.1 Aquila spilogaster
GGGAATATGCTGGCTGTGTTGAAGCTGGAAATAAGATAGGGTGTTTTGCTAGAGACCACATTCACACCTGGGTTCTGTACTAACTGAAATGAAAAGAGCTGCCATTGCCTGCTCTTCCTCTGCCCATAAATCAGGTCATTCATAAAATTAACAACCAGTAGAGAGTGCAGAAAAGCATCACGGAAAGTTTTTTCTAGTTTAGCACTCTTAGTAGTGATTCATAGTATCTTGCTGTTGCATCTCACTTGCAAAACAACATGATTACTTTCAGAGGGGCATTATCACATTTGCTTGCAGAAGACAGAGTTGATAAATGTTCTGTTCGTATATCAGTTATGAAATCTACAGTGTGAGCATGTACACTCCCTGAGATCCACGTACAGACACTTCTTCAAACAATAACACTCCTGTGTGCACGCAGAAAGTCATATCATGGATGATTTCATGTAACTGAATGTACTGGTATGGTTTGTTTCAAAGATCTTTTTGAACTAACGCTTTGTTCACTAACACACCAAGAGCGGAGCATGAGATAAAAACACCTCTGAGCAGTTCTACATGGGATATCACGAAGGCATTCCTTTCATCAGGAGTTAAATGGAAAGAAGTAGTTAAGAACATTTTCCATTCTCTAATTGTGTGCATGTTTCTAAAGCAGTGAGATCTAAAAAGCTATTTTCAAATTAGAGTATTACATTATAAATTAAGCACATTACAGATGTTTATAAGCCATAATTAAACTCAACCTAGTGACCCTCAATTAAACATTTATGAAACATTTATTCATAACTTCTTGGCCATTTGTAAGGTGTTTATATAAGAACAGATATAAATGATGTCTTTCAATTTCACAGGCAAACTTTACAAAGTACTTTCATTTCATCTTCTCTCCTTAATACTGCATGTGGTGACACTGTGATATGGGATATGTGGTAATTTCTTGTCAGTTCTGACTTACCGACATCAGCAACGACACTGTGAATAATAGTAGAGGAACATTACAGGCTCATAAAGGCAAATGAATGCTCTAAGAACTGACAGTACATACATTCTTAAAACTGGAATTTAGATGTACTGCTCTGAAGCAAATAGATAAATTGTATTATATGTACAATTATAACTGGCTGTGTGTTTCATTGACATGATTTCATTTTGAAAAATACTATTTAAATATGTAATGTAGATAATTTTATGTTTTACAGAGAGACATATACTCGATATAAAACACATAATAGATTTATAGATCTAGGAAAGTCATGAATAAATAGAGTAAAATGAAATTACTTTCAGTTTATCTCAGTGCAAATGATTTTCAAACTCACATTCTTTTCATTGACATTTTCACCTGCTGAGTTACCCACACGGATTTGGCTTGATTCAAATAATACAAAAAAAGATTACACACAAAATAAGAAGCTTAGCACCATTTCCTAACTCTCATAACCAATGTCTTCCCCCATTGTCTTACTTCTTATGTGTCTCTAAGACATCTGATCCAATAATCTCCCATGGTCCTACAGGAAAATATACCCATTTACCCCAGTGCTCATTCTTCCTACAAACTGCAGTAGGCTTCTTTCTCTTTTTTTTTTTGTTGGTTTTTTTTTTTGCTATGTTTTTGTTTTGCATGTTTCTATATATAAATTTTCAGGTGCTTATTTAGTACTCTATAGTCAGTAACAGAAAATATAACTTGTCTAGTAAAAGAGAAAGTAATTATGGAGATTGAAGGTAACGCTGCACAGCTTTCCTTTCATGCTTCTTTTGATACATGCCAAAACACCTTGGACAGGTTGGAGTAAAGATACTGCCCATAGCATACACAAATCCTTAACTACTCAGCTCAGTATCAATCAGAAATCACTTTTTCTTTCTGATACAGGTTTTGGGAACAAGACTGGGACCTCAAATTAATTCCACATAAGCTACCAGAAGGCAATGTTTTTCCACTATTGACATATTGACCTATCGATACAATTTTGCACCAGTGAGCCTGAAGATGAAAACTACTGAATCCACCAAATATCTGAGAAATTCAGGTCTTTGATATTCGGATTTTTGTTTAAATCTTTTCCAAGGTATAAACAATATTATCTTAACATTAAGCCACAGCAAGTTTATTTAAAACCTGAACTCTTACCTAATCAGCCAGCTAAGGTGATTAAGGAAAACATGCTTTTTAAAAGTAATGAGTGAAAATATAGCATTCATATTGTTACTGTTTTGCTGCGTGCACCAAAAGTAATTAGAAGTAATGAAAAGCAATATGCCAAGGAAATGCGCAGCAATTATTACACAGAAGGAATGGATCATCATTTCTCCTGCTCTGAAAAGACTTCCACTGAAATCACTGGAAATTGAAGTGTGACATTACAACAAATAAATATATCCATTATTCCATTATTAGCAACTCTACTTCATAAAAGTGGCCATATTCCCTTTTGACAGGGTTCATTCAATTAGAATGTTTGGAAATAATATACATAAAAGTAAAATACATCCACAAAAATACATATACAAAAATGTACAAATAAGTAAGGCAATCAGCCACAAATACCTATGAAATGTAGGATATTGACTTCTCTGTTCAAAGGTACCTTAGAAAGTGTCATAACTAAAATTTCCATTTAATGTTTCAATTCCTAACCATAGTAACAGAAGCAATTGCAGAGGACAGTGGAATTTAAAAAGTGAGGAAAAGTGTGATTTGCCCAATTTGCTTCACATAGGAAAAGAGACAATCCCTAAACAAAAGATTATAGATTCCATCTCCCTCCATAGGAAGACAGCTTCATCTGCATGATCTCCTACATACCTAACTCCCCTTTATGATACTTTGGAATGTTTTTCTGATCAGTGAATTCCCTACAACCACAAAAAAATTTATTCTATACTCAGTGATGAAGCGTGTTTTTAAAAACAAAAATTGAGTCATTTGCAGTCTCTATTTTTCTCGTCCTTAATGGAACAAACGAAAGGACTTTGAAATAGAAGACAACAGTGGTCAATTAATTTCATCCTGAGTAGCAGTATACCCGATAAACGACCCAAGCAACCACTTCTCTAACTGATGCTTCTAACAAAAACCATTACTCACCTCACTGCAGAAGTAGATGTTTACAGCGTTGCGGTGTTCAGGCTTGGGCAATTGAGCACAGTACCACATGTGGTCCTGGAAGAGAACTTAGAACTTGCTTGCTTGTTATCCCTCCCTCATCTGTATTAGACGCTATCTACTTCCCAACAATTGGATTGTTTTAAGAGTGAAATGGTCTTCACTTTCATGAAAAAGAAGTGAAAATGGATGAAACTGCTGATATCTTTTACAGGAGGTTAGGGAAAAACTGTCAGCGTTGTGACAGTTGATGCAGAAGAACATTCCTTTTGCATACTCAGACAGCATTGGTAAAGTAAAAAGAACACAAAGTTGCCTCCAAGCAACCAGGTGTCCCATTGGTTTCTCTTGTGGCATTCTACTTTTGTGGTACCGGCTTACCCCATCCAAACATTCCTTGTACTGATAGTAACAGTGACAGCTATGCCAGAGAGGAATTTTCAGCAGTTAAATTGACTGAATAGCTCTGGATCCTAAACCAGATCTCATCTACCTGAAGAGGTCCTCTGTAGAATGCATAGGAAATGAAGTTTCTATTGAATTAAATAAAAAAAAAAATCAGTTTACTTCTTAGAAAAACAGTACTGTTTTTATCCGAACCAACCCAAACCATTCTATGATTACTAAAACTGGAAGGAAACAGAAAAGCTTTCAGGCACAGAATACTTTCTTCAAGGATACTGTTAAAAAATGCTTGGTACCCCAGAAGCAGTCTTCTATTTCTAGTTCCATTGGACAAATTAAGAATGCAGTTCCCCTTACAAGTACACCCTACTCACACACTTAGGCCATCACAAATACAGACTTCTGCTGTACGAAGAAGCTTATACTGAAAGTCTTTAGCCAAAGATCTCTTGTCCTTCAACTGTAAGCCAGACACCATATATCCCCTGTGAGTACTCAGTCCCATGGTGGAATTTAGAGGTAAAATAATTTCTGAATGTTTCTAGTTCATGTTAAATAATTGCATGCTCATGCCACAGTGAAGATGGCCCAGCAGCCCAAACCAAGACAGAAGGAGTATTTGCTGGCAAGATTCTCCAAATGCAGTTTGCAATCCAGGGAGTCTTCAGCATGTGAAGGGAGGTGCTCACACAGCCCACAACAAATCGCTGACCTTTGGTTTCCTGATGCAGTGCTGATTTCTGGCATGCAAAGGAGCATTAAACTGCATAGAGTTCTATGGAGGTTCTGTGGCCAAAACCACTGAAATAAAATGTTGGCTTAAATACATAACATGAGCTGGAGGAAATATTTGATCAACTGCTGCTCTTTGCAGTCCTCCAGTTAGCTCTTGTATCAAGACACATAACTGGATCTGCAGGAGCATCACACACAGTCTAAGGCAGAAATAAATATTTTACTAATCTGCCTCTTTTGTTCATAAACTTACACAAGACAACTAGTACTGTGGGTTTCAGAGAAGAAATCTACATAATACCATGTGTGATAAACCTCTGAAGATGAAAATTAACTGATGTTTTTGTTACATTTTCCTCTTTGTCCTTAGAAAACCTGCCTGAATAATAGAACTATATATATAATGTTTTCTGAGGCTGACTAGCTAGTTTGTTTCCAGTAAAATGACTTTCCCTTGAGAGGAACATTAAGATTTCTTTAATGCAATCTTCATCCATTACCATTGATTACGGCATCGTTAAATATGAAAACTAGGATTAACCCTTTGTGAAAGATATCACTTTCCACATAACAGAGTAAACATTTTCCTCTGCATGCTTTACTCTAAGAGGGAAGCTTCAACAAATATTTTATTTATGTACTGTTTTGAATGAAGAAATTGCCTGTAGCAAAAACCTAAGCACATCTCACTGACAAAATACTCATCATTTGGATGAGGATGGAGCAACAATATTAAAGTCTGTGACAAAAACCACTTGCAACCCAGGCACCCTTTGTGGCACCAAGGAGTTGAGTGCAACTAAATAGTCCCTAGTCAGATAAGCTGATGAATTACATCAATCCTTGTGCATAAATCAATACATCTATGAAAAGATTGGTTGAAGACCAAGTTGCTTCAGCTGCAGTGTAAAGCTAACTGTCCAGTCAGCTTAGTAATAAGAGTGCATCTCTGGAAGGTAGAATGGCTTGATCTAAATCATGCATGGAATAGCCATGACTGAAGAGAAAACAGCGGAGGAATTGTATGTTAATGTGCTAATAGTGCTTGAGCAAAACAACTTTTAAAATGAACTTTCTTGTCGATTTTTTCTTTTTTTTTTTTTTTCCAAAAGTCCAATTTAGTTTTGTCTTTGAAGAAAGAAGGATTTTGACAAAACACCATAGGAACTGATATTACTTACTGTAATTAATACCCTGTTCTGTAATCAGTGTTTAATGCCTGAAGTTTTAAAATGTTAAGTGCCAGGTACAAAGGCAGTAGTTCTGCCTTGCTTCCTGGCACCAGGTGAGCAGGTCTTGTGCTGGCTTCCTTAAACCAGCTCACTCCCATGATGTAATAAAGCATCTTGAAGATCACATTCAAACTCTCCCTCTACAGCTTTGCACATATTGTAAGTAGACAAATTCACCAAATGCTCACTATAAAGAGTATTCCCACTTTCCACATTTATCAAGAGGATTTTTTTAAAGGATTGATCTATAACCTGAGGGATCAATTTGGGCAAAAGCACATCAGATCAATAAAGTAAGGAATTAAAAGCAAAAGAAGACAGGAAACTAAGAGAAATAGGAAGGCATTTTTAACAGGCACTGCATACATCCCCTTGCAAACAAGAACTGATCTCATGAGTAGGCAGTCTCACTCTTTACTTCCCTCTAAACCAGTAAAGAGCACATTTTTATTACTCATACAACTTGTTATCTTTGCATCTAAGTGCCAGGCACTGATTTCTCTCTTAGGGCTAAACACATTTCCATTGGCACACATTCAGATTCTCTCAGCAGCTTATTATGGGGCAACACACTAAAATAGATTAGAAAATATGCCTCTCTCTTCAAGAATACTACTTTACATGATAACACTGATTTAAAGAGCAGCATTTGAGCAAAGACACCCCATCTCTTTACTGCAAAGACTTGAGCCCTACCCTGGTGGGAGGTCATTTCCTTAATGCTTTGATCAACCCCTACACAAAACCCATAAGAATATGAGAACTAGCTGGCTCATAGGAGGCAGCGATACCACACATTATATTTTGTCTGTCAGTCCACTGATATGCATCTGCAATTAATATTTATGATTTTTTTTTGGAAGGGACGCAAATTCAAGATATGATACATACACCTGCTCATAGGCAGTGCTGAGGTAGGCAGTCCAGCAGTCATTCAAAGGTGACTCAGGGGGAGCTGGTTTAAAACAAGCATTTTATCTCATAGCATCATATACTTTGTCCAGGGATCTCTCTAGGATTTGCTAGCACAGGTAGAGGGCATTTCAGTTTGTCTCTAATGTAAAAGGTTAATGTTTTACCTTTACTATTCCGTGGGATAAAGAAACTATTCAAACCTGAAAACATACAGCAAGAAGTTGATCTCTAAAAAATAAACGTTATCATTTCAATGTCATATAATAAACTGCTTGAAAGAAAGTGAAATCGTTCTGTCAGAAAGAATACAGGTTGTCAGTCTGCAGCACATCTTTGAAAACAGACTATAATAAGAATCACAAAGTGTTCCACTGGGAGGATTGTCTGTGATTAAGAATATTACAATAGGATCTTTGAAATTCCTCTAAATTCAGAAAAGAAGAGCCCTAGAGAACACTAAATACTGACATCAGAGGGCAAAATTCTGTCACATTCTCAAAGTTTTGTACTTGACCAGCTCTTGTGTTTTCAAAGGAATTACAGGAAGAGTGAAGAGTAAGTATCAAGCTCCAAAGAGCTAGTTGTAAAGTTTCAAGACATGATCATTGCAAGCCTTCCATGAACTATTCTGCATAGGAAACATTCCTCTTCCTCAGCCATGTAACATCTAGAACACAGTGATAGCCTCGACTGCTTTTCCTAACGCATTCCAATCAAAAGGTGAATAACAACAACAACTAAATAATGCATTGAGTGATTTTAGTGATTTAATGATTGAGTGAGCATAGATTGAGTCTATGCTATCTATGTAACTTTTTGACTGACACAAAATTAGAACCAAATATCCAGGTGCTATAGTCAACAGTTCATGACAGCATCAGCATTGAAGTCAGTGCAGAGCATTCTTTACTACTACAAAGTTTACTATTCTTTGAACAGGATCTTAATGAAATAAAGTGTGGCTTTAAAATGTGTTAGCTAAAGCACTGAATAAAAGCAACAGAAGTCTCACCATGAAACTGAAATGTCAAATATTTTATCAGTTTACTGAACTACACAAGTTCTGCTTTTGATCTATCACAGAAAACAGAAAGATACAGTGAGGGATGAATTCATGTTCATCCACGCTACGTTCTCTCTGTAGTTCTCTTGAGGATTCACAAAAGCTAGCTTATTTGAATACAGCATCAACTTGGCAAAACATTCTTAATTTATAATAACTTCAGTGCATCACTGAAACACAGCTGCTTAAGTATTTGTTTATGATGCTTTTTAATACTTGCTTTTATTATCATCAGGGATATACTTTTACAACTTGTTCATATCTACTATGAATCAACAATAATTAGCATTAAAAACAATACATTTATCACACCAATATACTGGCTGTCTAAGGAAGATGCTAAAGAAAACAAGGATTTCATACTTAAAAACACAAAGCATAAGATTTTAATATATTTATCCAAATATTTTCCTCCACAGAGGCTTTTCTTTTTTATGAAATTATCTTTACAGCAAATACATCTGGAATAGATCTTACCTGACAAATGAAGGCATAATAAAAGTAGAAAGAATAGTCTTGAACTAAATATAGCACTGAAATGGGAACAAGGGGTCATGACAACTCTGCTAAACACGTGGTGTGATCCCAAAAAGAACAACAGTTTGTCATTTTCACTTGTTATAGTTCCCCTATTTGTAAAATGTGAATATCTTTAGAGGCTAACACAGATGGTGGGCTGTAAATCAATGTGAACGCCTAATTATGCTTATTTTTAATACATAACAGTCAACTCAAAGGTGAATGAATGAAAAATAACAGAAGAGCTATGCTTTCAATTATACTGTCAAAAAAAAATGTTTGTATTACACATAATAGCTGAATTTTCTTTTTTTTTTTCTAATGAAATAGAAAGAAATCTGAAGGAGAAGGAAAAGGAAATTATATCTTGATTCTCAAATTGGCTCATTACTCTGGATATACACCTGAAACAGCTACAGAGCTCTGGATTTTCACACCATACTGAAATTCTCCCTTAGAAAGGCAGGCTCTATAGCATCTCGCATTGAGTCTCCCCAGCATAGCTGCTTTTGAAGACATGCCCAGTTCCACAGGTGACCCACAGGATGAGTTCTTTAAAGGCTCTTACAGGAAGGATTTTTATTAACATCAAATGAAGATCCTAGGATGGTGTGTTACTACGAATGAGACTCATTCAGAGTCTATGCTTACAAAAGCTATTAAGGATGAAAACAATAGGGAATATATTTTCCTTCAATGTCCCATTTCATTTTGAGGTTGTTCTGGTTTTTTTTTTGAGGTGGTGTATTTCAAGACACAAATGAACTCCTCAAGTGTAAGCATTTAAAATACCAATAAGAAATTATCAATGCATCCATCTCTATTCTATAGAAAAAAATAATAAAAAAAACTGCTTATAATCTGAATATAAAACAGTAGGTGAGGATAACACAAGACTTTCACAAGTGATTTTAACCCATTTCCTAAAGAATATCTATAGGATAATCAGAAAAACCATGAAATCACTTATGTGCAATAAGCACATACTTAAAGTCTCAAGGTCTCTCTTCTAAACAGTTTGGGTCTTCACCTCTTGCATTTTGTGTATCTTACCAGACCAAAGGATAGGTAACATGAACACTATGCTGATGGGAAATCCACTCTTTCTGAACTCTAATTGTAGTCGACTAATGGAAAACTGCCGTTCACTTTGTTCTGTTATCTTTAATCCCCCACAGTGAATGCTTTGCTTTCAGTGCTGTACTCCTGGTTGCAAATACCCCAGAATTACTCCCAACAATCAGAAAAGGAACCCGCAGGAAGGAAAATGGCTCTGTATTAAAGCAGCTCGAGAAGCAAACGGGAAAAAATGAGGAAGAGTTATTGGAATGACTAATAGCACAGTAGGTGTCATATTAAAAAAATGTGTAGTATAAAATGAGATAATAAAAAACAGGTTAGTAGAAATTCATCCCCAGTGAATCATAAGTTTAAAACATTTGCAGAAACAAATGGGTTACAATATAAAATCCCAATTATTTAGAATTGAGATGAGTAACCTCCTGCCTTATATATTTCTGAAAGAACTATAGAGCTGCTGAAAAGGCTTTTAAAATATCAAATAATGAGAAAAACCATTTTCTCATAATAAAATCCTTGACAAACAAGTTATTATTTCATAATAATAAAAAAAAACTATTAAAACTTCCTAACTGCTGAAACTACATGAGATGCGTTGAAAGAGGTGTAGGCAATCTTGCTGCTGCTATAAGATTCCAGTTAGAAATTTAGGTAGAACAGAAAGCACGGGGAAAGCATTGACTTTGTGCTTTGTTCTTGTTCTCATGCTCTCACATACTGGCTAACATTTGAGCATATGTTTCCATGTCTCTTTTATCTTTATGGGAGGTAAACATTCTGTGGCAGTTTCCTCAGTATTTCAAATGACTACAGGTTTACAAGGGGTACTGCTGAATTTTTGTTTGATTCCAGAACTTGCACTGCTAGACAACCTACATCTGGGAACAAAACTGTCTTAATCCTTTAGATTTACTGTTTGTTGAAGAAGATTGCGACAGCAGGCAGTGATGTTTCATTAATTGTGGTACAATAAGAAACAGAAAAAACCTTTTGCTTTCCAGTATGAAATATCTTTATTTTCCTCTCAAATGCTGCAAATCTTTTTAGTGAAACCTATCCTCGAATTCAAGGCTGCTGGCTGAGGAGGGAATAGCTAGGCAGCCTACAATTCTTACTGTCTTTCTGCAGTCTTTTACTCTGCTATAACCAGCTCTCCTGCATCTCCTTTAAAACAGTCATAAAGTGGTCAACACATAGTCAAAATCTCCAAGCGTATCTCTATCCTCCATGGCCTCCTGCCATCAGCAATTAGCACATTATTCTCTACAATGACACTTTCCAATCACTCTCTATACAATCCATCTGATTGTCAGCTTGCAAACATGACTGAATTTATTCTGGAATGCATTACATGCATGTAATCATTTACGTTACTGGCACACAAACTTTGTCATTGAAGAAATATACTAAATGGCAGGTGTGTATGGCTGTAATTTATTTATTCCCTCTGTGGTTCAGCTGTCAAAATATCATCTTAAATGTTTACTGTTAAATATAAAAAAAATTATCCAATATGAGAGAATTACACCCCCTTCCCCCTCCCCAAAAGGACTAGAAGCAGCAACCACATTTAATCTTAAACAGTTAATTCAAGTCTCAAAATATTTTTGGAGTGATGAGAAAACCCTTGGAGAGCGTGAAGTGTAACATCAGTGTCAAGATAATTATTTTATTCAATCTACTCTATATTTCAGAACTGATCCCATACCACACTGCATAACAGCTGCTGAATCAAAGCGGGACCTTAAGGATACACTGTTATTCCCCGAAGGAATATCCACCAAATTTTGCTGTTGGAGTCCTATAGAAGTAGAGCTCTTAACTCATTTGATAAATACAGTAATAATGAATTATTAAAGATCCCAGGAAAATGTCAAGAAGGAACGTCCCTTGGCAAAGCATCTAGCCTTCTCTCAACATAATCCTAACAGAGTAGTCTTGAAATGCCAGAGGAAAATCTGGATGTAAACCCTTTTAGTCCCATGTCTCCAGTTTTGTACAGTGGCTATATTTCAGCTCAGAAACAACAGAATTAATCTAATCAAACTGTAGCTATGGAAGAGTTAGACATGATGTCTATCTTAATAATTCATATTTTAGTTAAAATTGAGAGGAGTACATCTGCTGCTCCAAAATCTTTTTGAGGATAAAATGAGCAGCCCTCAAAGCTGTTAGGGTAATTCCATTCTGAATCAGGTTTCCAACACACACAAACCCTGGCAAAGACCTTTGCACCACTCATCCTCACTTAATTTGACCCCTGTGCCTAGACCAACCAGTTTGATACCATCTAATCCTTCCTTCCGTCACCTCTATTTCTCACTTAACAATGGAATCAGTCTTGTGAGATGCAAGGCAACCTCTGCAAAACGCTGAGCTCCTTTCCTTCCACAGAATAAAATAAGACACTCTTCAACACCTTGAAGGGTCTGAGCGTTCTGGGTGTATATATATAAAGTTAGATGTGTCTTATCTCCCACAAGACTTTATCCACTCTGACTGATGGAAGTCCTCATTCCCAATTCTTAATAACTGGAGGAGGGCACTGCCATTATTTAATGCTCTCAACTTTCTCTTTTAATGGGAGTTAAATGTGGATTTGTTCTTGAAAGTTTAACTTCAGAAGATCCCCTACAAGTTGTACGTTCACTGGAAGCAAAGTGCATTAAAAGTCGAGACAAAGTTCACATAGTAAAATGGCTCCTATTTTATGTGAGGGGTTCATAGCCCTGCATAATAATCTCACTCAAAGGATACAAAGGCATAAGATTCCCTAAAATCAATGGGAGATGCATCTCAAAAGAGTACAGACAATTTGTATTGGCAATATTTTTATTACTATGCTCAATTCATATTGCTTTGCTTAATAGATACATTGATGCTAAAGATGTCCAATTAAAACTTGGTTCATGGAGTGCAGCTCTCCCCGAAAGCAACTCATAATCAGGAAGCTACTGTCGAAAAGCATATACATGAAGCCCAGAACTTTCAATGCTATACCTGCTGAAAATGTTTCAGCAAAGTTTTAACCTGCTTGCATATAGATAATTATCATGTGCTTCATTAAAGTGTAAGTGAAGAGGAAGCCTGCTATCTCTTTGAGATGCCTTTCAATTATTATACTGTGCAACTAATTCCCCAAAGAACCGATAAGTTGTTTAAGCCAAGGTTGCTGCTTCAACAGAAGCTAAGATTGTCCAAAGATGTACTGAGTCAATCACAGACATTTACTTGATCAACAGGTTAATGATATCTGGGATAAAACATAGCTTAGGCCCCTCAAAGGACCCACAAAAATTCCCAGGTGAAGGATTTAACCAATTGACTTCAGATAAGAGCTGAAACACCACCGTTATAGAAGTGTTTTTCTCCAACTAAACTAATACAGAATGGGGACAGAAAATGATCTATTAAAATAATGTTTATTATTTGACCACGCTAATTTAAGGTACATTAAATGCATGGATCAGGAAGAATGCTGTTATAGTAAAACTGAAATAGTTTAGCAGTAATTTCAGCATATCAAATCATGCATTCTAAGCAGACCGTGGAAAATTATCATTGTACTATTAAAAATAAAACATGTTCTAAAGTAATTTGAGCACTATGGATGAAATGCAGCTTTCAAAATAAGCACACGTCCTGAAGAGATATCCTTAAATCTGACAGGCTTTTAATAACAAGATAATGTCAGAGCTTTTCAAGGTGTTTCTCATGAGTCTACATGATTTTGTGATTTGCCTTTATTTCCCTATTGGAGTTCCAGTTCAACCTACAATTTCATGCCAAGCATTAAGTAATTATGAAACAATTACACCCTGCTGCTCCTGAATTTCTCTGTCCTTCAGATAACTGCTAATTTAGCACAGAAATGGCACATTAGAATGCTGGACCTAGTGGCTGTGGTTTTATCTTGATTTACAAAATCTTGGAAGGAATGCTGTGATAGAGAACTGCATGATGATTTACTGTGTTTACATGCTCCTAACACTGAACAAAGACTGTTTCAATAGGATCTGAAATAATAGCAAAATCTTTTAGGAGCTATGTTCCCTTCAAACAGCCTCCATGCATACTTTCTGTCATAAATGGCGTCCTACACTACATCTTGGCAAACACAGTATGCCCTGAGTTGCAGTTTATTAAAGAAATATTGTTTTGGGTTCTGCTGATGGTGCTAGGAGAAAGACTGCTTAGAATACCTGCTCTCCTGAGGTGAACTGAGATATCTGTCCAGACAAGGAGTGGACCTTAGTTCTCTGTCATTTCTATCACAACTAGAGAACTACTGGGTCTGACATGCTGTTGGAGATGATGTGGACTCATACCATGGACTTGGAGGACACTACTGGCTTGAACATAACATGACTGCTGTTTCCTGAATAGGACTTATCAGCACACCACTTAGTCCTTTTCAACTTTTTTTCATACTTCTCTACAAATAGTTGTCTTTGTTACACATTTAATTTCTTATCTTTCCATCTTGTATTTAATTGCTTTTGACTTCTCAGGTACCACAGAACACTTTTTAATGCAATAACAGCCAGCAAGCAATGATAGAAAAGCTGTGAATTTTCAAGGCATACTGATTTTTTTTTCTCCTGTAAATCTATTCCTTATGATAAAAGAAACAGTATACCTTTGCTCTGCGATAGAGAACCTATTAGCTTTTGGGGCTTCTATTAGCTACAAGCTCTGCAACACTTTTTACAAATAGGATGGTCATTTGCAAGTGAAGTCGGGGATCTGCTGTGTACACTTAGCCAGAGAGTTCCTTTGTAATCTGTTCAGTTGGATTCTAACTCCAAAAAGTTAAGAAATGAAGGGAAGAAAAAAGAGTATTTCAAGCACTTCAACAAAGAAAAAAACCTTGTAAGAGAAATAGAAAAAAGACCAACATTTCCCTTTGAACACATACTCTCCACGGAGAGCTAAAAAACAAAAACAAAACAAACAATCAAGATTGTGCCAATTATGATAAGTATAGGAATGATGTGCTATCATCGCAGCAATCTGCCAAATTCCACTGGCACCATATAGCGCTACGTTAGCTGTCCAAGATTAAAACATTTCTGCTATTTTACGGGTCACCTTAAGAACAGAGACTATATTAGATGAAGAAACAAAGGACTCAAGATCCTTTATAGAAACTAAAGGAACCTACTAGATTTATACATATATGTATAAAAAAGAAAATAACTATACAGTTTATGATAAACTTCATTTGAATGGAATTCGTTAGCTGCCATTAAGAAAACAGTGTTAATGAGACTTAGGAATTCAGAAAAGGATATGTTTGTATAAGGGAAGCCCATAACCATTAATGTACAGATCTCCCTCTACTTTGCTGTTCTGTTTTTGATTTCTCACCTAAAGTATAAACAAGACACAAAACAGCATAGAAAGTCATAATATTAGGGCTTGCAGTATATTTAGTATACTGGAATGGTGTCACCTTCAGTAGTTCTTGAAAATCATTAGTAAGTGTCTCCCAGACTCTCTAGAGGTCTATTTCACAAGATGTTTTAATTATTCCTACACTACTCTTAATAGAAATTAGCACATCAAAGCAATGATAAACCAATGAGAAATAATTCTTCTTCTAGAAGTCCTCAGGTTCATGTTTTGTGCTTTTGTGAATATAAAAAGGTACTATTTCTGTAAAAGTACTATCTAAACAGGACACAGAGTAATGAAGTAAAATTTTTCCTAGCTCCTAACAATTCTATTAAAGATTTCTTCCGAAACTTTCTTCTTTATAGACTGTTACAATTCAGTTTTTCAAAGTACATACTGGCTCAAAACCAACATCAAACTGACTTGTTAGCTTAATCTAGCTTCTGTTCAAATCAATAGTTAAACCAAAAATAATCTCAACTAGGACTGAAACCCAGAAAAAGTCCAAATCCATTTTTCTCCATGTCAATCTCTTACTTACATTAATAAGCCATAAATAAACAGATATTTAATGGCACCACAGTTTAATTCAGTCTTTAACAAGTGACCTGTCCATGCTACAGTGAAGGAACTTGGGACCCCAGGATTTTGATTTCAGAAAGAGTTCCAGGATGTGCTAACAAATTAAAATCAAGAAATGAGAAATAGTCAATTATAATCAACCACTTTGTAATTCCACTCCATAAAATAGAGCTCCCAATAACTCCCCTTATCCAGTGCTATAGCTGAAAGTCTTGTTAACAGATCTCAAGGAAAAAGAGTTCCAGATCGTTGGGCATTTTATGTCACTTTAATGTTTAGGGAGGCAGCTGAGGAAATATACTAGCTTATGCTTATGTTCTCATATTCATAGCGGACAGTTTATGGGCTAAATGAAGGATCAAGTTTCTTTTTAAATGGATACCTGCAATCTTATTTCCAAGTGATGAAGTATAATTAAATTAAGTTAAAATATAAATTCCACTATGCATTTAAGCTTCAGGTTGAATCAACTGTAGAGATGCATTTGCTGACTTGTTTTGGCAAGTTAACTCTCTGCAGGGAAGAAGATTAACAAGGAAGAGAGGCCATGAAAAAATTCACTCTTAGACTTGGGGATTTTAAGATTATATTGGTCATTTGCCTTTATGCAAAATGTAAACATATGTGCAATTGCATTTTAGAGAAAACTAAGTATGCGTAAGATAGGATTAATATGTCATACCAGTGCATGAAGACATCTAGTTGCATTTTTTCTTTAACTTGACACTCAGATTTAGTCCATGGTAAAAACTGTCACTAATCACATTGTCTGAACAAACTGAGATTAGCAGGGCTGATAAACGACAGCTTTCTTACTCATTCTTTTGATGGAAAAACAAAGCAAAAAAGAAAAGCAAAACAAAAAAACACAAGCAAAAAGCTGACAAGCCGTAATTTTTTTTCCCCTCTCATGAGAAGAAATTCAAGTTTGATGGCTGATGCCTACTTAGCAGTCATCTTTGCTTTTGAGTCTGACATACACATTAAAGAAAGAAATTTGTGTTTTGATTTACTTTTACTCCATGGCTAGATTGTGACAGATAGATAATAACTTAGAGCAAAACAATATCTAACTCAAAGTTAAGCAATCTCATGGAAGATGACCGTATAAAGCTCTAACTTTCCCATGAGTGCAAATTGTCACAGCCTGGTGTGGCTGTGAAACGTTGGGAAAAGTACCCACATGACCAACACACAGAGGACTCCTAAAATGCACTTTCTCTTAAAGAGTGAGGGGAAAAAATATAATCTATGCTACTTGATCTGTAAAGTTTTCACATTTTTTTGCTAGTATAACAATAAATGAACTTAGAATAGCAATCAGAATTACATTATCAAGTCCTACAATCATTGCAAAGCTATGTTTATAATACCATTTTGGGATGAAGAGTGTAACCTTACATAGAAAAACTTATAGTGAGGGCTCCTCAGAGAAGAAATGTCATTTAAGCTTACCTCTATTCCATTTTCCATTACTTATTGCTAGAGTAGTACTGCTTTTCTGAGTAAAGACTACCAATATTGCCTCCAAAGCCAGAGTTGAAAAGTTGCAAGTCCTTCTGTTTATCCTGCTTCTCTCATGCTCAGTATAGCCATCCACCTGGAGATGACTAATGCAAGCACCCTGCTGGAAAGCCCTTCCATCTCCCTGAAACTGAACTTCCCTGGCCAAGGGCCAAAAGAGGACCCTTCTACAGTGCTGTGTAGAGAGAGAACAAGGCTTAGTCAAGGCAATCTTTATCAGACCTGGACTTTTGAGGCATCCAAAAGAGAAGAGCCTTTGGAAAGTAAATTTGGGTGGGCATACAGAGCTGATAAAGTCACAAACCACAACTATTAACCACAGTTTTGAAGATAAGGCCACTTCTGAAACTACCTAACAGCCCTTAGAGTTATAAAATGTTATCTCACTAGCAGTGGTAGTGCCAAGTTATCAAAGAACTGAATTTAAGCCAGCTAGCTGCCAACACTCAAAACAACATTGTCTTCATTCTAAGATAGTACACCCTTATACAGCTTGCGCAATGGAATATACAGCTCAGAGTCACTTTATCTTCTTCCACTTCCCAGTTACTACTGCATGTCTGAACCTTTCCCAGATACCCAGTATCTATCAAACCCATACTCTGGCTCCTTCTTTGACCCCCGCCCCCCCTCCTTTCTTGCTTCTTTCTGTATATATAATGAAATCTATTCAGAGAGTCTTGGACCTACAAATTACACCTGAAATTAGGAAGCTATTACACTACATTGCTTTCAATATTCTGCCAGGTTACAGTTCTATGTGAAAATGAATGAATGAATAGGTACTATGTTAACAGTTATTTGAGCTTTCTAGTAGGAAGAAAGAGGGCCAGATAATTTTATAGAACAGTTTGCCTTTTCCATAGAACTCCCAAATGACCAAGTAAACAAGGAGAAGCTTGTTCCTTAATATACATTAATTACATTATCAACTTGGTTCTTACTGAGTGTTTTTATAATGCCACCTCTAGAGAATTGTTATTTATAAATAGGTATTGTAGATAGAAGAGACTTATTAGAGTCAGTACCCAAATTACATTTCCAGTCTGCTATTAACTCACCTGTGGTGAATAACACAAAGTTTGTGAAAATAAAAACCTGCCTAATTAACTTGAAGCAAGCAAATACTGTGTGCTGCTATCTTTGGTGTTTAATGGGTAAAGTTAAGCCGAAGATTAATGCTAGGCAGGAAAATACTTTTTATTTTAAACCTGTTCTCAGTCCCTGGTCTTACTGACTGTACAGCCTCTTTCCCTTCTCACCAGGGCCTTTTGCAAAGAGAGGAGTCCTATGGGAAACAGGTTGCAATGGTGTAAACCAAAAAGGAAACAAACACGCTGGTGGACTGAATACAGCTAAATGCTCAATAACTGTCCTTCATTGTGGCGCTTCCCAGCTTTTCTTTTGAACTGTGAAAATAAAAACTTTCAATACCTAATTCAGAATAAGTTTGTAAGATTAATTAATATATGCAAAAGAAACTAAACAGGCCCTAACCTTTTTAATTTCACGGTGTATAAAACAGAAGTAATGTAGATGATTATCTTACAAGAGGAAACTCAAGACCTGTTCTCCAGAAGCATTAGTAATTCCACAGTATTTCTACCAGAGAGACATACTCCTTGAAGATTACAACACCAAACTCAGAAAGATAGGAGCTACATGCTCAGCTGGAAGGTGAATCTCAATATAATTCTGCTTCTATTTCTATTCTACTTCCTTAAAACGTTCTTAACCACCTTCTTCTATGATTCTTCTTCAGGTAACAGGATGGTATAATGCTAAAAACTGTATCAAAAGAAGGGAGTAAACTCACCACTTCAGCTGCGTTGCATTTCACACACTAGCACAAAGATATTTTATAGAAAAATCCTATTCATTTTTCATTGCAGAATTAGATGTTTGTTTCAGTATGAACCTTCATGCCTTTTTAAAAAAGTTACTTAAAAGAATATCTATTAAGAATAAAATTAAATTGACAGGAAAAGCTTATAGTAAGACTAGAAAGCTCAAGTCAAAATCAACTCTGATCTGCTTAAATTAAAACTGACTGATATCACATCTAAGTCCACATGATTAGAAACTGATTTGCATTGACAAAACAAAGGAAGTACTATTCAAAACATTAAGATCAATTCTGTTCATGAATGAAAGTGTCTGTTATATATGTGAATAGAAGTATTTACTGAAGTTGAATCAACGCTTCCTTCCAACTTTCCATTTTTTAAACTTTGTTACATTTTAAGAACAAATGTCAAAGCATGACAGGAAAATACTTGTACTGATCTCTCTCCACCAAGGTTTTAAGATATTCCATTTTTTTCTCCCTCCCAGAATTGAGCAAAGCTCCAGTGAACCATAACTGCAAATGTGAGACCTTGCCTGTCTGCACGCTGCATAGGTAGCAATCATGATTGACAAAGGCTTCCAGTAATAGCAGCAAAATACACAAATGAGTTAACCAGAGATTACTCAAGAGAGCATCTGAATTTTAACTTTCCATTTCTTTATTTCCCTAGCCTTTTTCTGTAGCAGAACTTGATCACTTCCAGAATTGGATATCTGTGACATAGTACAGTCTGTATATCCAGCCTAATGTTTACCCTTGCTAAACCTATGTGACAGACATCTATGCAGTGAAGACAAATTGCATGATAAATGTTGATTTGACTTCAGGAGCTTCCTGATTTTAGTCTGATGACATCCATCTCACAAGCATTTGGTTATCTAGGGTAACATTTAGTATATTGATGACAAGACATTTAAAATATGAGCTTTCAAGGATCACTAGCTCATTAGAGGATTAATCACCCTTTACAAGCACCTATTTCTTCCCACTGACTCTAGAGGGAAGTAGAGGACCAAGCTATAATACATTACTCACTATTAGATCAATCGTCCTACTTTACACCTGTCTGTTTTTCTGCTTTATTTTGAAGACAGTTGCAGAAGTACATTGATGCACGACGCTGGATCTTCCAAAATTTTAATTCCTGGGGTTTTTGTTTGTTTTTAATTCCTGGTGGTTACTGACTGTGTTTGGAATCTTTTCGACACTTTTACAATTGAACATAGAAGTCTTGAGTTGTGATGACAAAGAACCCAACGTATTCACCAGAGCCAGTATTTCATCTTGAAAGTAACGATAGAGAGAAGTTTTTAAACAAAAACAAAGCCCTTTTTGTCTCAACACAGCCACTACTTCAAAAATATTACGTGCCAACATCACCCTTTGGTTTTTGGTGACTATTTTATAGAAGCAAGAACCGTTTGTCACTTTTCTGATTGCACATAAAGAATTTTTTCCTTAATAATTACAGATAATTATAAATCCCTTGTATATTTTTGCAAAAACCTGCATATTCTATGTATTAAATGTTAATGAGATAATGTGAGGTTCAACATTATTTCTCATTTAACAAACAACTTACATACTGTAAATATTCATGCAGCCTTTAGCTATTTAGAACTAAGGGGTTCTGAACACTAAGCATTTCATTACTTCTAATATTCAAGCCAGTTATTTATGTTATGACAGTAGGGAAGTTCCTGGAGGGCTTGATACTATACATTAACAAAATAAAACACAACAAAATTCCTTTTTAAATCTGAGAACGTTTTCCTAGAACTACTTAAACATCCCTCAATTGACTTTTTTCTATTGACTCTTACTTTCATTATTAAATGATTTAGGACCATTCTTCATTAGAGTTCTCTCAATATATTTTGGTTTATTTTAGCAGAGAACCAATGAAACCTTTTTCTTCCTCTCTCTCTCTACTGAGTGCTCATTTTCATCGGGATCATAAACTTACTCATTGCAGGAAACTATATTTACAGCCAATAAGACACACTGACTGCTTTCAGCTTTGAAATACACAGTTTTGCAAAGAGTCGGTATAAGTGCATAGGGGTCGAAAAGGAAAATGAGGTTGTAGTGCCAATCTCATTAGCTCCTACCATCATACTGACATTTTCTGTTCCTAGCATGGCCCTGAGGCAGCTTTTCTGAGGCTATGTGAACCCTTGCTTCAGACAGCTGACCACGCTGCCATTCAGCTGCACACTATGCGTGCACCAAGAGACAAACTGCAGTATCTAAGAAGTTTCACTCAAGATTTTCTCATATTTCCCTAATGAACATAAAGAAAGTTCTTAAGAAATGTCATGACTGAGCCTTATACACTGTAAACTTTACCTACTATTTTCTTAGCATATGAAATCATTAGGCAGTGCTACTTGTCACATTTAGCTCTGATTATCCAGAGGTTGACCGCAAAACCAAGAGATTAAAGTGAATTAATAAACAGAAGTATTCAATTCAATTTAATTCTTTAGTCTCTTGGGTAAATTAGCGTTATATTTTAGAAGATTTTTGAAGTTTACAAGCTTGGAAAGTTTATATTCTGATGTATACTCTTGCTTATAAAACTATAGCTTAGAATAAAAATATACAGTAAGATGCAGCTCTGTATTATATCAGAAATTTAGGCTACATTTATCACTTCCAATAGTGCACTGAATCTCCAAGATGAGTAAGCGTGAAATAATGAAAATGAACAACATTCTGAAAAACAGTTTTCTTACAACATGGGAAGGATAATATGGTTGCTTCATGTCACCCCAAAGTAAGAGGTTAGACAAGGTATGGAGTTCTTAAAAGAAAACTGCTCCAGGAGCTTAGATAGAGCATGGGCTCTTTGCTGACCTGTGGCAAAAGAACAGATTTTGTCTATGGAAAACATCTGCTTCCCTATTCCATTAGCAGAAGCAAAGTGGAACAGATTGAACAGGAACTGAACAGATCCTTCTGGCATCTGTACAGTCATTTACTCCATCTAAATAAGCTATATTCCACTCAAAAACAATCTGCCTTTTTGAAACTACTCAGGGAATCTAGTTCAAATCATTTCAGTTTCTGAAGGTCTCCTAAGATATCTTTAATATTGCATGCCAGTCTTTACCAAGATATGAAGTTGATCCTGTTCTGAGAAAAGGGCTGGACCACACAGCCTCCAGAGGCCCTTCCTCCTTTGTTATTCTGTGACTGTATGGAGTAAGCCATCCTTTACAGTCATTCACTCCAAGTGACAAATCAGAGCTTGACCTCACTTATAGACTCCTCCCTAAGAGTTCTTCCAATCTAAGAAAAAAGTGGTTAGCAAATACATAGCACTCCACAACACCAGCCGTGATACACACAAGGCTTTCACCAGGCATTGTTCTGATTTTGCTAGTTAAAAAAGGAGCTAACTTCAATAGCAGAGCAATGATAAGAACAGTATTGATAAGAACTTGAAATTTATCGAGTAACTAAAGGAGTTTGTACTCTCTCATTAACAGAAAACATACTCCAGAGTCTGATGAGATCATGTTTCCCTACCTGCTACCTATTAAATTTACAGCTGATACTCTTTTTTCAACTCTGTTAACATCCCAGATAGTAAACAAATCCCTGCGACCTACAAAGAGTTAAAATGATTATGAAACACTTAAAAAATCACCCAGATAATGCAGAGTTACTGGTCTGGTCCATCTCCAAAATGTGGAATATAAGACATTTAACTATAAAAACATTAAATCCCAACCACAAAGAATTAATGTGTGTACCTGTAGTGTGTATGTATATCTACATCTAAATATCATAATTCACCTTTCAAAGCCTACAGAGAATATCGCCATGGAAACTTGTAGCTGTCAACTGTCACAATCATTTCCAACCACACACCAGAAAAAAAAACAGTCTGCAAGTTATGTTCTTGGAAAATAACTTGCAGAAGTCGCTACTCTTACTTTGACTGTTCATCTTATACCAATGGTATCCCAGATTGGTCTGAAAGGCCCAAGTGATACACCCAGATTGAAAATGTACAGCTAGAAGTGCTCACCATGCTTCAGAAAAACTTGGAACCACTATCTCAGAGCAGTTTTCATGGGACCTATATCCAAGAGTGATTTACAAGAAAAGAAACCACATGTGTATATATGAATTTAAAGAATGCCACCTACCAACATGTAGAAATACGTATTACTTGGCAGCTTACAAGCAATACATTCTTATCACCAAATATCCCTGACAAGGTTACCATTCACATCAAAGCTGAGACTTTCAAGGCCACATAAAACACTCAAGATGCTCACTTGACAGAATGCCTTACATATTTAAAAACTTAGCCCAAATTTTTAACCTTTCAGAAATAAAGCAAAACTAAAGTTACAATACAGGACTTCTGGGTCTTGCATTTTAACATGAGGAAATGCACAGGGAATGAGATGCAAAAGGAGATCAATAGAGCTACCAGGAAAAAACACGTTTAAATTCCTGATTTATAAAGATTTAAGCCTGTGCCCTCAGAGCTCAAAGGCATTTGCCTCGAGAAGAACCATGACAGTAGCCAAGAAGGGTCAGAGAGACTGAGGAAACATGCTGCTCCAGTAGGTATAAAATATTTCATGTTTCCTGCAGCCAAAGGGAAAAAAAGGATACTACACAGAGATCAGAGACAATGACAAAATGAAGTCTGCTCAGAGTAGTACAAAAACAGCATCTGTGAGAAGCCCATCAGTTCCTTCTCACAGATATCAGTCATAACAAATATATACGTAATAGGCACTCTACAGCTGGAGCAAACAGAAGTGGAAGAAGTGTTTTTTTTTTTTTAGTTTTCACTTTTTTGGTCCCCAGGAAAAAGAAACATCTGCAAAAATAACGCAAGACCTTTTTCCAATCTTCTTTTCTTAAGCAGCTGTTCTCAACTAGCAGAACTATTCAGATGCAATTTTTGACCAGGACTCATGTCTTAAAAATTCTTTCACCTTTGCATTAGGAAGCAATCATATCCTTCAGAAAGACGTTAGAATTTTCAGCTGCTGTATTAGAGTAAATGTGAACTACAAGTAAAGCACAGAAGTTGTATGAAGTCTGCAGGGGATCCGCAAATGCATCTATACACGAATCCTAAATGTATATCCATAGACCAAATCCCGCCATTCGCCTAGAATCATTAGAAGTGAAACGACTGCTTCTGATTTTCTCAGAAATTTGACAAAATTAGAATGTGGGGACATGCTGTGAGCTGGGATGTGAGCACAGGTCTCACCTGGCACATTACCTTCAGATTACAGTTGTCTTCGGCCTGAGATTATAAAGAACAAAAACAGGTAATGAATTTGTACATATTCAAAACAGAAGTGATGAGAAATCAGGATACTTTTTTTCCTGAAAAGCTTTGTGTCCACTTTTTTCCATGCACTAATAAAAAAAGGTGACAGTCTACACTGCAAATTGACATACCCACCAGGAAACTGTCCAGGAGAGGGGATTTTAGGGACACACAATGGCAATCATGACAGCTACGTCTGACTGTGCCAAGACTGTCCAAAGCAGTTATGTTTCACTATTTCTTGTGCTCCGAAGACCTATCAGATAGGTCTAGGGGGGAAGCGTGATTTAGTACAGACTTCATAAAATAAGAAAATGTGAACAAAGATACAACTTCACCGAGCACAAAAGCCGGATCACAGGTCCTCACTTCACAGCATCAAGCCATTAAAATTCTTGACAGCAACACACGTTCCTGGCTTGCCAATGGCCCACTTTCTCGCAGCCTATTTTTGCTTAGAAAAACTTCTGAAAATCCTGAATATTAAACCTTTCTTCAAGCTATAATGATCACGGAGATTAGCTCTGATCAGCAGTTTTAGGCCATATGTAAATTTGATATCCCTAGGCATTGTAGCAAACCATGAAATACCCTTCTTTTTCCCTTTGGCTAGCAGTAATAAGGAGACTGCTCTACAGCCCTACATTAATATTGGTCCACACCATCTACTTAGCATTCAACAGGTTGTAACTCCTAGTTCATGTCAGGGATTAGCCCACAGCTAAGGTATACCAGATTTGCAAGAGAAAACAGTTTAATCACTGAAAGCAGCTACAAACAAAAACCTACCTCATTCTGGTTCTTTTAATTCTTTTTTTTTTTTTAATCTGTTTTCCAGTTCTTTGGTCACTGCAAAATAAATCTATTACAGCCACATTTAGGAAAATGGCAAAATACAGAAGTCTGGAAAGATATTTTTCCCTCACTCTAGCACACACAATTTAAAACCCTCAAAACGGCCTGAAGGGATACAGAAGTATACCAGTCATGGCAAAGTACAACAACATCTTTCATGCAAACATGTATTTAATTGAGCCATGATAGGAACGACTGAACCCTTTCCCTCTGTTACAGCCTATGTTACAGCACAGCCTCTCTCTCTCTGGAGAAGGTCTGAAAAAATGATCACTGCTTTTAGGAGAAAACTTGGTTTCAATTCATTTAGGAGAAAAAATTATCAGTATTCAGCAAACCACACAGAGCAAAGTTTCCTTGGCAGTTTCTCAACCTATAGCGCATGGCTGCAGGTGGCATAGTCAACAGCACTGTATGCCTCCGTGCAGGGACTTCAAGAAGCATACGTTGCTAATACTGTAACTGGCATTTTGATCTATATAGCAACGATATTCTATTCTAACATTCTAAATTTTTCTGTCCTTCCACTACACTTAGCAGTTCCTTTGTAAAGGAAGTGACAGTTAAATTGTAAGCTAGAAACTAAGGGTGGAAAACTAAAAGCTTTGTTTGCTTCCAGAAGGATTCTTCCATTTGAGGAAAAAAAAAAAAGTTAAAACTTGACTCAATAGCAATGAAGCCTGAAGCTGATAATTTCTACCTTCAGTTCCTGAATACAGCTGTAGTAATGAGAAAATAAGAGCCCAAAGGATGGATAAACTACATTATCTTAACTAGCAAAGGCAAACCTTCAAAAAATGAAATTGGAAAGGGAAAGCTATACTATTAACATTTTTTCCCTTGCTAAGAAAAAAAGACCCATTTTTCAACTCTTTACTTATTTAGTAAGCCTGCAGCATACTCCAAACCTGCTGAAAGTGTGACCTCCTAAAATTAAACTGCCAAATAAGCAAGATCACAAGCAGCCCAACAGGCACTTCTATCTCTTTGTCTTATAATGATTTTGAGTGCTGTAGATTTTTGTTAACAGAAACTATGATAGAGTTCAGCTTAAAAGCAAGAAGGCAAGGCTGTTTAAATTAAAAACCAAGAGTTTGCAAAATAATGTTTGCAAGCGTGTCCAAACAGTAATGTATGCAATTTCATGTTCCATTACACTGTCTGTTAAAAAATGCTGATGTGTCTCTATTACTTTTGTTTTCTATAGCCATGGTCTTTCTCTGTTACAATCGGGCACTGAGTTCCTATACCAAATTCTGTCCCCAGATTTGGGGATCACTTATTTCATCTGCAAAAAAAAAATGCTGACTCAACAAGAACAGTTCCACCCATTCTAACTTTGTTAACTCCATCAATCTTCATTTGCACAACTAAAATTTGTTCAACTAACATTGTATAAGTTGCTCCAACACAATGATTTGTAACACAGAAGTCATTCTTTCCACAGCTACAGCACAGACACTTCATATCTCAGTATATCACATCTTCGAGGTAATTAAATTTTGCCTTTTTGAGTTATTCTTCATTTTTGTTGTGTTATCTGAGTACTCAAAATCTGGCCCAGAAGTTATAGCAATTTGGAGGTATTCACTCTCCAGTATTATGAACAGTCCTCACAAAATTATTCAGCTGATTATTTTAGGATTTGTCAGATGAAAATCTTGTCTTGTCTTTATTTAGTTGTTGCTACTACTGAGTGCAACACAGATCCTGGTTACCAAGTAGCTCGATACCATTTTGTCCTCAGTTTAAAGACACAAACTCCTGTCTCTGATTGGAAGAATCCTAAGCAAGTTTAATTCAAACTGAGCAGTGGGTTGTTTGCCTGTCTCAGGCTCAGCCTGGCTTCATTCCAGGGCTCTCAAGAACAGCCCAATCCTGCAAATGTTTACAATTCCTCTAAAGTGCAGCACTTACATAGCCTGTGGGAGTAAGAACCTAATCTTGCATAGAGAAAAGAACTGTATGTTGTTTAATAGTTTTATTTGCTATTATATGCTACTGCATAAGTTTTATTTTAATATCATGCAACCGCTGTGATTGCACTTTTATAATTGGTGCTCTACCCCAAAGGAGAACTTTTTGAAGAGTAAAAGTGCTACCTAGGTGCTGAATCAGAGAATTTACTGCAAGAGCTTTTGGTAGAAATACTTAGTTATGAGGTTTCCCAGCAAAGGTTCTGCAGATGCTAAACAATTGAAACTACAAGATCAATGACATTAATTAATGATTCATGCAATGTAATGCGAAATAAAAACAATTTAGTGAATTGAATTTCAAAGCAAAAGTCCTGGGCAGAATCCAATTCAGATACCAATGCTCTATTTTTTTTTTTTTAAATATTCTATTAACAGACCCAGGTTTACATTATCCCCAAAACACCAGATCTTATTGACAGAAAAACATAAAGAGATCTTTTATTAACACTTCCTTTAACCTAAGTGTCTTCGTTGTATCCCCAGCTTCTCAGATAAACCACAGTAGCAAGCAATGATGGCAAGAAATGACAGATGGAGAGCATTCAAATGGCATCTTCAAAAATACAAAGATCTTTAAAGAAAGAGAGGGATTCTATAATTGCTGGAGCAAAGAAAATAAATAAATTTGAACAAACATTCTAAGTATCATGGAATTCACTCATTTGTAATGATTTCAAAGCCCATAAGAGCTGCTTGTCACTACAGGTGATAGATTACAGCTTCACACCAGAAATCAAGATAGCTTCATTCAAGAAAAGTAGAACAGGTTTGACAAATCGAATTTGTAGGGTTGGGTTTTTGACTGTCAGTGCACCTCTTAAAAACCCCTTACCCCATCTGAGAAAAATATACCTCACCTCTATCTGCGGTATCAAGTATAACCTACCCTATCAGGGCCTAAAGCAGGGAGGCCAAGAAATATTATTTGCTCATGTACTTAATAAAATTAACACCCTCAAATAAGCTGGGAGAAAATATATGACCAACATTAATTGAAGAAGTAATCACACAACCCCACGGACAAACCCTGTGCTGTATAAATGATTTCATTAACTAAAATAGCTTTGACTTCAGCAGTGTCTCTAAGTTTCAAAATCATGTTAAAAATAGATTTCCCTCCTAGCAACTCCTCTGATGATTTAAAATATATTAAAAGCAGAATTTTTCTTTACTCTAATACTATCAACATATTCTGATTCTCTTTTAGAACTTCCACATAGGAAACTAATGGACAGATTTCACCCAGTAACGCCCATTTTGTTTCTTCATGGTAGTACAGGTACTGCCATGATGGAGAACAGATAGACTGCAAGCAAAAGAAAAGAACATTCTTGTTCCTGTCAGAAAACTTCAGATTCTGGCTCCCCATTTTGCGTTCTTAAATATTTGCCTATAAAAGAAAGCAAGAAGGCAGGCCATTCATTTGTACTGTCCCTAGGTTGAGATAATAAAAATAAAGATTGTATTTGATAAGCAGCTAAGAAGTTTAGCAATAGGGGGGCATCTAGAATTCACATGAGATCACAGTTTCATGGGAACAGTGAGATTAGAGTTATACTTTATTTTATTTTTTTAACTTATTACTTGCAAAAAACTACTGCCAAAAAGAATGTGGAAGCTGACTTAACGTGATGTGATAAAAGAGAGCCAACACCTACTTCTGAAAGCTGTTTGGAAGGTCCGTGCAAAGCCCTGATGGCATAGCCATTTGACAGAAAAGAAAGTCAGATCTCTATGGCAGTAATCCCACATCGCATCTACGCTATTTATTAGGATGGGGCACACACTCAGGTAACAAAGACACATTTTTGACCAGCATTAGGGAATGAATCAACAATTTCAGAACAAGATTCTAACAGAGGCAATCAACCAAAACCAGAGCTGGAATACTTCAAGAAGGAACAGGTATATCATAATGTTGTCAGATAAACTAGTGCAGCTGAAGACTACACAAACTATTCCATGGTTCTTATTTTTCTTACACAGTTATTTGATTTGAAGTGTTATATAGACATAATAATAGTAAGAATCAAAACAAACGTTCTTTGCAGAAAAACGTGAAGAAAATTTATTGGACCTATTATGATAATGAAATACATAGCTTTGTTGCAATTCTGTTGCAACTGAAACATTTTGAAAGATTAGGTCAATTTCTCCAGAATTTTTATATGGAGAAATATCAGAAAAACAATTCATAGTGTTAAAAGTCAACTATGTGAAACTGCTCCACTATGACATTTTCTTATCAATTGCTTTGAGATGACTTCAAAGTTGAATTAATTTAGATTCATTGGTGCAATTTTCTTCAAGGAGAACTTGAATACTTTTGCTTTTTCAGTAACTGAAAAACAGAGACAAATTTCAAACTCCTCAAAGATTTTTTCAAACAGACCATCATCTGTTATCTCAGTCATTCTTGAGTAGAAAATAGACAAAAAGTATATACATTGGCTTCAAAGGTGTCATTTCTGGCAAATGTTTTAATTACATATACACTTGATGTTCTGTAGCTGCTAAAAATAAAAGTAACAAATGTGGGGTTGGGTTTGTTTTGTTTTGGAGGGGAGGTGTAAAGGGAGTTTGCTTCATATATATTAGCAAAATTAACTACTATGAATATTTCTTTGAATAACTTACACTACGAAATCAACCACCTATCATAACCTGTGTGTTCTTACTGTGCAGTCATTCTTTCTAAAGATATTTTTCATATCTCACAACCGGCTGTACTGATGTACAACTGCCCTTTGGCATCTTGGGACAACCTCGTGCTATTTAAACCCCAAGGGAGGCATGAAATACAGGGAGAAACATGAAAAGGAAAAAAAAAAGAAAATATGAACTAACGGTTTTAAAACAGAATTTCTCTTCTCTCTCTCTTGTTTGAAGACACGATCCGATGGTATCTTTCAAATAATACTGGGAAAAATAATCAATTTAACCTGCAAGGCAATAAATAATCCTGCCATCCCACAATTGCATGTTTTCTATTCAGCTGTGCATCTCTTTCACAATAAAAGTAGCGCGGATTTGTCTATTGGCTGACCCTGGCATTGTGTGCTGAGGCAATCAAACCCTGCCTGCACTGACAATTTACAGGGCTCTTTCCATTCAGCACTTGGAATAGTGGCCACACCATAGCATTACTGTCAAAGGAAATGATGCCCCATTGTTAGAAAACCTGGTAACACAATTCCAAGATTTACATCCAGCTGAGAGAGAGGACAAGGAAGTGGGGATAGTGCTTCAGCTGCTGCACCTACTGCCATCAGTCACCAAATCATATAATAAATATATGGCACATGATTGCAAGCTGCAAAGATTTAACACCTTTTTCACATGCTTCAGAGGGCTTGAATGAAACACAGCTGTGTGGACACTGACAGCCACTGCCTAAAAGCACAGCTTGTCATACAGCCTGCAGGGCTGCTGGTCTACAGATAGGCAGTGGGAAGACAGTATCCCAAAGCAGTGATTTTGAATCAACACAAACCAAGTTTCTATACCACTAATGAAGCCTACCAAGAGGGCAGTAGCATCCTTCTCTCCAATCTTTCAATTAATTGATTTTATGGGTAAGGTCATCTCACGTGTCTAAGCTACTGAAACCTTTTAAGCTCATCCTTCTCTGCTTATGTAAGGGGTACACAAGCAGATGAAAAACACACTGAAAACTTTATTAATGCATGAATATTCATCTGCAAAGAATTATAGACTGTACTACACTGTCACATTGAGATGCAGTTTTTCATGTAACCAGAAAGGATTCCAAATGTAAAAAGAGCCCAAAGAGCAAACTTATCTTTGTTCTCATTTTTCTGCTCCTTGATGTATACTATAGTGAATACTCTATGTGAAATGTCCAGGAGAAAGAGACCCTAATGTATCCATAACCTTCTGCATTAAGCACCGATGCTGATCTGGCCATAAGACTAATTATTGATATACCATTGAGTGTAGAAGACAGAAGGGAAAAGCTCCTTTTAGCAGGAAGGACAGAGAGCAAACTAAACAGTTGTTCACTAAAAAGTTGAAGAAATCCAAGTGAACCTTCTGCCTACTGCTGAAGAAGGGGTGGCTCCCGATTTTCTGGTCCTTACAGATGGGCCAGCCATGGCAGCCTGTGCACCTGAAGTGATCTGGAGCATTTTCTCAGTATTTCTGCTGGAAGAATAATTGAACCCTGGGGTGAAGTGCAGACACCTGCTTACAGATACTAATACTACACACTCAGTTTAAGTAAAGTCTTAATTACTACACTAGAGATTATTTAAATTTGCTCAGGATGTACACGTTGAATCACACTGGCATGGGCATGGCAACCTATGTGAGACTAAGTAATACTTTAATGGGTTATCTCAAAGTCTTCTAAAAAATGTAGGTGGATTACATTCGATGTATGCTATAATACAATAGCACATTATTTATAGATACATAACATACTTTTCACTATGAATATAGACAATCATTAGAAAATACCAAAACCCTAAAGGTCTATTAAAAGATCAAATAAGTGTTTGACAGCTTATATACATTGTCTCTAAAATATGTACATGTTCCATATATAAAAATATGTAATATGTATACAAATATACACACACAATACCCATAGTAATTTAAAGATATATTTTACACCACACAAACATGGGAACAAACTCCCATTAGTATATACAAAACAGCTATGCATGATTAGCCACGTGGCTTCTGTTCAGAAATTAAAAGGTTAGCATTACAGATGTCTTTAACTAGTTCATGTCCACTATACTTACAGGCTAGATTATGAAAAAGCTCTGAAGAAGCAAGTACATGTTTGTTGAAAGACAGATGATCAGTCTTAAGTAAGATTGCTAGAAGTTTGCAGTGAACAAGTTTTAAAAGTTTGCATGAAACTACCTACATTTGTACACAGAACATACTTGTGACCATGCTGGGTTACACCAAAGCATTCCATCTCCCTCAGTAGATGACTACGGAAAACGCATTTGAGAAAGTCTTGAATCACCCAAGTCAGACCTCTCTGTGTTCTTGTATTTCCTGTAACTTGGAGGCTTCCTAGGCCAGAGTCTCACTGAATACTATCATGCTGAATAGCTAAGCCATCTATGGAGTTTTTCTCCCTGGATTTATCAAATTCTCTGAAACAATTCATACTTCTGTTCTCTACAACAGCTCACAGTAATGTTTCATAATTAAATTAACACCTGAGTTTCCAAACCTCAGCTAAAAATTTAAGTACTGCTGCAAGAGCCATTGTTCTGCAATAAGAAAGCACAAGTTCAAGTATTTAACTTGAAGGCAGTTTAGAGGTGGACTTGCTGAGACATTGCAGCTTCATGGCTCAGACCTCTATGAATTTTTAAGTTCTCTACAGCTGATTTTTGAAAAGTTACAAATATTGTAGTATGAAATAAGAGCTCAGTCCTTATATCCCTTTAGAAGCTAAGAGGCAGAAACTGAAAATTAATTGATAGACCTTCAAAAAACAGCTTGGGCACCATCTGTAAGAGAGACTCTAATGCATACGCACAATTTCAGAAATTCTGTTAGTCAAAGGTAAGGCCAAAGAGGCTCAAAGCTGAAAATCTTTTCCAGAACATGCATCATTAAATTATTTTTGACCTCTGGGTTATATAGTGGATCTAAAATGAAATCATATCTTTACAAGCTTTCCTCCTTTCCTTCCTGCCTTCCCTTTTAACAAATAAAATCAAAGGAATAAAAAAAACAGGTTGAAAAGGTTTGGTTTTTTTTTTGCTTGGTAAAAGAAAGAAGTAATCTGGATCAAGCTAGTATAATAAACAACAAACATAGAATGAGATATATACTTCCCCCAGAGTAAGCAGACCATGCCCACCTAGTTGGGAACAAGACAGGGCTTTGTAAGCAGGCTATTAAATATTTAGTTTCTGGAATGAAGAGTCTCCTATAATTAAAATTCACAACCAAATACAATAAATTACTTTCTAGTACTCAAACACATCAATATTCCTGTATCACACAAAGTAATTCTACAATGCACAGTGGGGTAGTTGTGTTTCGGTTTTTTTTTTAAGCAGCATACTCCAGAGTTGATCATAATTCCTGATATTAAAAGAAATATAAAAACTATATTTGTTTTTTTATACATTGTAAGTACAAAGCCATTTTTGAATTTATTTTTTTTCCCACTGTTTTAAGATCACCACTAGTGTCAGCAGTACTTCAAGCACATGCTTAACTTAGAAGTACAATAAGATCTATCAAAAAGTACATCCATATTTTACTCTGATTATGGCCATGATTTCAATCTTCACTAAAACTGCTATTAAAGTATCTTTCCCTGCATACTGTGCTGTACAAACAATTTTATTTGGTTAAATAATTTCACACTGTGTTTGCATTCCTATAACTCAGCCACAGCTTTTCTGTGTGGAACTCTGGAAATCGTCCTGTCATATTTGGATTAAAATTCAGCAAAGTGCAAATAATAAGCACAATATGTATATATAACCCACATACTACTTCAGACTTGCACCATCAAACGATGCTTAGTTCTTGTGCTAAATAGGTGTGGATGTTGACAGCGCTTTTTTAATGCTATGTGGGTTTTCATATCCTGTCTCCAAATTAACCTTCCAGGAAGAGCACCCTTATTTTCAAAATGTGTGCACGATATGAAAAAAATGCACAAGTACACACATACGGTAACTTTTGTGACGAAAAGAGATTGAAGCACGGAGAAGTACCATCTTAACACTGATGCAGACAGAATCAGAGGGCACTGGGAAGCTTCAGATGTTACTTTCACCTTGGATAAAAAGGTACTTATGCTTTACTATTCTCTTCTGATGGCTCTTTGTGAAAGCTCTTAAAAGCACCCCTGCAGTTTCTCCCATGTTATTGGAATTATAGGTCTCAAGAAAGAAGTAGGACCAAGGAGTTCACCAGATTCAATACAATATTCGACATGTTAAAACTTCAGTGACCTTAACACACAAATCAGAAAGCATTTCAAGGAATGAAAAACCACAGTCCAGAAAACTCTAGTATAATATTTGAAATATATCAAGAATGACAATTGGCACATATGAAACCAATACATCTTACCTATCTTTGCCATTTTACCAGGCCAGCCTTCCTATAGATTTCCAGGTATCTTTTGATTGTTATCTATCATATCCAACCTCATTTACATTCATTTATGTACTAAACTTCTTCTTGCTGTTAGATTAAGTATTAAAAAAAATAATCCTGTCAGGCAGCTCTCAATAAGAAGCTGCCAACTTCACAACTAGTTTTCATTTATCTGAATCACAGCCATGCACAATTATAAAATGCATAGATATCAATAATATTTACTCAGTGCATCAGTCCTTACCCCATACTTTAACAATCTAAACAATCTGTGATACTGAACTTTCCTCTAGGCTACTTTTCTTAACTCCTTCTGTTTGCTTCTAAGGTCTTTATATGTCCCCATATTTCCAGCAGTTACTTATAGACATCTATCACTCCTGGTCTGCAATGCAGTGGACTCAGTACTTGTGTGTACTCACACATCGTGGAAAGTAAGTGGGACTTTTTGTTTGTTTTATGCTATTCTTGATCAATTTTTTCCACCCAGTTAAGCATTTACTATGTTGGGCTTGCGGCATATTGTTATAAGTAACACAGTGTCAGATTTGTTTAAAATAATTTCTGCTAAATGCATACAGCAATTGAATTGAGATGAGTGCCACATTCATTTAAGCAGCCTTCACTTTCCAATCTTTAGTGAAACACATCCAAAAGTTTCTGCCTGCTTATGTAATCAATAAGATGACTCACACATGAACTTACGGAGGTAAGTCTGCAGTAGGGCACAGACCCTACACCCAAGAAATGGCAGATTGATAGATCAGAGATCAATAGAAAATAAACTGGGTCATAACTTAGAAAACAAAAAGGTGAGACATTATTGGTACAGTTAATTCAAAACCCATTACAGACAATAAAAAAAGCCATAGGTGTCACTGAATCAGGCTCAACCATTATTTCCCTGTTGTTACAATGTATGTTGAATTCAATCTCCTAGAAGAGATGAGAGACTTCAGTACTCAACAGGAAAATGTAAGAAAAAAACAGCCTATTTTTCAAAAGCTTTTTTTTTAATATATTGCCACCAACTTCGCAGCTTATCAGATAAGACCTTGTGTTCAATCACGGATATGGAGACATACGTAGCATACAATTCTACTCTCAGTAAAATGTAGAGAAATAGAAATTCCCATTAAAGTCTGTAGAATGACATGAATTTCTTTCTCCAAGATCAAGATTATATTACAGTGTGATTATAAAATTAGTGCTTACAAACACAACAGAGATACCTCTGGAGTGGAACACAACAGCTGCTTAACAACTGATAAAACTGCACAACAGCTGAGGACAAAGCAGAAGAGAACTAATTCAGCCTGCATCTGCAGGAAGACTTTAGCTAGGGTGGTCATTTGTGCTCAAATTGACATCTGGAACAGTACCTTATTTGATGATGAAATTCAGTAAAAGTGAGTTTAATCAGAACATTTTCATTACTGACTTTAATTGCCAAAGTGTGCTCTTACTTTGTTGCGAGTTTTTTTTTTTATCAAATACTGAAGTATATCACTACAGAATCTGCGCTACAATACTGACACATTCACTGTGCTCTTTCCATCTATTCCTGTTATTTACCTTGCCTCATATTATATATAAAAAACTAAAACTGATCCTGCTTTACCTAAACAGTGGGAAAAATGTCGAATTCCCACTCTGAACAGTGATTCTACATGTGATTTGATCTGAATCTTAATCACATCTAAGAGGTTGTCTTCATTGATTCCAGATACCAAGCACAGATCCAAACCACAGCTGTCATTCCAAACTACACTGTGTTAATTCTGACTTTTTTTTTTACTGGATAGACTTCTTTAAAAAAATAAATCATTATCTGCTGTCCGAAGGAGTTGTTCTCATCTTCTTATGCAGGAGAGGAATTTAATGAGTCACAAAATCAGCAAACAAGATTATACAATATGGAAATAACACATTTATCAACACAAATTTCTCAAGGCTTACATATAAAAATCAGCATGGACTTACCTGTAGGGGATCCCTCCATGACGTGACCAACATAGGGCCCTTCCTTGAACATTGGCCTGTTATCATTTTGATCAATAACAGAAATATCTAGGCGGACTGGTCCATCAATGATTTTCCCACTTACATCCGTTACTTCAACTTCCAGCTGTATAAACAGAAAGGAGAGTAAGTTATTAGTTCCTATCACACTGAAGAGTAAGAGAAAAATAGTTCCCATTAGTGGTGCGGTAACCAGATCCCACCAGGGATGGCACTTGCAGCCCATTATTTTGGACCGGGCTCAGAGCAGATTTTAAATCTAAGCAGAAGTGAAAGAAAAATGTACATTCACATCAAGACATCCTCTAGTAGCTTGAAAATAGCTTATTCTCTGAATATATATATCAATCCACTTGCAATGGAAAAAACACAAGCTACTAAAACTTAGTCATTAGGGCAAACCATACTAAAACTTCTTACACACGATAACAGAAAAGATCAATTTCAATTGTGGCAGCATTGTATATCTGCAACTCTCTCCTCACAATGACATCAGTAAAAACAGTAATAAACATATCAGAGAGACAGCTATCATTTTCACCTACGCTACCCATCCCTAGATTCAACTCTTTAATGTAGTTAAGCCAGCCAGTAAGCGAACCTTGACATGGATGTCAAAAGCACTCTTTTCCAGTCTTTCCCTGAGACAACAGTAGTGGCAGGGGCTGGAAGTCTCCGAGCATTTTTTATTCTATTAATTTATTCTTCATTGCCATGTCTTATACCTGTAAGTTATTTATAAGTTAGTGATAAATTGTACTAGGAAAGAATTAGGTCAGAATTCTAATTCATATTAAAATAGGTGGTTATTACCACTTATCCATATATGCTGTTATGCTTATAAATACATCCCACGTCCATAGACAAATTTGTGGGGCATGAGTAGGAGTATTCATGTGATGAGTAAGCTATCTAATCATAGACACTATTTGTAAATAGTGCCACAGTCCATTTTAGCATCTACTCACTCTGCTCATCCTCACTTCTCTAGAAATTATTCTTGGAAGATTTCCCAAGTGTTTTTCCTTTTTCCTGCATATAGAGCTTAATGGCTTTAAGGCTGAGATGTCCTCTGAAATGAAGACAACTGATTCACATGGCATTGGCACAGCTGAAGCTTTAGGGGAGCACATGCCCCTTCACTTTCCTGCAGTTGTTTAACATCGGACACTGAAGTCAATGTAGTAATCTCAGGATTTAATACAGTGTGATGGGGATTAGGAAGAAAAATGCAGTGCTATTACTGACCTACATTAAATCTAGATACAGTTCAGATACGGTTAGGAACTGCTGACTAAAAGATGTATCTTAGTAAACATTGATTCATCAGAACTATGTTAATTGCTTTGGGGAATGAAAGAATGGTGAAATTTTTCTGTGAAATTTGAGCAAATTCACTTCCTAATTCAAGACAACACTGTTAATCTCTCTCAAAATTAAATAGCTACACTGCTCACACTGGAAAGAACAAAGGCGCTCCGAAGTTTAAAATAGCTGTCTGTTTTCACAGAAACTACTACTGATCTAAAGCAGAGGCTCATCTAACATTTGTTGATTCGTCTTCAACAGGTTAAGGAAGAGAATAAGAATAGGAGATCTTTACTAATAAACAAAATGGGTCAACATTTTCCATGGCAAACTCTATTAAGTCTGAGTCCTACTGGCCAAAAAGATTCTGATAAGTGGTTTGTGGGAACTGTTACATGATCTCTGCTTCATTTTCTTAATGCAGCAGAAGATTTTATTTGTCCCTGTACAATAACTTGTAGAACCCAAGCATTAGAAGCCTGCAGCACCTAATTAGGACCATCTGCCTTCACCTGACAGCTTTACAGAAGAGGCTTGTCTAGATGTTGCCTCCCCCTCCCCAAATCCAACATCAGAACAACACTAAAGAAAAGCAGAAAGTACACCTTAACAGAAAATCCAAACACATGCAAAGGAAGAAGTGTTTAAGAAAAATATACTATTGGCACAGAAAACATTACTTTAAAATGGCTATAAATGAAACCACATAGAAAACTATATTGCATCTAACTATCAGAAGAGCGATACATCAGTTTCAGTAAAGAAGAAAAGCCCATCTAGTTTTAATGCACAACTTGACTGATACATGAGAGCAACTGCACTCTTTTGATGGCAACAGACTGCAACTGAGCATTCAGAAAGTATCTAAGCTCCTACCTGATCCCAGCAACACAACTAAGGAGAAATGGTAAACAAAGATTTGGGCAAACTGACAAAAGAAAATCAGCAGAGCTACTTATTATTAGGTAAGAATGACCACGTTTCTCATGTACCAACTTAAAAGTTATGGAATTACTTTCATAAAGTTACATCCATGATAATCTGACAGCCATATTTTCAGGAACACTGGAAAAACCCCAATTTCATTTCTGATAGAAGAATACAAATACCTGCAAATGACAAAAACCGGTCAGGGGCTTACAGCAACACCACACCAGGATACAAAGCAAACCTGGAGTGCTGCAGTTCACGCAGCTGAGAAGCACTGACAAAATTAAGCACAGCAAGAAAACAAGGCGAAGCAGTGTTAACATTGAAAACCAAAGGCAGTAACTCCAGCCTGTTCCTCACCATCAACTCTTCAGTTCTCTTCCCTTCTCAAAAGGGACTTTCTGACATTCTGCACTACCTTCCTCCTCATATCAGCAGTGAGGTGATTTCTCATCACTCAATATGAGTTTTATCTGGAGTTTAGTAAAGTTCCTCCAAGCAGCACAAACCTGTTCGAAGCACTCTCCTGTATCGCACAGAGACATGCCTCCTTTCCACTCCTGCACTCAGCAATAGCATTACAAGGAAAGATAACCAGTATCGTCCTTACCATTACTTCAAGCAGTTTCCAAGGTTTCTCCTCCCAGGACGGCTGCTTCCCTTCGTTTATTGCTTTTGGTGAAGTGATTCTGGATTGCCCCATTCCTCCTCTGCATATAGATGTCTGCTTTTCCTCTGCAGCCAGCCAGCCAGCGGCCCGCACCAAATCACACCATGACTTTAAAGCTTTTCATAACTAAACCTGGAATATCTTTTAGTGCTCAATTATCTTCGAAGTCTAACATGGATTCTTTAGCCATTAATCGCTTTCTAACTTGAAATTTCCAATTTGCTGCTGGTGAGAACTTCTCCCGGGCTTCCTCCAGTTTGTTTAACAGACGGTTTTCCTGCACGCTCCTCAAACCCAACTTCACACAAAAAATACTCCTAAATTCAGTTGTTTTCACTGGTGAAAACAGCAGCTTTCCAGGATGGCACCATCCATAGGACAGCCAGGTTGCTGTGTGCTGCTGCCCACCTAGCACTGCACTTCCAAATGGTTCCAGAGAGTTCTCCCATCATCTCTCCCATCAGGCACAGCTGAGCCCCTCAGCAGCACAGCTGTGTTAAATCAAAGGGGCACCAACTGTTGCCCAGGTGTTTTGAGTCTACCTCAGCCAATCAGGTTTTGTGCCCCCACCCCAGTGCTGCTGGGGAGGGGAACTGAGTGCAGCTGGGTGAGGTACAGAAGAGGGAGGAGAGTGGTACTGAAAACTGGCTGTGGTTATCTTAAAAAACTCAGGCGATAATTCAGACACAAATAAATTGCAACTGAATTTCCCGCTTTTAAGGATACCAATGAAGTATCAGCTGCTTATTACACGGCGCAAGGAGAGAGAAGATTTAAAAACAAAACAACGGTTCTAATAGGTACAAATAATTTTATCTCAAGCTGCTCGAGGACAGGGTATTGATTTCCTCAAAAAGGGTGTACAGATGTTGCCAAAATGACAGCACAGTATAGAACTGGGTCTCATATTCAGAATTAGATCCTAGGTGTGAAGGGATTAATTAGCCAGTCCCAGTGCAAACAGCCTGCCCTATTCCACAAAGATGCTTAAGTTCCTCACGCAGAAAATACAGATCTAATCTCATAACTTCCATTCTTATCTCTACGTGACTCTCTATATAAAGTCTTTGAAGAATTCCAGGACTGGAGATTTCATGAGGAAAACTAATTAAAACAGCAACTATGCCTTCTGTGGTTGTTTACATTTTTCAGTGTAAACAGCAGTAAGTTGAGCAATGTATAGACTGTAACCACATGCAGTCTACAAATTGAAGGAAGCGATATTGTAGGAATTTACAGTGGGAAAAGAGCAGTAATTCGCATAATTTCTGTCTTTCTGCTCCTTTTTTTCCCCTTTTTTTTAACCTCAGTTAACAAAAGAAGATTAAAGACCAAATGCATTACGCCAAAAAAGCCTTTTCTTTCAGAACAACTGTGGAAATGTTTCTGAGTATACAATATGAGCTTGAAATGCTTTTCACTTTAGTCCATTTTCCAAACTGGTATTTCAAGAATCAGATCATTTTATGTTAGCATCGTTATTCAATTCTACTCAGCAAGGCTGAAAAACTGAAGGCCAAATGAAGAATGCAAAACAAATTCTGTAGATAAGCTGGTTCACATGAAGTAGGACATCTCCCAAACCACCTCTAAGTAGTATTCCCCTAGATCACACCATAACCTTTGCAATGACACAACAAACTGTAACAGTGAGTTGAGTTCTGAGGCCCCCGAACGATGTGAAGAATTTAACAACCTTTACAAAGCCCTTACTATAAGGAAAGTTTGCATGGACCTATCTTACCTAAGATTACCTGACAGTTATTTCATGGTTTCTATTTTCTTAGAAATACCATTTAACTGTGTGTATTAATAGCAAAAATTTCAACAGATCAACTTTTGTCTCCGAAAAGAATGACAAAGGATGTATTCGTCATGAGATAAGAGTCGCTTCATCTTCTTTGATCGAATTAGACACAAGGCTTTGCAGGTACATTAATACAAGATTTGTGAAAAGGAGGAGGAATTTAATATTATAAACAGCCAGAGACTGAATTTCCACCCCTGTTTTAAAGGTAGTGGTCTTAATATTTTGAATCCTCATAAGAAGACTGAAAGTTCAATGTCATACTATTCTGGTTTGCAAAGTGAAATATAGCAAGTAATTCCAAGCAAAGAAACAAGTATTGAACTTGTATTCTTTATGAGATTTAACTTTTCTATATTTCCTGGGATTTAAACTTCATTAAGAAAAACAAAACAAAACTGCAGAAACAGTATGTAGATATATTTACTTACATTGCTAGACGGGGAAGAAAGGGCAGGTTAGTTTACTTCCTCGTGCCCGTCAGAGCTATTCTTTGGGAAATAAGAGCAAAACAAACGGGAATGTCTAGTCTAATTCTTCATAACGAGACCATTCATCAATAGAGGGGAAGGACACAGCATGTTTAATGTAATTATGCATGCTGTGATGTATGTAGGAAGTTTGATGTTATTTGACACCAAAACTGCTTTTTGTATGAAGGGGAGGTGCATCCAGGAGTGGAGATATAAGCCCCAACAGCGAAGTTATAAGAAAGATGCAGATGTGAGAAAAGCAGAAATGATGAAGAGTACCACTAACCTTTCCTAGAAAGCCTTATCTAAGAAAGCTGACTTCCAAAAGCACATTCTACATGAACTTCTTTTGCCTTGAAACAGCATCAGAAATCCTCCAACTCTTTGGAAAAAAACTGCCATTAGCCATCCTGAAAAGCCACTACATCTTGGCAGACAGATCTTCCTCAGTGTCAGCATGAAGACAAATCTCGAGTGATTAAACTATTTATAAGAGCTCTTTGAATTTTCCAGACTCTTTATTCCACACTGGCACTACCACCACCTGCCTTCTAGCACCAGCAAAGCTCTTGATTTGCAGTTCAGTTCACAGAATATGCCTAGAAGATGCCATCAATGAAATATGCTCACTGATGCAAAAATGAAGCTAAAATACTATATGTTTTAGTAAATATAGTAAATTCCTTCATAGCAGTAAACTACGCAATTAAGAATCACTATCTAATTGAATGTATATACTGTAATGCTCTCTGTGTTACAGTATTTATTCACAGCTGTGTCTCTGCATCATAATATTGCTAGAAAGGTGCTGTTTTCTTGTAGACTTTAAGTCCTAGTTTTTCTCTCTGCTGTCAGCATGGAAAGGTCCCTTTCTTGTGAACAGGATCACAGAGCAAGAAAACAGAAAGAAAGAGGAAAAAAAAGAAAAAAAAAAAACACAAAGAAAGAGAATGATGGCATAAACCTCAGAGAAAATAAGAAGATAGCACTCAGCGTATGAAGTCATAGAAAGCTTACACCTAAATGAACTTTACGACAGGACAGCATTAAATCCAGTATCACATTTGCTGTTTCTTTTTGTAATTTTTTTCAGCTCATTGAAAATAAAACACATGATTTTATATTTCCTAGAAACTTTTTTGCATGTCAAAAAGAAGGGAAAATGAAAGCGATGACTTCATCTGATGTTTTTACAACATATTCCTCAGAAGTTTTAAGGACTAAAGGCAAATGTGGTCATCAAGCACTAAATGATATTTTCCATTATTTGTATTAGTTTGGAGCAAACAAGATTTATTCGTGTAAGTTCTTGTAACCTTCATCTTAAGATTTGATATGTTTAATGTTTAACTATTTGTAAGAAGTATTTCTTTACGCATTCCAGGTTTCTTCTTATGCTCATGGCATACTGAGTTTTTTGTACAGGATCAAACAACAGTAAGTCCACCTCTCATAAAATCCAATCGCTCTGGTGAATGTCACTGTCTGGGGATACTACACTTCCAGCAGTCAGATTGACAGAAGAAAGCTGTCTTTAACTGGTTAGTTTTGCAAAAGTGACCGCAAACAAAGGACCTGGGAGTAGAGAAGACAGTGATATTATCACCAATGTCTCCTCTTTTTTTTTTTGCAGGAAACTCTGAGTGCAGCACACAGTGCAGCAGATTGAGATGACCGTGCCAGCAGAGCTTGCCCACCACTCTGCTAAACCCTGCTGCAACTGGGGACCAGCAAAATACACTCACTATAAGGACTTCCAAAAAGTCTCAGAATCGCCATTGCCACTTCACAGGTGGACATAAATGAGACACGAAGTGTTTAAACTGATTCTAAGTATCCCAATTTGTTATGATAAAACTGATGGGACCAACAGATGCCACATAGCAGAGCATTTCAAAAGAAAATCAAAGAAATGAGATAGGAAAAGATGGGAGAGGAAAGATGAAATGACTTCTCAAAAGCCACACACCAGACAAAATTTGAATCAAGCTTGAGTCCAGGCTTTTTGATCTCCAAACACAAGACTGATAGCTGAATTCTATCTCTTGCTGAGCAAGTGATGTAAAATTAGATTTACAAAGGTTATTAAGCTATCAACAGGTATCTTAATAAAGCTTAATAAAGCTTTCAAAGTGCCTTACAAGACTGGGTAATATATCCTATTAACATCAAAACACCTTTAACAGAGCTTTGAAAACCAGATCGTCTTGTTAGGGTCTCATTTTTTCCCCATTAAGCACTTTTCTGCAGCTGCATAGACACAAAACAACAACTGAAAATAATTTCCTATGTCCTTGCATGACAATGCTGCAAATTTGTGAGGGTTCCTCATATAGCTACAAACAGAGAATTAAAATGACTTCTGAAGCATAGTTTTTGTTACATATTGTACAAGTTATGAAACTAGAATGTCCACTCCAAAAATAACCTCAGTGAATAAATGAGAAGGACATCCCTCAAATCTGTGGAGCAATACAGCTCTTCAAATGAAAGCATGTGTACTTCACACAAAGCAATAGTATTATGGATGATCATATAAAACTAATTAAAATCTTCCCATATCACAAGAGAACACATGTTGAGCCCCTCAAGAAGAGGGGGGTGGGAGGATGGGAAGAGGGAGAGAGTGAGAGAAAGATATCAGGATTCAGCAAAGCAATTGAGTCTAATCACCACAAAAATACTGACTTTAAAAAAAAAATCAAAAAAGAGAGGAAGTAGGACTGAAATAAAGGATTAAAGCATAAGCTCTGCCAGAATTTCTTAGGCTCTACGCTGCACCACAAAAACAACAGAGACATGTATGTAAGAAAAGATGAAAAATGGCTTTGTACTTTTAAATAGCTCCTAGCAGTATTCAAGCACTGCTCACTGCTCTTAATGCTCGCACTCTAAACAGCGTGTAGGAGGTGGCAAAAGTGTAGCAAATTTCATCTCTCAGAAAGACTCAAAAAGCAACAGGGTCAGAGTGAGATCATAACTAATCAGACCAACAAAAGTCTAACATCTAAAATGCAGCAGTGACAGGAAAACTGACTTATTTAGGCATACCAAGTAAAGGCCAGTGTAAATGTCAGCTATAAATCACACATATTTTACTTTGTTATTACTGCTTAACATATCTGTTCCTACAAATGAGTAGGAAAAGGTCTTAGAAGTCAAGGATCACTCAACTTATACCCATCTCATGTATACAGAACTAAGTTTCTCTAATTTAAAGCAACAAACAGGGAGTTACAAGTGCACTTGTGCAGGTTGGACTGGAGGGCACGTAGCAAGCTGCTGCCCAACTTTCTGGCCCTGCCAGACATCCCATCTCTTCACACTGTCAGATTTGAAGTGATGAGATGTAGCCAGGAGTCTTTCAAAGCCCTGCCTAAAGATAGAGTAAGCATGCTTGGCCTGTAAGTGTCAGTAAAGAGAAAAATGTTGGCAATTTGGAAACAAGATCTTCCTAGTGGATGTTTTCCTTCTGAGAAATTTTCTTATTCTGTAAATAAACTGTTTCCTCTCTTCAAATTTGAAACAGTATCAGCATATTTTATGTACTGTATTTGCCATACCCTTGAAAGATGCAATTCTTTGTTTGTTTTCATTTCATCTTTCTGAAGGTTAGTTCATAAGATTTAGATAAAGAGAACTAGATGGAATTTCTATGTGTAAGCGCTAAGATTTACATGACTGTACTGCAAAGCATAAGGGTCACGTGTTATGAAACCCTTTCAAACTGCTGATCTACAGAAACCCCATCACTGAGAGTTGCTGTGAAACACTGTTATGGTACAAGACATCTGCCATTCCCTTTTTCCCACACATGGAATGCAATGATAATGACCTCTTAAGTGTCTTGTGTCTGTAAATACACAGTTTTTGTTGTTAGTATTATAAATCTGCTAAATCTCATTCCAACTTCTCTCTCAATCTCTGGAAAGCATTCAGATACTCAATGATCAGCACTACCAACCAGAGCCTGCCCGTTTGACCATGTGGGAATATAACGTTGTTTCTGCAGAAGAATAAGATAGGAATTGAGTTCGTGGTCTCTGTGGCTATCTAGCATCACAGAGATTAGAAATAAAGATTGTAAACTGATCGGTAATATACAGGTATAGCCAGTATGAATATAAATGTCATATTTTATCACAAGACATGCCCAAGGAAGAGAAGGGCAAGTTGGAACTCACCTGTCTGAAGAGGCATCACGAAGACCTGACACCCCCTGGTGCTCTTTGTTTAACAGAAGAAATGTCCCTTGGACAGAAGGGAAGAGGCCTTGGAGAAGATCACCATGTCAATACGATAAGAAGAGCTCTGATATGATAAGAAGAGTTCTGAGACATCTTGAAAACAACAGGATGGCGACTGGCTGGCGGCAAAGAATCGGAACGTAATTAACAAATGTAAATCTGGTAAGATTGTGAACCTGGAACACCCAGCCAATGGGAAAACAGGGCAGGGGGTAAGTTTGTGGAAAAAGTATAAAAGCTGTAATGGCGTTCCCATAGACGCGCTCCTGTAGCAGGACGCCCACCATTGCAATCGCGGATTAACAACTTCTTCACCAGACAGCCTGTCTCCTAAAAATTATCTCAGACATTTCTGACAACCACAAAGCTCAACGGCTTTCCACAGAGCGTAGATTTTCTTCCTCACTGTATTCTTCACTAGTAAGTGCTGCATGCTCTGCTGACTCTTTTTGCTAAGCTGAAGACAGTATAATGTCAACGATAAAAGTTTTAGGTGTTGGAAATGCCAACTGCATGATTTGTTCTCTACTGTATGTTTGGTTACACAAATCATGGAAAAGTGAGTTTATTGAAATTCTTTGAAATTATCATGTAAATTCTCTTAGATTACAAAGGTGGAGTATTGTCATCTGATTGGCTAAATATATCAGAGAAGTACTCACTGTTAGAACTCTGCTTTTATTTCCTTCCTGTATTCTCTGCCTGGACTTTGCTGTTATAACAATATATGAGCACTGAAGTTAACAAAGCACTGTTTATCTTTTCCTGTTATTGTGAACTAAATAAGATTTTGCTGATTTTGTCTTAAGTCAGCTTTATTGAATTCCACAACATGCCAGGTTGTTTTTTCCGAGAGGATGTCTATGGCAGATACTTTTATAATTCAGACAGCTGATCTTCCTGTAACATCTAAATGGATTAGCACATCCCATATGACAAATACTTAACAGCTTCCCTGTTTCAGTAAAACAGTGCAGTTGTTGCTTCTACTTTGCCAAAAATGGCAAGCTATGTACTTCATACATAGAAGAAAGGAAATATCTGAATACTTTCCACATGCTATTTTAGTGAAGGTGGTTGCAGATATGTACATAACGAAAGATATGCCAAGGGCAGCCTGTACTGAAGAAAAACATTCCTAATTACCTGTTTTCTCTCTTTAAACCTTAAGTAACTTAACATGTTGGACCATCCTTCTACATTAAATGTCGATAAAGAAAGATTTAGTCAATGGGCCTCGAATCAGCTAAATTAACATAATAATGGTCTCTTTGAGTAGTCAAACAGTTGTAGTCTAGCTCTCAAATGATCAACAAGAGTCTGCTATGTAGTGACACATCGAAAACCAGAATTTATTTAATGTAATCCTATTTTTATTGCTTACATTTAGCACAGGAACTTTCTGAAATGCTTCACTGGTCTTCAGCTCCGATAGCAGCATAATCTGTTAAAACTATTAGCCTTAAATTACTAGTTCCATGAACCTCCCTGTTTTGTTTTTGAGATCTTGGTCAATTCTAAATATCACATTGAGTGTGTTAATAAAAGTATCCTGACTGTAGACTAGCACCACTTCCCCTTAATTTTGAACTTTCACTTGATGTTTTATAGCATCAAGTACAATATCACGTTGAGCAGCAATTCTTGTACTGATACCGTGGTGTTCATAAAGTTAGGTCCTCTGACCTATTACCTTTTACTGCCTTTCAGTACTCAATCCGTGTTTTATTTCTGTGCCTATTTTGTGGTTCTCTTTGGAGATAAACTAGACCTTACTTCTTCTCTCCCTCTTCTCCTACTTTACAGATTATGACAACACCATGTAAGCAATTTCCTGAATTCCAGGACTGACACAGTAACTGTCACCTTTCATATTTTGAACCCCTTTGGTTTTTTACCAGCCTTAACAGAAAGGACTTTAAGTACGAGAATCGAACTGAAATCTTTTTTGCAAGGAAAATTATTCTGACGCGTATCGCAAATTTTTCACTGCTTTATGCAACGACAAAAGACATATGCATAGGAAAAGAACACTTCCAAAAAAAAAAAGAAAAAGCATTGGAAAGTCAATATTTTTGTAACAAAAATGAAGTCAGGGAATAGTCAGTAACAAAAACAATGAAATGCCATTTGCACCAAAGGTTGCAAATGCAAAAGGCCTTTCTGAAGGGTCATGTAGGATTTTTTTTCCTCGTACCCACAAAATAAATGATCACAGAAGTAATAGGCTCCTGGAATTTATCACAGCAACCTGTTCTGAAACAAGAGAAGTATCTTTGTAATCAGCAGTGATGCTCATTATCAGAATGCCAGGACTGAATTAAAGTCATAGCAAAAATAAAATAATGCCCCATTATGTACTAATAACAATAAAGGACACTTTAATTCAAACAAACATGGTTACCTCAACAGGACTGGAAAACTGGACATAATGTAGAAACAAATCTTGCAGACAATAGAAATCTTGCATCATTTTGACCTATTAAAATCTACTGAGAAACCACTTCTTTTTTTTTCCAAAACTTAAACTATCCAAGAACAGGAACTCCTTACAAAAATATAACAATGAATTAAGTACATACGTACATACATATAAATTATATCTTCACTCGCCTATGCTACACCATGAAGTATTCTTCTTTGGCTTGGCAAGGTCACTTTTCATCAATATATTACTGGTTGAAATATAAGATAACTTCTTTTATTTAGAGTAATCTATTTATAAATCCATCACTATTAAGTAAGATGCTAGTTCAATGCAAAACACATACAGCAAGTCAGTCCAATCAATACCAAGAGTCTGAATTTTGAGCTCCAATCAGCAGCAATCCATCAGCCTTACAGAACCTATCAAAGAGACTAAAAGTATTCTGTTTGCAACTGAAGTGTCTTGCAGAACCAAAGGTTTGTCATTATGACACAAAATAAATTCTATAGCTTCAGGACAAACAATATGCCCCAAACTATATAGCAAGCACATTTACAAGGAATACAACATCTTAAGTACAGAACAAGAAATAGATCACTGTAACATGATCATTTGCTAAATGAAAAGTTGTTTGGTAAACACAGATAAAGAAGAACAATGTAAAAAATGTGGAACAAACTTATGTCACAGAGATGAATTCATGTTTTGGAAGAATCACATTCATAAGAAATGCAGACTCAGTCTGCAAAAAAAAAAAAACCAACTTAGAAGTATTAGGTCTATCTATGAAAGCAGTGAGATCCCTAAATATTTTCTCAAATGTAAAGTAGGCCAAGAAAAAATTTTAGAATCTCTGTGTTTGTACCACTTTATGTCAAAGAAGGAAACAAAACCAAAAGGAAACATCTTCGCACAGTGGTTGGTGCTCCAAGCCTGTCAGTGTTTGAGAGGCATTTAGATAATGCCCTTAATCAAATATTTTAACATTTGGTTAACCCTGGAGTGGTCAGGCACTTAGACTCTTTGATCTTTGTAGGTCCCATCCAATTGAACCATGCTCGTAAAATCTCTAGAAGGCTGTTAATTGTTTTCATGTAAAATATTTTACAATCATGGTTGTGTTTCAAACTCAGAACCAAGGCTACATCATGACAATTAGCTGGCATTATTTGTTTTTCTACAAATACCTAACATGCCATTGAATGGAGGTAGTTGAGAGAGAGATGAGTGAACTGAGTTTAGTCACCTGCCCTAATTTTACTATAGGCACTGCTTAAAAAGAATTACTCCTTATCAGAAAATAAATGGGCTTCACACTAAGTAGTTCAAAGAAAGTGGGAGCATTAACCACAGAAAACATGCCACACAGAAATGTATTTTAAGTAATCAGACCTTCCTTTCTCTCATAAAAGGTCAAATAAATGTGTCTGTAGATTGCCTCTTCACCAGGGAACCAACATAGTACAACAGCAATGTTCTTCTGCAGAAAAAAATGGACATTCAGAGAAGGATGCACTATCTGTTTAGTAGAAGGCTGTGAAAAAAAATATCTTATAAAAATGCATACTACTAAACACAATATTCATAGCTCATCAAACCCTGACATGTTCTGGGATATGCTACTGCCAAACTGTATCACTTCAGCTGAGTTTGACAGCAGGTAAATTACACTGTGCAAGAGTTTAACTAAAATGAAGTTGCTCAACAAAACTTTCTTGATCTAAACAGGATTTCCACTGTTAGAAAAATATTCTATTATTAATAAGTAAAAGGAAAAGAAAAAACAACACCTGGCATTAGGTTTATTCTTTTGCTTTACATTCTGGTTTCACTAGCAGGAGGTCATTCATAGCAGAATCAAATAAAACCATGGAAACTGATTTTTGATTTTTTACCTTTTTTTCTTTTCACCCTGAAAAGGTTCATTCAGAACTACATTTATCATTTAAAATCATCCATCAAGAACTGTATTTGAACACCTTTCAGCCCTTAGATTTTGAATACAGGTCTGTATAACTGTGCTGGCTGATCACTGCAGTCACATGGCATCACTGGCACACTGACTTGACCTTCTTAATAAATATTTACAGGACTGGAATTAGTCATTTCCAGATCAAATCTTCCTGAAAGTAAATGGTAGTATAACTGTCTGTCCAACAGCATGACTACTATTTTCATCCATAAACATTCTTATTAATACCAAGTTTCTTAAACTCACATTACTAGAAAACAACTGCACGATCAGCCAGTACTGTCATCACAGTAAACCTTGTGTTTGCTGTACAAATACATGTTTGACTTGTTACTTTTCAAGATACACATCTTACAGCAAGTTAGAGTACTCAATATCCATGTAATATTTAGTAAGTAATAGATGTAGTAAGACAGTTAACAGACAATCTAGTAAGGTAGAAATGGGCTCATATTGAAATACACAGAACAAAAACCTAGTTGCTCTTGTCAACAGCTTTGAACACTTCATTTCTACAAAAAAAAATGGGATTAAAGGTGATTTTGCTGCTGGAAATGTCTTAAATCTGCTAGCTACTTTAAATTAAAAAAAAGAAACAAAAAAAAGTGGAATTATAATAGATGAAAATAATAAGGGCTGTAGCTCTTAACTATAATGCTATTAATTTTGAGTCCTTTTTTACTTAATTACTTTTTCAATATTCTTTATATTTAGTCTCTTGTTGTTTTTAAGATGCTTATTCAATATAAACCCATTCTGTCACACTTTGGTATTTCTGGAAGAATGCAAACTATCTATGCTCCTGTGATCTTGCCTTTGTATCCGCTGTAGCTTTGTAGCCTGATCACAAGTAAGATTAGTGAATAATATGACACTTGGTCAGCCTGCAGGTACACAGCTAGGAAGGAACGGTATTCTTTAAATCCTTCCCACAGAGAGAAATCTAATATCAGTGTTCAGGGTTATTTTTGTCACCGAGTAGACGTGGCTATTTTGTTTCTTGTCATAATGAAACTTCCGTGTCTATAAGAGATCAAGAGACCAGCTAAAAGCCATATCATAATTAAAGCATGACAATGATATGGGAATTTTCCATTTGCCAAGGTGAGAAAAATATAACAGCCTAAGAAATATTTCTGTAATTTTCACTCAACATTCACATCACTCATTCTGTGATTTCCAAGACATTTTACATTCCCTTACAAGCAAAGTTCCTTTACACTCCTGTTCCCTCAAGAAAATTTTACTCCGAATCTGTATACAGTTATCTGTATTATTTTGTAGACTTATTTCTCATTCCTCTCATCAACAACCACAAAAGCTCACTTATGTTATGCAGAATATAATTAGTAGATAACATATTTATTTGACAGCTTTCTCATTTTCTCAGTTCTATGCAATTTGACAGAGACCGTTGCAGATCCGTAAGTAGTCTTTCAGAATGACTTTCACAAGGTTAGCTCACTTATTAATTGACCCTTGGTAATGGTAATTTAAGAAGCATAT